>WAAB01006824.1:76866-92027 GCA_013389865.1 Piaya cayana
AGGCTGGACATTAGGAAAAAATATTTCATGGCAAGGGTCATTGGTCCCTGTCAGAGGCTGCCCAGGGAGGGTGTTGAGTCACCTTCCCTGTAGGGGTTTAAGGTACAGGTGGACAAGGTGCTGAGGGACATGGGTTATTGATTGATGGGAATGGTTGGACTCGATGATCCAGTGGGTCTTTTCCAACCTGGTGATTCTATGATTCTACGGCTGAGAACAATCACAGCACACACTAGGGTGAGACCAAGAACAAGCAATCAGCTGCTGTTCCTTCCCAGTCCCATCCCAGCCTTCCCTGTTAGCATAACACCCAGTAACACTCGTTAAGAGATACTCATCTACTCAGGCTTGCCAAAACAAGGACATTTGAGCCCAGATTGGTGTCTATCAGGAGATGGAACCTCTCAGACTCACACAGTGAGAGTCCTGCTCTGCAGGCAGGGGCTTCATCACCACAAGTGGCTGGTGAGACAAACCACACCAAGCTGTTACCGCAGAGAAACAACCACAACGGCCCCAGTACGGCTCACACAGGCTCCAGCACGGCAAACAGTGACGTGGGGCTGCAGGCACTCATTGTACACAGCAGCGTTACTGGGAGGAAAGGCCTCGCCCAGTTGTGAGAACACCCAGCTCGCTGCCAAGCCCTCACACTCCTGTTATCAGAATGCAAAGGCAGAACCAAACCCAGAACTTGGTCTGCAGACCCATTGCTTCTGGAGCACGGCAAGAGCCCAGCTGCCTCTCCAGCTCACATCCCTCCATCTGCAGGGTGGGCAGCACTCTGCTGCCTCTCTGTGCAGGAAAACAGCCTCAGCGCTGCCTCATCCAGCTGCTTTCCACACACCAGCCACTCTCCAAGTATCGATGGGAATCTGAACGCGCTGTTAATCTGATCAGCAAAGGGCGTGAGCTTCCTTCCACTGAGCTCAGCCCTCTCAGCACAGGCTCAGAGTTGGACCAGTCCCAAGACGAAGCATTTTCAAAGCCAGCCATGACTTTTTCCCAACATCCCATCCATCTCAGCACCTCTGGAAACACTTGCCCTGCGTCCCTGCTGCTGCCATCTCTGTGGGAGGCTCTGGATCGCACTTCCCGCTTCCCTCCTCTGTCTCCTCAACTGTGCTGCTGCAGTCAAGGGCCTGAGAACGGCTCCTCGCCAAGCGGCTCAGCCGGCCTCCCTGGGGACTGCAGTACGAACCACAGCTGGTCTGAACAGCCCTGCTGAGCCAGGGCGATGGAGCAGCCTCTTCTCTCAGAACAGCTTTTTAGATCTGTTTAAACCAAAGAAACAAGGCAAGTTCCCAGGGAGCCACCAGGTTTCCCCCCGTAAAGGGATGCAGGTGATTTCTAGGCAGAAATCAAACCCTCTCCCAAATTGCCAGGCTTGAAAGAGCCCCTCCTGACAGCACCGAGTGGCACACACGCTGTCTCCACAGCTAAAAGCATTCGCTGTCCAGGTCTCTGCTGAGCAGGAGCAGACGCCATGACAGGGGCTGTTACACTTACAGCATTCACTTTGGTTTGAGAGGAGAGATCCACTCAGCCTTAGCCGCTGCCCTTAGACCCTTCAGAGCTCCAAGCCACTGCCTGCAGCCACTCCTGAGTCGAGCAGGGCACAGACTATCACGATGGGACAATCTACAGCGAAGATCAACCTTGCAGCTTCAGCACGCGGGCATCTGAGCTCGCTTCCGACCTCAGATACTCCCTTCTCAACTTGAACGTTCTGGCCATCATCCCAAAGCACTGCATCCCTTAACATCCCAGTAGAAGAGAAGGGAAAAAGGCTTAGAAACAAGATCACAGTCTAGTCTCACATCACAGCTGTGGGAAGCTAAACTCCAGCTGCCAGGAACAGTCCTGCTCTGCAGGACGGGATGGAAATGCTCCTCAAGCCGCTGGGAGCCTCCTGAGCCCTGTGGGAGAAATCACTCGGAGCAGCCCATTGCCCTTAGCACTGCTCACAAAAACAGGGCCTAAAAAGGAAGAAGAGGCGCCGTTTGCAACGGGGAGGCCTGAAAACACAGAGCACGTTCACATCCCACCTCTCACTGGCAGAAGGAAATTACAGAAACCTTTGTACCAACTGTGGCCAAACCGCTTCCTCAGAGAGAGGAGAGAAAGAACCGCTTTGCACAGTGAGATAAAAGCCGCAGTCGTGCGGAGCTGCCGCCTCACCCCCCACTCTGAGCACCTGCAGTTGTGTCGCTCCCTCAGCCACTCCCGACAGCAAATTCACAGAGCCCTGCAGAGCAGCTGGTCTGTGGCTGAGGGAGGAGGGAGGCAAACACAGACCAGCCAGAGAAAGTCCTGAGCTCAAAAACATGGCAGGAGCTGCAAAGTCCTGAGGGCTTCATAGAATTATGGAATGGTTTGGGTTGGAAGGGACCTCCAAGCCCATCCAGTTCCACCCCTGCCATGGGCTGGGACACCTCCCACTAGATCAGGGGCTCCAAGCCCCATCCAACCTGGCCTTGAACCCCTCCAGGGATGGGGCAGCCACCCCTGCCCTGGGCAACCTGTCTCAGGCCCTCCCCACCCTCCCAGGAGAACATTTCTCCCTAAAATCTCACCTCAATCTCCCCTCTTTCAGCTCAAACCCATTATGGGTAAGCGCTGAATGAATGGCTGGCTAGGCAAACAGATACTCTTATCCTTCTAAATTCTTTCGCCTCTCAGATAGGCAAGCAGCGTTTGCTGCCACACAGCAATATTTACAGGTTGCTAAGAGTTCCTCAAGGTCTGGAGCGCTTCCATCGCACAGCAGAGCACTGCTGGTGAGCCCTTTGGATGGAGCACCCTTGCCTTCCCACAGCACGTATCCTGCCAGTGTTATATAAAGATTTGGCCCAGAACAGCAAGCGATGGAAAAATAACTGAGCCAGTCCCAACGCAGAGAGCCAGAGGCCATCTTCCTCCAGACAAGGCCAAGGGAATTCTGACCCTGCATCAGAGCACAGAACAAAAAGGGGAAAAAAAAAAAAGCCTTCCTAGAAAGCTGCAGTTGGAGGGATGGAAATGTAACACCGTCCTACCTGGGTGGCTTTGTCACTCACACACAGCACGGAGGCTCCCTCGGCATCACACGGCCACTGGCCCAGCAGGTAGGAGCCCACGACGGCATCCAGGGACGAGGCGCGCCACGCGTGGGGCTGCCGGCTCTTCTCTGCAGCTGCCACACAGGGAACGCTGGCTGGAAAGGGGAAGAGAAGAGAAAATTAGCTGCCAGAGCCAAGATGCAGCGCCAGCCCGCTCCCCAGACCACAGGGAGAGAGTGAACCACACTCCAACCAGCATCATTGGGCTGTGGCCGCCAAATCCTTCTGTGCACTGAGGTGCAGACTCACAGCTAAAGCTGCTCTAGGGACACAGCCTGTAAAAAGAGCTTTTTATCAGCTCAAATACTGCTTTGGCAGTCAGAATTGTAGGTGAGGAAAGGGCAGGAGCAAGAAGCCAGGTGGCTTAAGGTAGCCACACCTCATAGGGTCCCACAGGATGGAAGGCCGAGCCAGGCCCAACAGCCCACAGCCAACAACTGACCACCAGTTATGATTTAGAAACTCTTTAGCATTTGAAGCTCCCCCTCTGGTGCCAAATTGCACCCCAGCCTGTGGTACCTGCACCTCCATCTGCCATCTCTTCCCCTCACGCTGCTCTCCCCAGCAGAACTGAACAGAGCACCCCCTCTCCCACAGTGCACACACCCCACAAATGCCCTCCAGAGGACCCTTTGATTTAACCGTCGCTTCCAGAGTAACCTGGTCTCCATTCTCCAAACAGTTATAAGGGCAGCATCCCCCAAACCAGCCAGAAAGAGCCCAGAGCATATGGGTGACATGGCCTCCACCATGACAACAGCATCACCTGTGTACAACACCTGGCAAACACCTAAAGCTAGTTGTGTGTGAACAGCAAGAACTGCTGCTCCAGTTTACGAGCCACTCATGTTTCCAAGCAGCCCCAGGAAGGCAGAGGAGCTGGGGCAGCCAAGAGACACGGGGCCAGGCTGTGGTGCATGGGGCAGAATTACAGAATAACCAGGTTGGAAAAGACCCATCGGATCATCAAGTCCAACCGTTCCCAACAAACACTAAACCATGTCCCTCAGTGCCATGTCCATTCGTCCATCCATCCATCCCATAAAAACCTCCAAGGAAGGTGACTCTACCCTGGGCAGCCTCTGCCACTGCCCAGTGAACCTTCCCGTGAAATATTTTTTTCCTAATGTTCAGCCTGACCCTCCCCTGGTGGAGCTTGAGGCCATTCCCTCTCGTCCTGTCCCCTGTCCCTTGGCAGAAGAGCCCAGCTCCCTCATCTCCACAACCTCCTCTCAAGGAGTTGCAGAGAGCAATGAGGTCTCCCCTCAGCCTCCTCTTCTCCAGGATAAACACCCCCAGCTCTCTCAGACGCTCCTTTTGTTCTCCAGCCCCTTCCCCAGCTTCGTTGCTCTTCTCTGGACTCGCTCCAGAGCCTCAACATCCTTCTTGTGGTGAGGGGCCCACAACTGACCCCAGGATTCAAGGAGCGGCCTCTCCAGGGCCGAGTCCAGAGGGAGAAGAACCTCCCTGGACCTGCTGGCCACGCCGTTTCTGATCCAAGCCAAGATGCTTCTGGCCTTCTTGGCCACCTGGGCCACTGTTGGCTCATTTTCAGTCACTGTCAACCAACACCCCCAGGTCCTTCTCCTCCAGGCAGTTTCCAGCCAGACTCCTCCTAGTCTGTAGTCCTGCATAGGATTGTTGAACTGGTGCTGAGGTGGGGTGGAGCGTCCTCTTTACTGCTCTGCGCTATCATCATCCCTCCACACAGACCCTGCAAAGCTGCCACCCAGCCACAAGCACTGGAGCTGGGCCAAGCCAGCTCTGCAGCTGGGAACTCTCAGATTGGGGTGCTCTGCCTTCTCACGTGACAGCAAAGCTGCTGCAGATAACAGAACCATCACCGTATCTCCAGGGGCCACTCAGCTGTTTCCAGTTGCCACATGAGGCTGGTGCAACACGTAGGTTTGAAGTGGAAAGTCTCCATACTGGAGTTCCAGATTTGCTGCATTCCTTTCCCAACACCACCAGTATCAGGAGCTCAGAGCTCCCAGAGCCAATCTCTGCATCCAAAGAGAGAAAATGCAAGTCTTCATCAAGCATTTAAAAATCTCCGTGTTGCCTTCCAACTCAGAACCCTCACGGCTGAGTCATAAAGCTATGGCAAGCAGAAGGGAAATTCCCATTACCACTTTCTTCTGAGCTACAAATAGTTCATCCTTCTCTCTAGATTTCACCAAGGAGAAGCAGATCCTTTCGTATCTGAAGAAAGTTTAGAAGCAGAGTTTCTGTGCCCACAGCAGCGACTTCTGGCACCAGGGCTTTCCATCTCTGCAGAGGAACTACACACCTCTCCGAGAACCACATCTCTCAGTATTTTGAAATGATCTCTCTGCCTCTAAAGATTCACAGCAGAAGGGAAATTCACACCCATGCAGGACAGGATTTCACCGCTCTGTGCTCGCTGCGGAGAGCATTGATACAGCAACACAAACCCCACAGAGCACTGAAATCCACTTCTGTTCCGGAGGAGGCAGAAGCTGTGGTTACACCACTCAGCCCTCAGGACTCTTGCTCAAACTGTACGCGCACAGCTCAGCGCCCACAAAAGAACTGGCTGTTCCCAATGTACAGCCCTTCAGAAACCCCACAGACCCTTCCCTGCTGCAGAACAGGGAGGAACACATTGCAGGGAGCTGGGAACACACAGAAACCAAGGGCATGAAGGGCCCTACTGAGGTATCTCCCAGTCCCATGCGGTTCGACCCAGCTGCAACCACCCCACAGGCTTCACTGAGCCAGCTCAGGGTAGAAGGAAGCGATTCCAGGCTGTGTGATCCCTCCCCTAGGTTCCAGGCTTTGCAGCTGGAGTGAGCTGCCCAGCAGATACAGCATCTGCAGATGTCATTGCTGGAATTAACAGGGGACATGAGCAGTCCAAGCCAGTTTTTTGTTGTTTTTTTTTTTCTCCCTCCTGGATGCAGCCATGGTTAAAGAACAACTCCCTCCAGCACAGCTCAAGGGCTGGAGCTGCACATCCATGTGTTCAGGGAGAACACTGAACTCTTCAACTGACACTCAATTCTTTCTAAGTTTGTTCTTTCAATTATCAAACACCACCATTTGGTATCAGTCTAAGGCTGCAGGAGCACTGAGGGAAGCTCTGGAATCAGCTGGTGCAGCCAGTGTTGCCATTCGCCCAGCATTGCAGCATCCAAGCCTTGCGTAATGAGAACTCATCGCACTTTGGTACTTGACATTGCGTTGGGTCAAGTCCTCGTTCTTCCTTTCTCACCACACAGCTGGACAGCAAGATGCTCACCACAGCTGCTGCTTCTCTGCACAGAGGTGTCCAGGTCCCTCTGGTTCTCAAGAGTGGGTTGGGAACCTCGCTGTGGCCCATGCAGTCACGTTAGATGAGCCCCAGCTGAGAGGGACCCACAAATAAGAATCCATCCAGGCTGCAGAACCCGAGAGCTTCCCCATTCCATCCAAAACATTCCACTGTACCAGGCACAGATCAGAGCAACCATGCGGTCCCATCCCTTCTCCCTGCAGAGCTGTTTAAATGTCATCTCCGGCACTTTTAACCAGGGAAAAGCTTGTGTTGACATTCTGTGGGTGAAACAAGTCAAGATGAGTTATGGCCGTGTCCTTTGCTTCCCCTTTCCCACACCCGCATCCAGAGGCTGACAAACTGGGAGCAGCGAGCTGAGACTGAAGGGATGATCTGTATCAGCCGAGGGCTGCGATCCCATGAACGGGCTCCAAGCACTGTGCCAGAAACTTGTTCTTCCTTAAACAAAGTCACCTGCAATGCTTTGCCTCCGAACCTGAGCTATATATTGCACTCAGCTGCAATCTTCACAATGACAAGTTTGATTCCATGGGATAAAATCAGGATTCTTCCCACCTACTGCAAGAGCAGGACATCTTCAGGCACTTCCCATCCCTCATCTAGGCTCCCTTTTCCCCACTGCAGCTCCCTACCAGCGTTTAACCCTTTGATTCTATCAGCCTGTACAGCCGCAGCAAAGCCCTGAGGGCAAAGTCAGGATTACTTAATAGGGATGAATCCCCAAATCTGGAATCGTAAAGCCAGTCCAAACCACTGCTCACATCGTGCATCCACCCCAGCCAGGGGTTCACTCCCAGAGCAGCTGTTCAGCCCACCCCATCTCTGACATCTCACAAGGAAGGCACGGAAGGCTCCTGCTCAGCCAGCAACCAATGACAGAACTTGGCTTTCCCAGCATATTCCATCTTCTCCCTGTCTATGCATGAATGATTCTGGTGACTCAGAATCACTTAGTGTTCACCAACAGGGCCGCAAATAAAAATTCGAGCTGCAGTTTAAACAATCCTGGGTTTCACACTGAAGAAAAGAGGCGCAGACACTTGATCTCGGTGTCTTGCTCAAGACAGACAGGTCTCAATCCTGCACTGCTCAGCGAGGTCTGGGGTTACCCCCAGCCAGCAGATTCAGGAGCGTGAAGGTGTGGGTCTTGTGGAGGGGCATCTGGATGCAGGCTTGAAAACATCTCCAACCGGCACGTGCTTCTGTGTGGGTTTTGGAGGAAAAAAAACTGAGGCCACAAACACCATGAGAACTGACGTTAACAGGTTTAAACTTCAAAGTCTCCGCAAAGCTCATCCCAGCCCACAGAAGGTGTAGCCTTGCCAGTGCTGCAGAGCTCCAACTGCCCCAGCAGCTGCCTCTGAGCCACCTAACCCAGCATAAACCAACACAGTCGTTGGAGGATCCAAGGAGGACCACGTACTGACACCAGCTCCACCACCAAGGGCCACAGCACTGAAGAGTTCAGGAATTTAAAACCCCACTGTCCCACATCAGACCCATCACTGGAAATCCCAGCAGCTTGGATTTCAGTCACCTACTTTTCAAACCTCCCTAGCCCTCCTTCCTGGCAGCCCCCAGCTCTTCCTTTGCACAGAAGCCCTTTGAGAGACTCAGCAGCTGCTCCTTAAATCAATGGGATCCTCTATCATCAGAGCAGCTGCGGGATCCGATCCCGGATCACTGTGCAGCTCTAAAAGCAGAGAGCAGAGCTGCAGAGATCCCAGCACTAGCTCCACAGCAATCCAAACAGTCCATGGCAGCAGATGAGGAAAGCTGTGGTAAAGCAAAGGATTTCCAAGCTGAGCTCCCAGAAGCTGGATCATCAAGACACTGAAACAACAGGACACAAGGCTTGGGTCCAACCCTGCCGGTTTGCTGCTCCGGCACAGGCAGGGAGCAAACTGCACATTGGGAAGAGAGATGAAGCCAAGTGCCATGGAAATTTAAACACTTCCAAAATCACAGATGGAATGACTGTGCTATGGAGGAAAACTTCAAGCCCCAAGAGACAAAGTTTGGCTCTTGGGGCACAGAGACAGGGAGAAATGAAAGCCAGCAACCCCACTTCGTATCAGCACAGCTACAGTCACTTTGCCCTCAGAAAGCTGCATGGCATTCGCTGTGCTTTGGTGCAGACACAGCACTGAGCGCTGGCACAAGCAAGGGAGGGAAGCCAGTCCAGCTCTCCCCTTCTGGAGATCAGCTTCATTTGCTTTGTGACATCTGAAACTACTGAGCAATTCCACAACTAGAATCATGGAATCATCAGGTTAGAAGAGACCCACAGGATCACTGAGTCCAACCATTCCCATCAAACACTAACCCATGTCCCTCAGCACCTCGTCCACCCAGCCCTTAAACACCTCCAGGGAAAGGGACCCAACCCCCTCCCTGGGCAGCCTGACAGTGACCAATGACCCTTCCCGTGAAATATTTTTTTCCTGATGTCCAGTCTGACCCTCCCCTGGTAGAGCTTGAGGTCATTCCCTCTCATCCTGTCCCCTGTCCCTTGGGAGAAGAGCCCAGCTCCCTCCTCTCCACAACCTCCTCTCAGGTAGTTGCAGAGAGCAATGAAGTTTCCCCTCAGCCTCCTCTTCTCCACAATAAACACCCCCAGATCTCTCAGACACTCCTCTTCTTCTCCAGCCCCTTCCCCAGTTTCGTTGCTCTTCTCTGGACTCGCTCCAGAGCCTCAACATCCTTCTTGTGCTGAGGGGCCCACAACTGACCCCAGGATTTGAGGAGCATTAATTAATGACAACTCACCCTTCTCCAGCACATAGGTGAGAGGGACAGCAGGCTAAAGGGTTTCTTCTATTAACTTGTATCATGCATGAACTGAGGGAAAACCTTTTTAACAGACTCTTCAACCCATCCCAGCCCTTCCAGCAGCAGGAAAGGCTGCGAGTCCCAAGCAGCAAAGTGCGGGGCTGTTCATTTAACCCTCCCTGCTGGCTGCAGCAGCTCCTCCACTCGGATCCAACAGGACCCAGCGCTGCCAGCTCCGGGGCTCGCTCTGCCCCACAAGAACTTAAGATTTCACCAGAAATTAAGAACTCAGAGCTCACACGAAACGTTTCACTGCTGTTCGGTGCTTGTTGAGGTGATAAGCACCAAGTACGAACCCAGCAGCAGACTGGGGCACGTCCAAGCTTCGGGATAAGCCACAAGTGCTGTTCTTAGGTTACCAAGGCAGCATTCCTGACGTGTAACGGGGGCACCGGGCTCGGGGAACCGAAGCGGCGATCGCCACGGGGCGGAACGGGGGGGGATCCGGGTGCCCCCCGCGCCCTCAGGACTCACCTTTCTCTTTCGCTTCCACCCACGCGGCACCGAGAGAAGCCTCCGAGCCCAGCGTTCCCCCCCACCCCCGTTACCTGCCCGGCTACCCAGGCTCCCCCCGCTCCCCATTACCTGCCCGGCCCCCGCGGCGCCGCCGGAGCTGCACGGGGAGGGAGGCTCGGAGCGGCTGCAGCGCCCCCTGCCCGCGACCGCTCCCTGCCCCGGCCATGCTCACCCGCACACTAATTTCCCCACCGCTCCCGCGCCACTTATAAAGCGCTGTGGGCGGGGCCAAGGCACGGAGCGAGGCAGCCATTGGGTGTTCGCAGCCACTCTCCCCGCCCCCTAGCTAGCGGCAGCCAATGAGAGCGCTACGCGGGCTCCCCTCCGCACGCGCCGGGGTGACGGCCAATCAGAAACGCGGACAACAAGGGCAGGCACCGCCCCCGCGCCGGAGCCAATCAGAGAGGGAGGAGCGCGGCGGGGGAGCCAATCGAAACGCCAGCAGGGTGCTCGAACCCCGCCCTCCTTCTCAGGGACTAATCGCAAGCGTCCCCTTCGCCCCGCCCTTTCCCGCGAAGGCCAATCAGAGGAGGAGGAGGCGGTCACGTGGGCAGCGCTGGTTTCTCTTTCGCTCGGGAGGCGCCAGGACGAGGATGCGAGTCCCCTCCCTTCCCCTTCCCCACCGGACGGTGATGCGGGTCCCTTCCCCTCCCTTCCTCTTTTCCTTCCTCTTCCCTTCTCCCTCCCCTCCCTTCTCCTCCTTCCCTTCTCCTCCTTCCCTTCTCCTTCTCTCCTTCGTCCCTTCTCCTCCTTCCCTACTTCTTCCCTTCCCCTTCCCTGCTCCAGCCCCTGGGACACGTGCCAGTGCTCAAAGGTCATCGCATCCCACTTCTCCCAGCCTCCCGGTGGCTACTATCCTGCCTCCAGACGGACTTGGTGCAGAGGGTGTGGGGAAAGGAAGGAACAGAAAGGGGCTGAGCCCTCACCGGGAGCTGGGAAGCTGTGGCAGGGCCAGATAAGAGAAAGGGAAAGGATGAGGTGGTGGAGCACGGGCTCAGCACCAGCTCTGTGGCAGCAGTGAGGCTCCCGTGGATATCCCTGAGGATCATTGAATAGTTTGGGTTGNTTTCTCTTTCGCTCGGGAGGCGCCAGGACGAGGATGCGAGTCCCCTCCCTTCCCCTTCCCCACCGGACGGTGATGCGGGTCCCTTCCCCTCCCTTCCTCTTTTCCTTCCTCTTCCCTTCTCCCTCCCCTCCCTTCTCCTCCTTCCCTTCTCCTCCTTCCCTTCTCCTTCTCTCCTTCGTCCCTTCTCCTCCTTCCCTACTTCTTCCCTTCCCCTTCCCTGCTCCAGCCCCTGGGACACGTGCCAGTGCTCAAAGGTCATCGCATCCCACTTCTCCCAGCCTCCCGGTGGCTACTATCCTGCCTCCAGACGGACTTGGTGCAGAGGGTGTGGGGAAAGGAAGGAACAGAAAGGGGCTGAGCCCTCACCGGGAGCTGGGAAGCTGTGGCAGGGCCAGATAAGAGAAAGGGAAAGGATGAGGTGGTGGAGCACGGGCTCAGCACCAGCTCTGTGGCAGCAGTGAGGCTCCCGTGGATATCCCTGAGGATCATTGAATAGTTTGGGTTGGAAGGGACCTTAAAGATCGTCTAGTTCCACGCCCTCTGCAATGGGCAGGGACATCCCACTGGATCAGGCTGCCCAAGGCCCATCCAACCTGGCCTTGAACCCCTCCAGGGATGGGGCAGACACAACTTCCCTGGGCAACCTGTTCCAGTGTGTCACCATCCTCGCAGTGAAGAAATTCTTCTTTATGTCTAGTCTAAATCTGCCCCTCTCCAGTTTATACCCATTGCCCCCAGTCCTATCACCACAAGCCTATGTGAACAGTCTCCCCAGCTTTCTCGTAGCCCTTTCAGGTTTTGGAAGGTTCTTATAAGATCTCAGAACCTTCTCCAGGCTGAACAACCCCAACTCTCAACCTGTCCTCGTATGGGAGGTGCTCCAGCCCTCAGATCACCTGGCTGGTGGCTACAGGTAGGAAAGAGACCAAGATTTAAAGTCCTGATCAGCTGAGCGTGAACATGGAAGATCAAAAGGGCATTCAGCACACAAGCTAAGCTTTCTCTCATTGTCCTTGAACAAAATTCCTCTCGATCCAAACCACAGACTGGAATGCCTGCCTGTCTGCCTCCCACTCCATCCCCAGCAGAGGTGGCTGCCGTGAGACAGTTTCTGCGCTCCAGTGTTTTGAGATGAAAAGCTCCAAAGACCTGCAAGATAAATAAAACTGCAGTTTATTAACAGAGACCAGCAGATTATTCACCAGGGCGGCCAAGCTGCTGCTGAGAGGCAGCCTCGCCTCATGGTGTTAATCATCAAATATAGCAGAAGAGTGCACTGAGAGGTCACTGCTCATGGTCAGCACTGCCAGCGTCTGAGCCGAGCAGGTGAAGGAATGTGAGGAGTCAGCCAAGTACCGAGCAATCAGCATGGCACGGGGCTCAAAAATATAACTGTCATACAGCACCTCAGCTGGAAACGGCTGCAGAGGCTCCGTCAGGCTGCCCGCTGTATGAGAGAAACTGCCTCCAGGATGGGCTTAGAAAGGTGAGACGGGATACAGCTTTGCCCCCACTGCCCACACAGGTGTCTCTTTTGGTGACAAACTCATGCATTCAGATATGTCACTGGGCTGAGCAGCATGAGTGGCGTTTTGCTTTAAGGAAGGGTGCAGTGGACTTGATTGATTAGGAAGCAAGGCATTATAACACCAGAGCCAGGCAGCTGGAGAGCACTGGAAGGAATGTATTAAAGGAGGGGATCACAAACCTAAAAGCAGGCCAGAGAACCCCCAAAATAACCCTTTTTGGCACAAAGAGGATGAAGACGGCATAAAAATACCTGGGCTATCAACAGAATTTAGTTCTGCCGGGGGAAAATGCACTCTTATTTCACCTATTTAATAATAAGATTATACTGTGAGCCCCAGAGGAGGGAGGGACTAGGAAGCATGGCTGTATTCAGCTGTCGCTCAGTGAAACACTTCTCCTTTCAGCAGAGCTCAGGCTGAATCCTTTTCCAGAGATGTAGGCCGAACGGGAGTGACCTCGTTCCTGATGCCAGGAAACTCTGGCTTTGCACAGAAGTCTGCATGCCAGAGCCCTGGGGTAAGAGCGAGCGCACAGATTCTGTTCCAGTTTACACCCCTGTCCCTCCACAGCTCGCTGTGTTCTGCCAGAGCTTCAGCAGCCCTGCAGGAAAACATCGCAATTAAAGCAGATGCTTTAACATTTACAAAGCACTTGGCAACACAGAAAACCTGAAGCACTTTCCAAGCATTTCTTCTGCTTCCTAACAATCCCTATACAAGCAAGGTTCCTCTCATCACTAACGCAGCTCCTCCGGTGTCTCCAGAGCAAGTGGGAACCNCACAAGTGGGGCTCCTCTGTCATCCCTAACACAGCGAGGGCTGTGTTAAAGTCCCGCAGGCAGCTCCTCCAGTGTCTCCAGAGCAAGTGGGAACCAAGGTAGATCAGAGTTATAAACCTAATTTCAACCTATTTATGCCTGTATCTGTTTTTGGAGATGGGGCTTGGCGAAAACCCTCTTTTCATGTCTGTATTTCCCAAGATTCAGCATGAGAGATTTTTTCTTTCAATACAACAGCGAACACACTGGAGCCACTTTGCCAGGGGTCTTGGTGAGGGGAAAGACCTGAAGAGATTTCAACAAACTCAGCGAGATCTCCAGGGCTGAGAGACTGCAGGCAACTCTGCAACCTGTCACCTACACATTTGGTAAGCAAGGACTGAAAAAACTAAAATCACTTTTTTTTTTCGTGTTGTAACTTGAAATTTTGAGTCCTCAGGCACTCGCTAAGCTTTCTTCTGGTGCAGCAGCAGGAAAGCCCTTATTCCATACTGGGAAAATCCTGAAAGCTGCTCCAAGGTGTCTCTGGAGCCTTCTCTGACAACCCCAGCCAGGACACCACCAGAGCTAATGACAAACCCCGCGTTTCACTGAATTCCTTTATTTTACCCTGCTCTTTTCACAGGCCGATGCCCCCGTGCGCACAGAGAGCGCCACTACGTCCAGGCTGTCGATGGGTTACGTTTAACCGGCGATGTCCCCACCGGCCCGGGGCTCGGGGGATATTTTGGAAGGATTAATTGTCGCCAACAGCCGCTTCGAGCGTTGGGCTCCGTTTGCCCGTAACCAAGATGGCTGCCCGAGCAACACACCCGCCGCGGCCGCCGAGCCCCCGATGACTTCACACCCGTCCCCAAGATGGCCGCCGCTCCAGCCCCCTTCCAAGGGCCCTGCGCCCGAATCCAAGATGGCCGCGGGTAGCCTCACCGACGCCTTCAAGATGGCAGCGGCGCAGGCGCGCGGCTGTCTGCGGTCACGTGACGGGGGCGTGGGCCGCGTCCCGGCGGAAGCGCGAGGGACCGAGCGGGCACCGGGGGGAGCGGAGCGGGCCGGCGCCGCCCCACAACATCGCACGCAGCACGGGAGACCACAGCCGCCACCACGGAACCCGCCAGCGCTAACACGGCGGCGACCGCCGCTTCGCGGGCCGGGGGGGCCGGGGAACAGCCGGCCTCGCTGCCCCCGCCCCCGCCGAGGATGCCGCGCAGGAAGGTGAGCGCTGCCGGGGAACCGGGGATGCGCCCGGCGGGCGGGCCGGCGAGCTCCGCCGCAGCTTTTCCCGGTTCCCCACCCTTTCCGCTGTCTCTCCAGGGCACTAAACCGGGGGAGATAGCGGCCTGCAGCGCCGGCGGCCGCCCCGCAGCTGCGGCGCCCTGCGCCCCCATTGGACGCCCGGCGCGCCACTCTGCGCCCCCAACGGCCGCCGCCCCCTCGTGCGCGCCGCAGCGATTCCCGCCCCCCAGGTCTTCCGATTGGGCAGGCGCCGGAGACCCGCTTATTCATTGGTCAACCCGCCTCCCCGGGCTGGGAGCTGATTGGCTGCCGCGACTGTCAATCTCACCCCTCTCGCGCTGCATCCTCCGCGCATGCGTCGCCCTCCCTTTCCCCACCCGGCTCCGTGGATTTTGTTTGTCTGGGAGCGAGGCTCAGGCTGATTGGCTGCAGCGCTCTGCAGGCCCCGCCCGCCGTCCCGCGCCCTTCGCTGCCATTGGCTGCCTCTCCCTTCTGGCCCCGCCCGCGCGCTCTGATTGGCTGCCGCCTCCGCTGGGCGCAAAACAAAGCGGTGCGGAGCCTCTCGCCCCCCTCCCTCCCTCAGGCGCCGCCATCGCTTCAGGCTTCGTCGGGACCGGGACCAGCCCAGCGGCCTCAGGGGCCGCGCTGGCGGTGCGGGACCAGGTGAATCCGAGGCTAAGGAGGCCGGGCCAGTTCAGAAACTGAACTTCTGGCGTCTTCTCTCAAGTGACGGGACGGGACGAGAGGGAATGGCCTCAAGCTCCACCGTGGAGGTTTAGACAGAGCATTAGGAAAAATTTTTTCATG
>WAAB01006826.1:1952-14113 GCA_013389865.1 Piaya cayana
AGAGGGAATGGCCTCAAGCTCCACCAGGGGAGGGTCAGGCTGGACATTAGGATAAAAAATTTTTCACAGAAAGAGTGATTGGTCAGTGTCAGAGGCTGCCCAGGGAGGGGTTTGAGTCCCCTTCCCTGGAGGGGTTTAAGGGCCGGGTGGACGAGGTGCTGAGGGACATGGGTTAGAGATTGGTGAGAATGGTTGGACTCGATGATCCGGTGGGTCTCTTCCAGCCTGATTATTCTGTGATTCTGATTCTTGTTGCTTCTCTGTGAAGATGTCCTCTGTGGCAGCAGGTCTGGCAGTAGCATGGGACTAGCTGGATGTGCACAGTGCAGCATCCAGAATGGGACATTGGCACCCGTTGGTTTTGATGTTTTGGTTTTTTCTTTAATTTTGAGACTCTAACATCTTGCTGTAGGGCAGAGATGAGGAACTGGCTCTTGGAAGCAATAAGAGACCATCCCAGAACCATCACAGGGAGGGTGCTGAGGTGTTTGCTGAGCTGTGGTTGTTGAGCCAGGGCCCTGCTTGCAGCCGCTGTGGGAGCCGAGGAGCACATTCCTGTAGCCGTAGTGTGGGGTCAGTGTGATGCTGCGGACTCCTCAGGACTGTTTCTCATTGGAGTGGGTGTCTGCTCAGTGCTGGTGCCGTGATAGAGTCCAGTCGACGGCACAAACCGCAGTTTTAACAAGTTATAATTCAGGGAGCACATCTCTGCTGTAATTCAGAAGGAATCAAACCCCTCTAACCAGGGCGTGAAGATGATGCAGGACCGTAGTTAACCTTTCACGTGGTCTTGACTCTTTGAAGCAGACCAAGAGACAGTTGAGGACCTGCTTCAGCCACGCTTTTTGATTGACTTTAAGCGTGTGACTGCTGGTGTGCTGCCATTTAAAGCCGAGCGTGTGCTTGGGAGCCTCCCTGAAGTGAGGTTGGGCTGAGCAGGATTGTTGGCGCCTCTGCTGCTGAGCCCTTTGTGCACTGGTGTGTCTGTTAGGATGAACCAAAGTTTCTTGGGTGGCTGAAGCCAGCCTGGTGCCACGTGCCAAGAGAGAGGTGGCTTTTCATCGTCAAAGACCACTTTTCAGTCCTTGTAACATGTTTGGGGGAGCTCTTGTGATGTCCGTGTGCGTGTTTGAGCCGTGGTTGGTGGGTTGTCTCCCAGCACTGATGATGAAAGCATCATCCTTGGGAGCAACGTGCCATTTTGGGTCCCCAGGCAGGGCTGTGGGGTGAGGCTGTAGAGAACTGCAGCACTTTCAGTACCAAAACCCACCTTGAAAAGTCAACTGTCACCCTTCAAAGATTAGTTGAAGTTCCTTCCAAGTGGGTTTTCTTGCATTGTGTGTTTATAATCTTGAAAGACTTCTGACCCTCAAAAGCCTGAGGGTTTTGTTGATAAACTGAACGTGACACTAACGTCAAGTTTTGTTTTTTCAGAATCTCCGCCACCTCCCTACTCTCGGCTGTCTCCTAACGATGAGCAAAAGCCACTGGGTACGTGTTTTCTCTCTTTTGATCTAGCACCTCTTTCATGGTGCAGCTCTGGGGTGGGTTCTGGGACATCTCTACACGGCAAGTCAGGCAGAAGCCGACAAGTCCAGATTTTATGGCTGCTCATTATTTCTGAGCAAGCATCAGCTGACGGGTTTTAAGAAGTAAATGGATGTCGGTTTATCATACGAAATTACCGTGTAGACACATGCATATTTTCCAAAATAATATGAAGCGCTATTTTTAATGAAGGCGTAATGAAAGGTTAGCAGACGCCGTGTTTTGTCTGCGTGTGTAATCTGCGGGATGACGGAGCGGAGGGGGAGTGGGAGCTCCTGGGTGCCATTTCCATAAAGCTCTGGCTGCGGAGGAACCAGCTTATTACCCTTCCTCTCCTTATTCAAATGAGACCTAAACTCTTTGAAAGTCGGTGCTGTGTAATTTCTGGTGGCTTTTAACTTCTGATGAGTTATGAAAAGCTAGCGAAAGTCTCTCAAGTGGGTCAGCTGGGTGTGAGGTGAAGGTTGCTGGGGAATCTGGGCCTGCGTGTTGCACGTTGGCTTGGAAATGTTTTGAGTTGGCATCGCTGCATCTTGACAGCCTTTCTCAGCGCCTGCCTCTTGCTCAAGTATGTGGGAAGCAGAGATGCAGGAGGGGAGGGAGGAATTCCTTGGCCCTCTTGGGTTTCTTACCAGGACGGGTGCAACCGTGGTTGCCTCGGGAGCGTGGGATTCCTGCCTTTGTCCCGTAATTGGTGGTTCTGGTTTACATAGGGGGTGATGACGGAGGCGAGCTGCTCCTGCTTCCCATCCAGCAGGGACAGGGAGGGGACAGGCGGGGTTTGCCAGGGCGTTAGGAGCTGGGGTAGCGGTGCCAGCCGCCCCGAGGGGATCCCTGCCCTGCCAGGCCTGGGAGCTGCCTGCTCTGTGGCACAGGACATTGACCACAGCATCCTGCAAAGCAAAATTTGCTGGGCACGGGTGTGTTTAGGTTTTTTTTTTTTTCATTCTTCTGTTGTTTTGGTTTTTTTTGAAGGCAGAAAAAAAGGAGGCATCCCTCCCTGCGCTCCCCCTTCCGAGTTAATTCCTCTTGGAAACTACTTGCGCTGCAGGGAGGGATGATAGCGAGTGACACGTGACTTTACTAAAACAAAGCCAAGGACTGAAATTTGCTTCCCTGGCTTGTTTGATTGGAAAAATAATAGTTAATCTGTGAGCAAACAGTTGAGCACTTAATTAGAGGGGTGTAAGCAAGAGAGAATAACAAAGACTCTTAACTTGTTAAAACAAAGTTTCCTTCGCTTCAGCAAAGAGGAAGGAAGGAAGCAAGAATAAACAGCTTCAAGAATTTTAATGGTGATAATTAAGTATAGTAACTATGAATTGTTTAGAGGCTTAATGTAACTTTATCCAGTAAGCACCAAGTTCCTACTTGTTTGATCAACTTAACTGCAGTTATTTTTGTGGTTGAAGCAATTCAGGCTTTGCATTTGCATGGTAGAGGTACAGAGTTAATCGCTGCTTTCTGGCCCGTGGAGAGTTTCTGTCCGGGAGAGGTGGGCTGGCGACGGGAAGGAAAAGAGCTGCGGGTGGTCACGTACTGCTTGCAAACACAGGAGACCTAAAAATGTTACCTTTTAATTTATTTTTTTTTTTCCCCTCCAGATCTATCAGATTCCACGTTGTCTTACACTGAAACAGAGGCTACAAACTCGCCTAACGTCACGCCTGGAGACTTCTCAGGTTGGCAGATGTTTTGCCTCGTGGTCTGCGCCGGGGAGCCGATGGCTGGGGCAGGAGTGCAGGAGGAGGCGGGTGGCTGTGGTGTTGCTCGTGATGTGAAAAGAAGGAAAAAGAGCGGCTGTTTGGGTTTTCAGAGGTGCCTGCGCTCCACAGGTTATGATAAGATGCTGTTGGTGGGACGAGCATGCTGGGACAAGTGGGGGTGTTTGGGAGGTGGACACGAACTCATGCGCGACCCTCACAGAAGCTGTCTAGACCTTCCTTAAGCCCCAGGATGTGGGCTAGTGTGGGGCTGGGTTGTGTGCCGTCACCCTTTTCATGGCAGGAGCAGTGAGGCCACCAAATGATGCTGCTTTGTGATGGCTCTTGCTGAGTCCGTCCGGCTTGTGTTACCTGTTGGGTCCTGGCCCTTCGGTGCCAACCATGCTCTCGTGAACAGAGCTCCCAGCTACGTTGCAATTGAAGCTCCTGAACAAAGCTCTGCTTAACTAGGCCCTGGGTTTGGCTCTGCCCCACCCCTGCAACCTTTCATTCATGGAATGGAGCTGTATAAGGCCTGGGGTGGTTTTACCTGCGAGCAGGCAGAGAGCTGGGACTGTGTTTGCTTGGATTCTGGCTGCGGTGATGGTTCCACATCTTCCCTCTTGCCCTGAGCTGGGGGCTGGCTGCGTGAGGGATCCCTCTGTGGGACCAGGTTTAATTTTCATCCCTAAGAAATGACTTGGTTAATGGTTTGAGAGCCAAGATGAGCATAAATGAGCCCTTGGTTCCAGTGGAGCCCAGTGTGCCTCGTTCAGCAGTTGAAGTGGGCTTTGTGTTTGAGTAGGGCTCGGGCATGCAGGAGGCTAGTTGCTGGATTGCTGAGTGTGTCGATGAGGCTTGCTGCTTCTTCTGGGGGACGCTGTGAGTTGGTGGTGGTGGAAGGGACCCTCGAGGTGCTGCTGCGTTAGGCACGGCTTTTCTCATCTCGTTCTCTGCATGCAAGAATTTATGGTTGGTTTGGTGAGACCTGTGAGTTCCTTGGGATGCTTGAGCTGATCTCAGCTCCACAGGACTTCAAAGAGCATTTAAGCAGCATCGCTCTGCAGTGTGTTTCCCTCCAGGGATTTTCCCTTCTTCTTTAAGGTCCTCCTGCCGCCGTCAGCCGTGCCGTGGTGCTGCCGTGTGCTGAATCCGGGCTGCAGCCGCTGGGCTTTTGTTGTGCTGCCCAGTGCCCATGGCCGGGGAGCAATTGATAGCCAGGAGCTGGATCATTCAGAGTTGTGCTGATTCCTCACAAACATTCCTCATGCCGGATACACGTCCGTAAAACTCCCAGTGCTCATAGCTTTTATTGTAACTTGACAATTGCCATTAATTATAGCAGCTGAGTTTGAAAACTGGGGTTCCGAAGGTTGTAATGGGTCGGCTTCTCTTGTGGCTGAGTCCTTTATGGGGCGTGTGGTGGCTTTTCTGGAATAGAAGAGCGATTTTAACTTTTACTTGAACAATGTAATGATAACACGTGACCAGGATTGTACTGAAATCGGATCCCTCCTCTCCCCCTGTGTAGTTTCCGATGGTGTAACTTTTAATAAGAGTCTGGGGCTGTGTGATTTATTTCTCCCCAGTGCTCACGATTGCTGAAAGAGGGTAAGAGTTTCGCTGAAGTTTAACCCGTGCTTATCATCACGAGGAAGTGAAAGGAAGAAACCCACTTAGGCTCTACTTTGTCTGCCGTCTTTGGGTTTGTTTATTCTCCATTTCAGCTTATTGAATAGGTCTGCTTGAGCTGTAGGCCTGTGTAAATGATCCACAAAGCACGTGGTCTGTCCTGCCTTCTTTGTGTGTGCCGAAGGAGTTTGATGTGCGTTTTACTCTTGTTCCAAAAATAAGTTCATTTTGGATCTAGCAGCAAGCCACTACATTTTATTACTTCAGCTTTGATCATCAAAAGGGCTTTTCCTACAAATCCCACAAGATTCAGTTTTGAGTAACAAAGAGAGCCGTTCTTGTACTGTTCATCGTTAATTTTATGAACTTCTAAACAGGAAGTTTTGGTGTGGAGTCAAGAGGATCATCTCTGTCGTATGCGTAAATCTTTTAGGAAAACAACCCCTGTTTTTGAAGTAGACCTTAAAAACAGGAAGAGCTCTTCAGTGAACTAGCAGACTCGCTATAAAATTTGAAGTAACAGTCACTGTTGACTGGAAGCACAAGTTGTGAACAGTTGAGCAGATGCAGCTTTCCGTGTCGTGAGCTGGATTGATGGGTGATGCCCCAGACTCATCTTCATCTGAGGCTCAAAGCGTTTGGGTCGCAAAACTGTTTTTCCAAGGATTGGTGCCCGTTCCCATTCCCCTTGGGTTGAGGATGCTCCTGCTATCCCAGTGAGTCACAGCAGCCTGGGAAGATTTGAGTCACTGGGAAAAGTCACTTGGAGGTGTTTGATCCCAAAGTTTGTCTTCTGAACTCAAGCAGTGTTTGTGCTTGTGGGCATATGAAGAGGGTCTTGAGTCTTCTCCTCGCTAGGTTTATTTTGATAGGAATGGTTGGACTCGATGATCTGGTTGGTCTCTTCCAACCTGGTGATTCTATGATTCCTGCAGCCTGTTGTGCCTGGGGAGCAGATAAAGCTGTTCTGGGAGTTGTGTTTTGAGCCCAGAGTTGCCTTGGTCAGGCACCCTGTCCACCTGGGAGCCAGTGGAGCCTTGGCTGGTGTCCCTGCAGCTCCTCTGTCTGGAGCTGGGGAAGTAGCAGGGAAAGGGCAAAATCCAGCAAGGCAGCAACAAAAGCTCAGCCCCGTGACTCATAATTGGTGGAACATTTGTAGTAACTTTTTTTTTCCCTTTCCCCTCAGACTTGGCTCCTCCACCTCATGCCAAGAAGCTGCTGTACCCGTTAGACTTGCCAGGCTTGTAGAGGGCTGTGCTGCTGCTGCGGGAACTGGTTCAGTACGGTGGGGACGTGCTGGAGCAGATGGTCTGGGCCACAGGCTTTGTGTTTCCCTGCCTTCCTCTAAATCCCACAGGACTGTCGATCCCTCCCTTTCCCTGGGAAGGGCCCTTTCTTAAATGCTGTGAAATGGCCCCATTTCTCAGCACTCTCCTTGCACAGCACGCTGTGTCCATCTGTTGGGTTTTTTGGGGTTTCTTTTTCGGCTATGAAAGCCCCAGGCTTCCTAGGATTAGTAACCAGAGTCCACGTTAGGGGGTGGCATTAAATCCTGGAGGTCCTGAGGACCATGCAGGAGGGGAAGGGTTGAGCACAGGTTGGGGGGTGAATGCTGCTGCTGCTGCTTGGGAGCCGCCTGTGGGACTCCACTCTGGCTGGACCATCGGTCGTGGCTGCTGCACGGCTGGAGCAGCTCAACCATCCCCTAGGGACTGCAGAGATGCTGGGACATCGGTTTGCTTTGCAGTGATAAGGAGGAGTAAGTCTTGAGACCACACCTGGAGTCATGAGTCCAGTTCTGGAATCACTGACACAAGAAGGATATCAAACTGTTGGAAAAGGTCCAGAGGAGGCCACAGAGATGATGTGAGAGCTGGAGCACCTCTGCTGTGAGGAGAAGCTGAGGTAGTTGGGGTTGTTCAGCCTGGAGAAAAGGCTGTGAGGAGACCTTAGAGCAGCTTCTAGTACTAAAAGGGGCTCCAGGAAAGCCAGGGAGGGACTTTTTACAAAGGCATGGAGTGACAGGGTGAGTGGAATGGCTTTATATTGGAAAAGGAAGATTTAGATTAGGAAGAAATTCTTCATGCTGAGAGGGTCCAGGTTGTCCTGGGAAGTGGTGGCTGCCCCATCCCTGGAGGGGTTCAAGGCCAGGCTGGAGGGGGCTGTGAGCAGCCAGATCCAGTGGGAGGAGACCCTGCCAGGGGGTTGGAACTGGATGGATCTTCAAGTCCCTTCCAACTCAAACCTTTCTGTGGTTCTAAGTAGGAGCAAATAGGCAGTGATGGGTGCAGCTCACTGCTGCCTTGCAGCCAAGCCCCTGGCTGCTGTGCTGCAGTCCCACCCTGGCTGCGTGTCTCTATTGAAGATACTAAGAAGTGTGACCAGCAGGTCAAGGGAAGTGATTCTGCGCCACCTTTTCTCTTTTGTGAGACTTGATCTGGAGTGCAGTGTCCGGTTCTGGAATCCTCGATGTAAGAAGGAGATGGAGCTGTTACAACAGGTCCAGAGGAGGCTACAAAGATGATCAGGGCTGGAGCACCTCCTGTACGAGGACAGGCTGAGAGAGTTGGGCTTCAGCCTGGAGAGAAGGCTCCAAGGAGATGTTACAGCGACCTTCCAGTACCTGAGAAAGAAGCCTACGAGAAAACTGGGGAGGGACTCTTCATAAAGGCTTGTGGTGATAGGATGAGGGGGAATGGGTATAAACTGGAGAAGTGNTTTGTGGCTGCCTCATCCCTGGAGGGGTTCAAGGCCAGTTTGGATGGGGCCTTGGGTAACCTGATCTAGTGGGAGGTGTCCCTGCCCGTGGCAGGGGGGTTGGAACTAGATGGTATTTAAGGTCCCTTCCAACCCAAACTATTCTATGTTATTTAACAAAGACTGTGCCTGCAGCATCCGCCACCAAGCTATTTTTCCTCAAAATGAGCCACACTCATCACTAGAGCCCGTCTCATGTGTCCCTACATGCCTGCTCGTTATTCCTCGCTTAATCGGGAGTCATACCAGTGTTTGCACAGAACATTTCATTGTTCATATGGAAATGCCTTTGTGAAGCAGTGTTGCCCGCGAGGCTCAGCCCCGTGTGTGGCAGGTTTTCCAGCGGGAGAGGGCTCCTTGCTGAGTGTGGGTGTCTCTGTCCAACTTGCTTCCCTATAGGTCTGCAGCGCACGGGGGATTGCATCCTGCACTGGATCCTTGGGCCGTGTACCGTGCTTGAAATGAGGGGGATGCTCAGCACTGGGGGGGATTCAGACGAGGAGAAATGGGAGCAGGTTGGTGCTCAGGAATGCACCCGAGCAGGCAGAAGAGAACTAAGTGCTACCAGGGGAAAAGTGAGAGCAGGGAAGGAGAGAAGGGCTGCAGGAGAGTGGGGACAGCAGGGGCTAGCAAGAGGGCTTGCAGCAGGAAGCCAAGCGAAAGTGCTGGTCTGGATTTTCCCCAAGTTACTAATATCTTTCGACTTTGAAATCGATTCACTCCCTGTGTGCTGAAACACGGCTTATGGTTGGACTCGATGATCCAGTGGGTCTCTTCCAACCTGGTTGTTCTATGATTCTATGAAACTGTTCAAGAGTTCCAGCTCTGGTGAATCCGTCTGTAGCTGGGAATGTGCATCTGAAAGAAGAAACTGTGGTTTGGTGGTTCGTTGGAGGAGTGATTAATTCCTCTCTGTGCTGCAGAGCAGCAAAATCCCCTACCAGAAGTGGAAGCACGTGCTGAAGGTGATGGGCTCCATGTAGAGATGGGGTCTGCTCAGTGACTTTTTCTGTTATCCTCTCCAAAGCTGGTGGAGGATAAATAACAGAGAGGAGAAGTAAAGAGATACTGAATAGCCTGGAGCTTAATTAAATGATATTGGATTTCTTTCAAGGCCTGGGAAGGCGGAGATGTTGCTTACAAGGAGGTGGTGGGACTGCAGGTGTTGGATTTAGGGAGCAGGGTCCCTGTGCCCCGAAAGGGAGGAGCGTGCCCGTCCATCCTGGCTGATGATTCAGCCCCGCTGAAGCGATGCCACGGCTCTGGAGCCAGAGCTGGAGGGGTTTTTTTTCTGCTTCCAGCAATATTTAGGATGAAGTGAAGGAAGCATATTTTCAAACCCACTGAATGGAGAAAGTGAACGTCTCTCTTCCTCTCCCCCGCCCCGAAATAACAGCCTGCAAGGATTTATGCTAACAAGGAAATTTATTAAGATCCTGTGTGTTAGGAGCAGGGGAAAAAAAAAAAAAGGCTATAAATACGTAAGGCGGATACATGTGGAAACCGGGCAAACGTTGACCTTTCCAGGCAGGGGGAGAGATTCTGAAATTACCTATTAGAGAAAAAAAAAACCAACCAAAAAAAAAAAAAACCCCAAATCCACCCCCCTTCCCCAAAACAAATGAAAAATACACAGCAAAACCTGCCTATTTTTCCTCATTAGTAGGGTGATGCTTTTTTTTAGAGGTGAAATCTTGGTTTTCCAGCTTTCTGATGAGCACCCCTGGTCTCAGTGCCCGGCTCCCAGTGCAGCCCTGGGCTGGGGGCTGCACGGGGGGGCCCTGATCCAGCAGCTCCACGAGCCGTTTCATCCTTTCTTCCCCCCATCCTATTGCAGAAACATAAATCCATTTAAAAAAAAAAAAAAAGAGAGAACCTATCTGTGCATCCAGTTTAATCACAGGCAGATGTTTATTTGGGCCAGTAATGGTTTTGGTTTCCTTTCTCTTTCATATTTGACTTTCAGCTCGCTGGCGAGTCTCGCCCTGCGCAGTCTATAACAATCAGGGCTTGGCTAAAAACTTCCCTTGTCGGAGGAGAGCGCGCCTTGCCAAGAGCTACTCCTTTGATGCAAAAAAATACATCCTGGAGGTGCTTTGTCAGATGTTTTTATATTAAACATTTTTCCTCCATCGTTTCAGTTTGGCGACGGGGGAAATAAATTGCATCTATTTTCCAGTGCGCCTCAGAGAGGAGTTCTCTGCTTGGTGGGAAGGTTCTCCCCGCGTGGCCGGGGGTGGCTACGAGAGTTGGAATCCCCATCAGAGAGCGGGACCGCGCAGCAGCCTCCTTCCCTGTGCTTGGGAGAGCTTCAAACCAGTAACCTCCCTTTGCTTTGGGTCTGTTCTTCTGGGGTTGACATCAAAGGCTGCTTTGCAAACTAGAAGGTGAATCATGGAATTAATCCCTGAAAGGGAAGGTGGGGAGGCTCTCGGAGGCGGCATATCTGGGCTTTTAGCTCCTGGCCCTTTCAGAGAGATGCAGGTGTGCCATTTTATTCCACAGCAAATATCTTTCTGGATTGATGATAAATTCACCGGAGCCTGCGCCATTATTTTCAAGAGGGCTACAGTTTGAATTTTTTTTTCATTATGTTTGTGCTTGCTGCAGTGTGTGGCTCAGGTGGCAACTCCTGGAGTTCAAACTTTTCTTTGGAGCAGAAGGGGAAGGGAAGCAATCATTGTTTCTGTAGCTGAATGGTCTCCTCTCTGTGTCCGAAGCCTGTTGACAGCAGCGCTTTGTCCTTCAGCAACATAGCCCAGCAGAGAGTGTTCCACTTAGGTTGTTAATGTGTAGCTGGAGATGTTGTCCAGGGCATGGAAAATGAACAAATACGTCTTTACCAACTGAAGAAAAAGCATCTTGGATCAAGGCTGGGGAAGGTTGTGGAGAGGAGGGNGGTTAGTGATTGATGGGAACGGTTGAACTTGATGATCTGGTGAGTCTCTTCCAACCTGGTGATTCTATGATTCTGTATTCCCTGCACGTGGTTATTTCTTCATTAAAACCCTGAAGGCAACTCATTTTGGGTCACTAAACCCCAGAGCTGCAGTGTTGAGGTTGGTGGGAGCTTGCATTTGAAGAGCTTGTGGGTGATGATACATCTTCATGGTGCCACCTGCATCCAGTGTCCCATCTGGAGAGCAGGGGAGGTGTTGGTGACCTCCTCTGTGCAGACCCTGGGCCTCTGCAAAGAGAAGGAAATCTTGCTGGTGGCCGTGCAGCTGTAGAAGGGTTTCTAAAGCAAGTGGCACCTGTTCATAAAAATACCCTGGGGGTTGTGAGCTTGCAATACAAACCTTTTGGTCTTCACATTAATCCAGAAGAGGTTCGCAACGTGAGGAGGGGAAATGAATTTTGATAACGGCGAGGAACCGCAGGCAAGTTTGCTGGAGATTGGAGAAGAGGTGGTTTGTGCCGAAGGTCTCCTGAGGAAGGAAATATAGAATGTTCTGAGGCTTCCAGGAGTGAGGGTATATTCTGGACTGGGAGATGGAGAAGTGCCCTGTTGTTACTAGCTGCACGAGTGCTTTGCACAAGAGCAGTGCTGTTTCCCAGTGTGTTGATGGTGCTGAGTGGGGAGGATGGGATGGAGCTCCCACAGCTTACAGCATCCAGCCAGGGCTGCTGCGTCTCAAGGACCTGCCAGCCCCAATGAGCATCTTTAGTTGAGACAGCTGCAGTGATGTTCTTTACCTGAACTGATGAAATGCGTGTGGATTCCCTTCTTCCCTGTGCTCTTCCCTGTGAGGGGCTGGGGAGTCAGGGATTTTCCTGGGATGGATGGGTGGAACTGTGATTTGAGCCGCAATCTCCCCTGCCGCTGCTAATCGTTTGCATGCAACATCGTTATTCTCTTGAGTTATCATAGAATCATAGAACAACCAGGTTGGAAGAGACCCACCAGATCATTGAGTCCAACCATTCCCATCAGTCACTAACCCATGTCCCTCAGCACCTCGTCCACCCAGCCCTTAAACCCCTCCAGGGACGGGGACTCAACCCCCTCCCTGGGCAGACTGTTCCAGTGCCTAACGACCCTTTCTGTGAAGAATTTTTTATTATGATGGCTGTTACCTACTGCTTTAATGTAGAATCATAGAATCGTTAAGGTTGGGAAAGACCTCTGAGATCAAGTCCAACTGTCAGCCTAACACCACTAGGCCAACTCAACCATGTCCTGAAGTGCTACATCTACACCTTTTGTTTTTTTTTTTGACACCTCCAGGGATGGGGACTCCACCAGTGCACAGGGCAACCTCTTCCAATGCTTCACCAATCTTCCAGTAAGGAAATATTTCCTAACGTTCACTCTAAACCTTCTCTGGTGCAGTTTGAGGCCATTTCCCTCTGTCCTGTCATTTGTTACGGGAGGAAAGAGAACGGCACAGGCCACCCCTAGAAAAATTGGGATGTTCAGAGCTGGTCCTACTCCAGAAGAAGGAGAGGGGGAAAAGAGGATGATGTGGCTGGCAGAGCCTTATGCTCATTTGTTTGCCTGTTGCACGAGGGGTGGAAGAA
>WAAB01006827.1:0-12050 GCA_013389865.1 Piaya cayana
ACAGAGACATGAGCTACACCCAAGCACTAAAAAGGTCTCAGCCTCTTAGAAGTCACACACACAGAGAATCACTGGGTTGGAAAAGATCTCTAGGATCATCGAGTCCAACCATTCCTATCAACCATTAAACCATGTCCCTTTGCACTTCATCCACCCTCACCTTAAACACCTCCAGGGAAGGTGAGTCAACCATCTCCCTGGGCAGCCTGTTCCAGTGCCCAGTGACCCTTTCTGTGAAAAATTCTTGTCTAATGTCCAGTCTGAACCTCCCATGAGGTTCAATAAGGCCATTTATTTTCCCTTGTCCTGTCCCATGATAGCTGGGAGAACAGGCCAGCTCCCTCCTCTCTACAACCTCCTTTCAGGTAGTTATAAGTCCTTAGGCACCTGGCATGTAACAAAATGCACTGGCCACAGAGGTAATTACTGAGCATCCTGGATGGAGGAGGACAAGCCAGTACTCGGCACTGGTGAGACCGCTCCTTAAATACTGTGTGCAGTTGTGGGCCCCTCACCATAAGGAGGATGTTGAGGCTCTGGAGTGAGTCCAGAGAAGAGCAACAAAGCTGGTGAAGGGGCTGGAGAACAGGCCTGATGAGGAANATGAGGTTCAATGAGGCCATTTATTTCCCCTTGTCCTGTCCCATCATAGCTGGGAGAAGAGGCCAGTTCCCTCCTCTCTACAACCTCCTCTCAGGTAGTTATAAGTCCTTGGGCACCTGGCATGTAACAAAATTCACTGACCACAGAGGTAGTTACTGAGCAGCCTGGATGGAGGAGGACGAGCCATGTCTCAGATTCCCATGTTTGATTTTATGGATCTGAAGACCATTTCCTTCTGTGGGTAATTTGTTTTAGCTTGGTTTGCAATGTCAAGTCCAATTATGTGTGTGCGCCATAATTTAAGATTGTGTATACATGGATGATTACACAGCACGATAATTTGTTAAGCCACACTAATTTAATGATATGTTAATACATTCACTATTAGATTTCCCCTTTCCTCAAGGGCATGTGATTTAACTTGTGTTGATTTAACATCAGATTGACTCACATGTAGCGTGTGATCCACCATGGTCCACGTCTCCTTTGCTTTACTTTTTTCTCAAATGGATATTCCGTCACATCTGAGCGTGATCGTGTCTTTTTGGTTTTGCATTTTCTCTTCACTGAATTTCATCGCACTGGATTTAGAAAGTGTGTACCGCTTTTGAAGGTCATTTTGAATTTTGATCATGTCCACCGTGGAACCTGTAACCACTGTATCTCATGATCAACGGATGTTAAATTTTTTTTAGCAAATCATCAAAGCTGCCAATAAAAGTGCTGACTTGCAGTGAAAGCAGGTTAGATTTTTATAAGATTCTCCCTTTCCCACTTCAAAAGCCCTTTGGAAATACAGGTTTTTAAAATAATATTTTCAGCTGCATCAAGTTTTGGTTTAAAACAATTTTATTTAGACAATATTTTCCTAGTTTTATATAAAAATGTTACACTGGATCTGTATCAAAAGCCTTAATGAAGTGAAGATGTATCACAGCCTCCTGTTTTCACCTAAGCCATTAGGCCATTCATCCTGTCAAAGAAGAAAATTAAATTGCTTGACATGATAGGATGCTGGCATTTCAGCGCTGCCTAGTTTTTATCACCATATTATCCTCTAGCGGCTTATTAACTGATTGTTTAAAAATTCACAGCAGAGTCTGTCCAGGGATTGTGTTAGAGCCGCAATAGGTTATGTAAGGCACTTGTCTACATTTCAGAATTTTCACACTTCAGCTGTGCTGCTGCGGTTAAAACAAAAACAGCTTTCACAAACCCACTGCCAGTGTCAGTGCGGTTCAGCTGGGATGAATATGCTAATTCCAGAGCACGTATTCTGCACCTGATTATTTGGTTCAGGAATTGAAATAATATATTCCACGTCCGTGCTCCAGCTTTACTGACCTTACTAGTTCATCAGCAAGGACAGTCCTCATTTATATGACTATGCCTGTAATTCCGCGGTGGATGTGCAGGGAGAGTCACCCTATTTTAGGGAATTCGTGATGAATGGTTATTGGAATTTCAGTGNACCGCGGTGGATGTGCAGGAAGAGTCACCCTGTTTTAGGGAATTCGTGATGGGTAAGACAAGCTGAATGGTTATTGGAATTTCAGTGAGAAGTGATCAAGGCCTCAGATGTAAAATATCGGTAAAACATCGGTACAGAACTGCTGTGAGGGATGCTCTAGGTCATAACATTTACTGTTAGGAGGCAGAAAAAAAAGAAGGACTAGGCTGCTCTAATGACCTCTCTCTCTAAATTCCGTTTACATAAGAACTGCTGACATGCAGCGGGAAAATTCTGAGCCCTCCACAAGTATTAAAGATGAAAATTCCTTTATACAAATAATGAGGCAGCAGAGTTTGGACTCTTTAATTTTATTGGTCTTACTGCCAAGACCTTTCACAGCTTCTTCGCGTACCACCTGTCTGCGGTGTACCTAGCATCATTCATTAATTACGGAGATGTCAGCTTCCACCTCCAGTTGACTCATGATGCCAAAATTCATCATTTCTGTGTTAAATTTTCAAACAAACATCTTTCTTGGACTCCTTCCCTTCTTGGGAAGAGATCCCTGAGGGTATCTTCCAACCTACTTAATTATCCTCTCTTCTCCTGATGGCTATGAAACAATTGACAACTGATGGGCCGCTGGGATGCTGCAACAACCACTCTTCATTTTAATTAATAGCATCTCGCTTTTTTTGCCTCGGTTTATCTCCTGTGTCTGCCTATTTGTTGTTTCTCACTTAATGGTTGGGTTATAAACTTGGTGTTAAGGAGAACTTTTTTATTTTGTAAATGTAGCATGTTGGCTTGGTCCATAGCTAGGGCTCCTGAGGGTTCTGGTAGTATATATAATAAATGAGCAATGGAAATCCAATAATTCAAGCAAATGAGCTCTTTCTATGCCACAAAAATTCATATTAGTCATAGCATTTCTGGTACCTCCTTTATTTAGACTCAAAGACTCCACACATCTTTGTTTCATGCCTGTCGTGGCTCCTGTCTTATCAAGAAGTGTGGCCAATGCGAAGTATTGATCAAATTTTCTGCTGAGATGCTAAAGCTGTTCTCTGAAGGAGATCTGCCTGTGCTGGAAGGCTCTGCAAAATGTGAAGTGGGCTAAAATGTCTTTTTAGTAAGCAGCAAAAGACAATTTTTTTTGAGTTACTTCTGCCCAATAATGATTGCTTACAAATTATTCAGTGTAAGATGTTTTACACACAAAAGAGGCTATTATTATTTCTGTTAATGACACGTAATGATCTAATTCAAAATCAGCACATGATATTCTATATCTCTGGTGCTAATAGGATTAATCAAAACATATTGATAGCATTGCAATAGCTGATTCTATCATTTGCCAGATCCCTTCAGATTTTTAAATGTGAATTCAGATAACACCCTATCAAAATATTTTATTGAAAATTAATTCCTGGACACTCGAAAGGCTGCATGCCTAAAGTAATAATTCAGCGTGGCCTACAAATTGATTGGAAATGGCGTATTTTAACTACTGCAAAATTTAAAGTGTAATAAAGAGTGTACTCTATTTTTCTCAAAAAATTTAATTGCAGAATTATTTACAGGAGATGAACATAAACAATACATAAACCAATTGAAAGAGGCAGCTTCATAAAAGAGCCATGGGGCAAAATAGTGAAGCACATTTTTCTTACAATCAGCTGGAGGTGAATAGAGAACCATGAAAAAAAAAAAGAATAACTTAATAATAAAACAATTCTCAAATATGTCTTCAAAGTAACAAATAACATTCTGATAAAGAAGATATTACTGAGAAGCAAGAAATTATTGTAGCAATGAAACAACATACTGTACATTCAATTTAGGTATCCTGCATGCTACTAAATAGAATTTATCAAAAGAACCATAAAAGCATGAGAAAGAGAATTACATAAAATAGTTCAATTCTAGTGAAGTGTAGCTTTATACAGATGGTGAATATTTGGCACTCAGTTCATCCTCATTGTTGATATGATTTCTTATGTATATATATATTTATATATATTTATATATAATTTTTAATGATAACTAAACAGCTAGTTTCCTGGTTCTAACATTCCTTGAAATTCTATAGGAGGCATTCAATTTAGTCCTTAGGCCACACTTGATTATTTTGGCATGTCACATGGCAAATGAAAGGATGAGTTTTGTCTCTGTACAGGAAATCCTGCACAGTCATAGTGGCTTTTCTTCAGGAAAGAACAGTTTCTAGAGCAGTGTCGGTCAGGCTACTCGAAAGGGGCATTTTCTCAATGCAGGAAATTAATATATAAAGTGTATCAAGAGTACATACATGCTGAGCCCTTTTAAAAGGAGATGGCCGTACTATTAAACCTCCAAAAGGTAAATCAAAGCATGGATATGAGCATGTGGATTCCATGGGTAATTATAAACAATGCTGGAATTATAAACAACTCTTCATGAGGACTATAACCAGAGACCTGAACCTACTCCCAAGCCCTCTGCTTGACTGTGACCCTACAAAGTAATCATGCACTCGTTAACTCGAACAGTAAGTCCTTCCTACCTTAGCAGGACTCGCTGTGTCAGATACTGATCTGAATTATACTGATCCCAATCTGACATTTCTTTCTGATTTCAGTTTCTTAGCACTGATTCTAATACAACCGAATCAGAACTTTGCCCGAAGCTCTGCAATAATCCAGCTCACAAATAAGAAACCTGTGTGACAGTTCAGCTTTAGGAATGGGAAACGCTGAGTTGAATTAAAGAAGAGAAAGGGAAGGAGGAGAAAAATCCTCACTAATGGGTTGTATTGGTGAGTATTGACCGTATCTTAAAAAAACCCTCCTCCTTGTTTAAGCACAGGTGAAAATATTCATGGTTTTGTACTAAAGAAATAAAAAAAATCCTGCCCAAAAAACCCCCAAACAATTAGAAAAATAACAATTTGGCCTTAATAAAACAGACAATTAAATTGCCAGTTGATGAAAACTGTTATTTGTTTGCTCATTTAAAGAGAAAGCGGTGTAGACAAACTAATTTACATTATCTACGATCTGACTTCAGAAACCCTGTTCTTTTTCAGCAATGAAGGGTAACGGGAGAAACATCCACGTGTGGAAAGGTGGGATGGTGGACACGCAGCCTTCTTCTGTGATTGTCATCTATGAAATACAATATGCATTTAATGAGAAGCAATCTGGAATATGGTTTTTAGATATAACGATCGCTACGGTCTCTTGCAGTTATTAGAATTCTATTTCGTTAAGAGGAGCTGAATCAGCCTAAATGCGCCGGCCAAATTCTCTTTTGGGCAAGTTTCCATTTCAATTTCCCTTTTATACTCGCTGTCCTGAGCAGCCTATTATGTAGTTAAACAGCTGCAGCATTACACCATGGAGGTAGCTGCATTTCGGAGATAAATTAAGCAATTTCTGTGTATATGGAGGGCTTAATTCCTGCCAGGAGTTTGCGTATGCATATGAGCATTCCATAAAACAGTTGTTCCCTAAGGATGGTCACTGGAATTGAACGCAGTGACCACTTGCAGGTGGACCGTGGGGACACAGGAGGCAGTGAACCTGCCGTGACCATCGGTGCTGAGGCCAAGCTGCAAGAAAGCAGCGCAGTCTTCATAGAATCATAGAATCACCAGGTTGGAAGAGACCCACCGGATCATCGAGTCCAACCATTCCTATCAAGCACTAAACCATGTCCGTCAGCACCTGGGTCCAACCCTCTGGGAACACGACACCAAAAAAACTGTTTAGTATAGATGTATATGTATATACCCTACTGCTAATCTGCTTCTTGCCAATGCAGAGAGGTGTCCTGGCTGCTCTGCCACACAAAGAACGCTTTGGATTAGAGCTGAGCCTCAGTAAAGAGCAGCTGCCGGAGATAAAGCATAATCCTCATCCCCAAGTCCTGTGACTCGTGTTATCCTGCAAGTTGGCTTGACTGGAGGGCAGACCCAGGGAGGGAATGGGACGCTTGGCAGATAGACCAGAGGAGAAGGCTGTTCTCACAGCACACGCCCCAGATCAGTCTCTCCCACTAAGAAAATTTGGGGAAAAAATGCACTTGTGAAGGAGAGACTTGCCAAAATTCCCGACAAAGAGGGCTCAGCTGCAGGTGGCAGCAGCCAGGGGTCTCCAGTGATGCTTTCCCAGGGGAGCTACTCCACATGTCTCACTGAATGAACAGCAAAAGCAGACACTGTTCTGGAACCTTAACTCCATGCTATTCCTTCCTTGCCTGCACCCTGGAGGGAAGATATGAGCATTGCCCTCGCCTCTGCTTTGCTCGGCTCTTCCTCTTGTTTCAGTGAGTCTTTGCTTCTCCTTCGGCACAGACTCAGACTGTAAGGTTCCTCCCAGGTGCTGGGAGGTTGGTGTGGAAGGAAATTCCCTGGCAGCGTGGGGACAGGCAGGACAGACCCCAGCGTCCCACCGTGCCGCCTCACCAGGCCATGGGCAGGGTAACTTGCCCCAGCTGCAGCTCAGCCTGGATTTTGTGTGTTAATCACAGAATCACTAGGTTGGAAAAGACCCACTGGATCATCGAGTCCAACCGTCCCTATCACGTTGGCTAATAAAGTGCTTGGAGATCCTTCTAGATGAAAGGCACTGTATACATCTAAGTGTCAACCTGCCACCTCTCTAGACACCAAGAGGTCTGCTGATATCCCTCACCTTAAACACAGTTTGCAGGTGGTACGACTACACCATAAGATGCTCTGGGAATGGGAGTAATGCCGCTTTGCGCTTCATTTAATCCTTTTGTGTCTAAGACTGAGGGTCCTGCTTCACAGAATCTTTTCACTGCACACAGCTTGGTGCTTGGAGCTGCCAAACTACCTCCAGACCTCAAAATAACATGCGGAAACTAGTGCTTGATGGGTCAGTGTCCCGTGGATCGGCGCCAATGCTCAAACACGGAGGAGGACATCAAACCCAACCCAGTGACGGATGGGGTAGGGCAGGATCAAGGCTCTGAATGCAACGGGCTGAGGTGGGCTGGTGGGGAGGGACGCTGATCCAGGTGCCTGCGGCCAAGGTGGATCTTTGCGGGGAGGATCTGGTGTGGAGCAGCCCTAGGGTGCTGTGGGGCCAAGGCACCTTAAAGGCATCGCACCAGCGGGGCACAAGGAGTCTGTGGGGCGTGTCTGGTACGGCATCACGTAGCGGTTAGTTCTGATCCTTGCAAAACCACCTAATAACCAAACATCCTCTCACTTTATACTAGATGCAGTGCTGACAGAGATGAAACTAGAGAACTAATTTACGGATGCAGCAAGAAATGGGCTCATTTAAAACAAATAATTTCCATTCTATAAAACATATTTTATAGGTGTATATATATATATATGAAATCCACACACTTTCCTATGCACGCTTTAATTTCTTCCTGCTCGATCTCACATCTAACATAGCGGCGAGGTTGAAGCATGAATTCAAATGTCATTTTTTGGCATTAAACTGTACAACATTATTAGTCTTCGCACGCTGCCAAAGGCCATTCTGATCAGCCCAACATGAAATGATAAAACACTCCATAATATACTTCAACAATTTACAAAGAATCTCAAATCTAAAAAAATATACAAAGCAAAAATAAGTATGGCAAATATCAACAATTTTTACCACTCAGGTCTTTCGCTTTATTTAAATTTTCAGAACTCTGTTTATTATACTTGTGTCCTACAGGCAATGAAGAAATGAATAGAGACTTTCTATAATTTTCATCTGTTAAAATGAATATTAGTCCAATTCGTGTTTAATTAAACACCAGACTATTTTGCTATATCCAGCTGTTCAGTGTGGGTCTACACCATGAAATCTCCGAGTAGAAAGCATTGTGCTTTCTATCTTTCCGTTTACTTATCTTCCTCCTACGTTGCTTTTTTTAACTGAATTTTATTTTAATGATGTGGGATCAGATAGCAACGATCTGTTTAGAGGTTTATTAAGATACCACATACTGTGTTTCTCATGTCAGGGACTGAAGCAATTTGACTTTGATTTATTTGCAACACAAGTATGATAAGCATAATGTTATTTCTCTAAATTAACCAGATGTATAATCTGCAAATATAAATGGCTTATTTGCCTTGGATGATAGAATGTCACCTGTACAATAATTCGATAATTTAATATATTGCACTTCGAAATGTAACATGCAGAGATAGCATATTATCTGATTTTTCCAGTAGGCATCTAGCTTACTTTTGAGTCTTTCTTTTGTGGAAGAAAGGTGGAACAAACAGAAATCGCAAGTATCCAAAGCTTATATTGGGAATTATCTCATAATGGCACGGGACATGTAAAATTCAGGGTTGGCATCATTCACACAGGCCTGTTTTTGCCTGCGAACATTCAATAGAATTTTAACATATTAAAAAACTATCAAAACATGATTCTAAAATTAAAGACTTATCTAGACTGCTCCAAGGCAGCATTGTTTGGTCAGCTGGGATCTAAGCTTAACCTGTAATCTCTTCATTTTACAATTTGTCTTTATAGGCAGAATCAAATATAACTTGTCTCAATCGCGTCACCTGTTGCTGAAAGGTTTTCAAGTAAGTCAAGTGTGATTTCTTCTCAAAACGCGCAGGAAAATCAGACAAAATGTACCAGCTGCCATAGGGATGCATGTGCTATATTAAAATTCTTAAATCTAGGAAAGACACTGGCTCTAGTTTTGCGTGGATATTCCTAATTAGCAGCTCCACTTTAGATAAGATATCAGCTTTCGAGACTAAAGATGCCAGCGTCTGCGGGTGTATTTGTATTTCAAATAGTATAATAAATACAGAAAGTAGCATCAATGTTGTGCACCGCCTAGGGTTCAGCTCTTTCCTTAATAGAAAATGCCTGGCAAACATGAGGGATGGGAAACAGGATGTTTTACTCTATAGAAGAATATTTCAGGGATTTAATAATCTTTTTCTTCTTTTTTAATTTTTTTTCTTTTTTAATTTTTTTTTTTGCGTTTTTGAAGGATATACATTCGTCTTGGTTTTTGCTTCCAAATATAGTTTAAGGCTATTTGGTAAAGTATATACCAGATATCAGGCTCAATTTACAGGGTTTTCTCCTCACAGAAATTTCTCAAGACTTCATCTCGAAAGATTCAGATCTTGAAGCTAAGCATGCTTTATCAGCTGTGCTCCAAAGACAGAAATCATGCTTACTACTGCTCGCTGTAGGAAAAAGAGAAGAAAAAGGAACTGAAAAAAAAATAACCCCAAAAGAAAACAGATTTGAAGCAATGTCAGGTCTGCAAAAACCGATGATACTTCATCTTTTCAGTCAACCATCAGGCTGCAGGGTGCGTGGGATTCAAGATTTAAAGTGCTCATCAGGTGAAGAACCAAAGTGCTCAAGTATAATTAAATAGCTGTTCTGCCTATGGCTAAATACATTGCATTTTTTTAAAGCAGGGGATCGGGGATGGGGTGGTTGGGGCTGTCTGTCTCACTGGGTTCAGACTGGTTTGACCTAAAGCCGTGTGTTCGGTAGGATCTGATCCTTGGAATCGGGGGCTGCGGGTTACTCGTCTTATTGCGTCTTCACCTGAAGACTTCTAAGTGCTGGGTTGCTCGGTTGGCTCTGGAAGGTAGCTGAAGCGGAATAATTCTGTCTTAATTTGTTTAAAATTAAAGCCTCTTGACTGTGGGGGTTACCACTTCTCTATTCTGGCAACACGAGGCTTGAAATATATTATTTTCCTTATATTCCATGGTTGGAAATAACTTATCTCTGGAGTCATGTTTTTAATTTTTTTTTTTTTTTTTAATGTCTGAAGCAAGCAAGAAACTTATTCTTGCCATAAATTATACTGCATAGAAAAATAGTTCTAAAATAAAAATACAACTGTAAACCACAGTTCACCTTTACCTTAACATAACCATTTAAACTTAGATATACTTACCACTCACATTCATGTTTCTTAAACTGTTTACAACGTCACAACTGGCATTTTAAACAAGCAAGATTTTTTTTTTTTATTTTTTTTTTGTCCTCAAGGATACCCTGGAAACTCAGTTGATCGAACATTTCTGAGCGTTTGAAATATTACATGTAGCGCGGCTCTCGAAATGAAGGAGAGGTTTAGAAAAGAAATGTTAACACGGAAAAGAACGGTTAAAAATGCAATGAGTGTTCCAAAGGAGCGAGTGTAACTTTTTCTTTTACACATCTTGCTACAGAAGATCTAACTTTTTTTTTTAAGGCTTCCGTTTTCCTTTCACCCATCACTCGAGTCCTCTTGCATTATGATTTTGCTTTAGGTTTCAGGGCGTTGTTTACGCTGCTAACAGCAAACGTTTCTCAGCGGGCATTCCCACCACCACCTGGCTCGTACGCTTCTTGGTTTCTGAGGAACTTTGGAGTTTTAGTGGCCGGATATCCCTGTTCATCTCCAGAAACTCGACATGACATGAGAGGCCTAACGTTATTTTGCGGTAACACGGATGAGAAGACCGGCAGAGCGCATGGGTAAATACGTTAGCTGGGTTCTAGGAAAAGAAACTGGAGGTCAGAGAGATAAATGGGTTCTTTCTTTCCTGCTCTTTACATTTGTAGCACCTTCTACTTGGATTAGCTAATGCCTCTAGTGAATGGTGAGATGCACCCATTTATAGTTTGTTATTCTTATCCCTAATTATCACACATTTTATAAAAATATAAATAACAAAAAAAAGTAAGCTGGGTTCCATCTCAAGAGGTGTTTCTTGTTGTCCTCTGAGAGCATATTGGATAAGTCAGGTCTCGACAAGCCCTATCCATTGTAGCTGATTGTAAGTCAGACAATAAATACAAAAAAAGAAGTCGTTCTTGCGATGAGCTCAGCAAATTCTGAGGAAATCAAAAGCATTCCACTGTGCTTATGGCACAAAGAACACAACAGCAAGGGCATATTTAGTGGAGAGAATGAGACAAAAATTACCAGGTAAGTGACAAACTGTACAAGCATTTTGTTTAAAAAAGGAACTCTGCAGCATTCTGTCTTTAAAGCCGGGTTTGAGCCTCTGGGATATAGATTTCGATGCTGTCTGCTCGCTCTGTGGCTGAATTCTGCCGGAACGAGGCTGCCCTCTTGGCAGCCATTAGCCGTCTCCTCGCTTCTTGTCGCTGTCTGTCGGGTAGGTCCAGAGATTTTTCTCTCGTGATAGGGAATTTTCCTTTTGGGGGCTTCTTTGGTACAGGAGGAGGGACCTTTCTTTCTTCCTGCAACAGGGTATTAAAACCGAGGGTGAACCGCGTGCGGGAGGCACCGTTGGCAGGGCATGCAGATCGAAGACGTGAAAAGCAAAATACTGGTTACGTACATCAAGCATGCTCCATTTGTGCTTTCCAATCAGCTGACTAACGGATTACACGAAGAGCTACCCACACTAGGGACACGGACAAAACCCTCTTGTTTCAGCAACCGCTACAAATCCTGCACTCCCGCGCCTTAAAAAAAGGCTGCGAGGCTTCCTTCCGCTGCCCTTGCGGGTGCTCTGCACATGCAATCTGCGCACCTCACGTGAATGTGTTTAATTTTAGCTGACACATTATTACACTCACTATAAACAGAAACACACACTGTCTCTCCAATAAGAATTCAGCGCATCTGCGTGGGCCGATCAAGTGAAAAGGCTGTCTGTGATTAGCAGGATAGGATTTTTAATTAAATTAATCATACTGAGTTTAGCCTCAGCTGGATATGAGATAGCAGCTGTGTATACATATCTATTAGTTTAGTCTCCTCCAAGAATTGCTAAACGGAAACATGCAAGCGCCAGCCGGAGAGAGAACATAGGGCTAATTTTTCTACTTGCCAGCCTGGAACATTTTAAAGAAAGTCATATTGAAGAATTATCAAATCATAAAGTGAGAATTGGTAGATTTTGGTACCAAAGTAGCTGTAAATAGCTCTGCGGATTTTAAATCAAGAATAGTTTTGAAGTATGAAATTGATATTTTACTCCATTTAGGGACTGAAAAAAAAAAAGCCTTAAAAA
>WAAB01006827.1:28084-58613 GCA_013389865.1 Piaya cayana
TCCCAAGTGACAGGGGACAGGACAAGGGGGAATGGCCTCAAGCTCCACCAGGGGAGGTTTAGGCTGAACATTAGGAAAAAGTTTTTGACAGAAAGTGTCATTAGGCACTGGAACAGGCTTCCCAGGGAGGTGGTTGACTCACCTTCCCTGGAGGTGTTTAAGGGACGGGTGGACGAGGTGCTGAGGGACATGGTTTAGTGTTTGATAGGAATGGTTGGGCTCCATGATCCGGTGGGTCTCTTCCAACCTGGTGATTCTATGATTCTATGATTCTGAGAGAGGAAGAAGTACTGATGTGACATTGTTTATCTCATGCGGCTGCAGATTTGATTAGGGCTGTGTACAAGAGCTTCCAGACAGAGGAGGTAGGAAATTCTCTCCTTGCCTGCAGACTCCACACTGGACTCCTAGGGAAAGAGAGGGTCTCACCACCTGTCTGTTTCTCCCCTTTGCTCCATAATAATTTTACTCTTCCCAAGGAGATTAAAGTTTAGCTCTTTGAACTTCTGCTTCAGATTGTAAGCACTGATGTCCCCACAGCAGTAAGAGGCAACCTTGGAAGCAGGTGCTTTGGGATGCTTAATGATGGTAGAGAAATATCAGTATTCAGCAGTGCAAAGACTTGAGGAATTGAAAAATGAGATGTACAGATTAAAAAGAAGTATTAAAAAAAGCATTATGAAAGAAGGCCTGGAAATCCTCACGCAGGCTAAGCAAAGCAAAATATTTAGTTGTTTGTACTTTAATGCCCCTAGGAGAGTACTAAAGTCTCCACAGTATCAATGCAAAGGGAAAATTCTCGACTCAGCTCTGCTGTGATGAAAATAAAGACATAAACCTACTCTCCAGAAAGCACTGGAGGCTGAAGGAAGAAAAACAGCCTCATGTTCTCCTCCACCCCAAATCCTGTGTTGTTACTTGACAAACTTGTGCCTGTTCCAATGTAGAAATATGATGGCAAAATAAGAAATGATGAAGTAAAAACTTAAGACATTCTTTCTATTGAAAAGGTCGGTGCAAGAAATAGAAATTGGTCTTTTAGTCATCATGAAAGTCTGGACCAAGACCTGAGGGTAGATCATAGTAAGAACACATTGAGGGGGAAAGAAGATCATCAGGAAAGAGTACTTGGAGGCGATAGTGAGATTTGTGAGAGTGCAGGAAAAGATGCCAGTAAGAAAACTTAATATGAACTAATTTGTGATCTAAGAAAATCTCAGCTGAGACAATAATTCAGATTGATAGGGATTGAAATATTTATAAAACGGAGCCTGAAGAACAAGGGATAATTGACCTCAGAGGGAAGCACAGGGAGCTGGCTACTGAGTGCTAGGACCACTTTGATATATTACTGTCATTAGTGCTGGCTTGGATCTTGTTCCAAAATAGTCTACATTATTTTTCACTTTATCCCATCACTCCTTTCAAGGTGTCCACGGGACATGAGAGAATAATAAGGGTTCTTGACAAAACTGTAATAAGAAAATGCAGCTGAACTATCTAATCATGCGTATGTCTCTCTAACTCCAGGAATGCTTTAACTGTTGTTCTTGCCTACTCCTTTCTGATCTTCCAACAGACCCTTTATGATAGAGGGCAGTACCTGTGAAGGAATGAAAAAAAAATATTAAAAATGACCGTTCATTAATAAGAGGCAAATCCTCAGGTTTCAGGAAAAGGGCAAAAAAAATGCTCACATGGAACCACCTCGTGCACTCTGGCAAAGTCAAGTACTGGAGCCATAGAAATGAGCAGAAAGACTGTGTCAGAGTTGGAGCTGTGGATGGAGCTATAGCACCACTTGAGCCACATCAAATACCTGACTGATCCTGCACTTGACTCTATAGCTGCCTCCTCAACTATTTCCACAAAATCTTACTCTAGGAAATGCCAGGGTGCACAACCAATTTGCAGATGTATCATCTAAAGGTTCTGTAGAGTGTTTCTGGTACTAAAAATGAGCAACTGAAAAATTAAGACCACAACTTTATCCTGAGAGATTTCTTATTTTAGCAGACACCTATAAGAAAAGACACTGAAATGTTCTTACTTTCTTCGGAAAGATCATTTTCTTCCGCTTCTCTTTCCATTTCTTTACACCATCCTTCCATTCTCTTAGTTTCAGTGTGTAGCAACTTCATAAACCAAGATCCGTCCCGTCGACAAGGAGACATCCGACCCGTCTCTACTGTCTCAATGGCTGGTTCTAGCCAGGGCTCTGGTGGTGGAAGGTTTGAGGTGTCAACTGGGGTCCTATAATCTTCTCTGTAACTGAACAGTCCCTGTGTCCTTACAGTTCTCACTGCGCTGTATTGGGTGGGCGTGCTGGGCTCTGAGTGCTGCTGGAAGGACGAGCCAAACTGAAGTCCCTTGTCCTCCATGGTGATATGTCCTGGAAAGCCCTCCAGTTCCAGGTCAGCCTGGACAGCTGCTGTTACACTGTTGGAGCGCTTGAATCGTCCATGTCTTGGTGAAGAGGGAAGAAAGAAAAGAGATTTAGACATATAAACACACGCATGATTGCACAGAGGCACTGAATAATGCCTCAGTGAATGGATTCTGGTTTTCTCCCTGCACATTATGCTAAATATTATTTTCTTTGGGTGTATCTCACTAGAACAATGCAGTGAGTAACATCAGAAAGGAAAACTGAAATGCATAGTGGCATCGTTTATCTGAGCAAAGAAAATAATTTCAATTACATCTGGAAGCAAATATTGATCTATTCTCATGCTCCAAAATACCATATATCATTACTAAATGACCTGGAAATAACTAGCAGAACTGCATGGCTGCATATCCTGAAAGAAAACTGTAAAATACACGCGTAAAAAAAAAATTCAAATATTAAGAATTGTAATTAGATAAAATATGAAAATCTGCTAAGTTAGGACTGCTGAGAATACTTTAATAATAAATTCAGTAGCAGTAGGTTTAAGACTGAGGTGTTTTTTATTTGCCTCTTAAGATGGCCATCAAATGTTGATGATCTACTGTTAAATGCTACTGAATAATGACATTTTATGTTAAAAAGTTAGAGAAGGAAAGCTTATTTGTAAAAATGTTTTCACATTTGGGTTTTTTTTTCCAATGACTTCTAGTCACTGATGGTAAAAAGACAATTAGCAGCCAGATACTGTGTGACAGCTGCCGTGAAATGAGACAACTGTCCCAGTCCAGTGCTTAAGAGGCAGCGCCTGCCAAGGATAAATTGTGGGTTAATACATCGGCCAGCAGTTTTACGAAGCTAGTAAATAACAGATCAAATGAAAAAGCTGATTCTAGCTTCGGATAAAGATACGATGGGTTACATCATAAGCATCATAATCCCCTTTGTGGACTGGGAAAGCCTAGATCAGCATGAGGAGACCTATTGAAGGGAGAGCATTGCAATAAACAATTGTATTTGTTCTATCAATAACGGAATTATATTAATCCGCTGCTTTAATTTCAAACTTTCACTTCATTTCTTCCACTTAAAAAAGGGCAAGGTAATGAAGTAGTAAGCAACTGCTAAGGAATCTCTACAAATTTTACTAAATAACCATCATGCATGTAAGAAATTTGGCTTAGTGAAAATATTTAGGGGCAGCACTGGCCAGATGCTTGTTATTAACTCTGTTTACAAATGTGCGTCGTGTTATTAAAGGCTACAGATTTTTCCACATGTCCGAATTACCGTTTTTCATCTTCCACTTGTATTCCAACCGAGTGGTACTCCCGCAGGCCTCTGCTTTCCGTGTCTGAATCAGTTGCCGTTTCCACCTAATTCAACACAAAAGATACATCTGCGGAGTGAGAACCGAGAACTCAGCACTATTTCTACTGATTCACTAATTAAAAATTAATGGGTTTTTTTTTTTCTTTGCTCTTACTGCTAAGAAACACCGAGCACGGTAAAATAGATGAAACAGGTATTCAGGCTGGTATTATTGTTTTGGTGCTGTGTTTTATAAAGCTTTGCACGAGCATCTCTGTTCTGCTATGTAATTCCCTCTTTCAAACTTAAGCAGATGCAATTACTCAGTTCGGTGGAATCAGGGAGTAAGCCTGGTCTGGAAGACCTATTCTTAGAACTAGGAATCCACAGGATAGCCCCTTTTTGTATTACAACGAAACAGCCTCATTATAGTCCTTGATTTACAAAATAAAATAAAATCTCAAGTAGCTCGATAAACTCGCAAGTGATAAAAAAGAAATGCTGCAATGAAATTTTATCGACAATTGCGTTGGCAAATATAGAACCATTTAAATGATTGGGGGGGGGGGTGTGTGTGCAGCAGACTGCCATATCTCACCTTTTTTAATAAGGGGGTCCTGAAGATGCTGTATCAAGCAAGCAATTTATGCACTTTTTATAGTGTTCCCATCTGAAATACACTTACCAAAATATATTCACAGCAGAGTTTTCTCCGTGACTGAGACCACATTGCTTTTGCAAGCTTCTGTGGGATTTTATGTAACGTGCTCCATCATCACACCGCCCCCGGGTCTTTGACACAAACACAACCGGTGCTGCAGTACGCAAATTATATTGAACCCAGGGAGAGTCAGTGAAAAAGAAAAGGAGTAGAATGGACTTTTCATTTTGAATGGTATGTTCACTCTTGAATCATAGAATCATAGAATGGTTTGGGTTGGAAGGGACCTTAAAGATCATCTGGTTCCAACCCCCCTGCCATGGGCAGGGACACCTCCCACTGGATCAGGCTGCTCAAGGCCCATCCAGCAGCCACAGCTTCCCTGGACAACTTGGGACAGTGACTCACCACTCTCATAGAGAAGAAATTCTTCCTAAAGTCCAGTCTAAATCTGCCCCTTTCCAGTTTATACCCATTCCCCCTCGTCCTATCACCACAAGCCTTTATGAACAGTCCCTCTCCAGTTTTCTTGTAGCCCCTTTCAGGTACTGGAAGGTCACTATAAAGTCTCCTTGGAGGTTTCTCTTCTCCAGGCTGAACAACCCCAACTCTCTCAGCCTGTCCTTATATGAAAGGTGCTCCAGCCCTCTGATCACCCTTATAGCCCCTCTCTGGACCCATTCCAACAGCTCCATCTCCTTCTTATGTTGAGAATTCCAGAATTGGACACAATACTGCAGATGAGGTCTGAGGGAGGACCTGAAGGGAGGTTGTAGAGAGGATGGAGCTGGACTTTTCTCCCAAGTGACAGGGGACAGGACAAGAGGGAGTGGCCTCAAGCTCCACCAGGGCAGATTTAGGCTCATTTTAGACATAAGGAAAAAATTCTTCACTGAAAGGTTCATTAGGCAATGGAACGGTCTGCTCAGGGAGGTGGTTGACTCACCTTCCCTTGAGGTGTTTAAGGTGCAGGTGGATGAGGTGCTGAGGGGCATGGTTTAGAGATTGGTGGGAATGGTTGGACTCAATGATCTGGTGGGTCTCTTCCAACCTGGTGATTCTATGATTTTTCTTCCATATTGCTGATCAAAAGCATATCTGGTTTTGACAACTGCATTGTTTGGTTTAGTAACAGTTAGCCTGTCTTCTTTTGCACCTGCTTCTGAGGTGTGAAGGCAGATTTCCCTTTTATATTTTGGATGGGCTGGTAGCTTTCCATTCACACAACACATAGAGGAAAAGTCTTTCATCTCTGTTTTCAAGTGCTTTCTTATTGGTACTTCACCTAGAAGTATATCCTGACTTATTTGCCCAATACGCAGTGGACACCTGGAATTTACAGGCATAAATGAAGTAATCTGCTCTAAAATTTTATCCAAAACAAAATAATCAAGAAAATGATGATCCAGATATCAAAATAAAAATGGCATTAGTTTCCTCTAGACATAAACTGTTGCCAAATCATCCTTCCATCCAGCTTGTCAAGGTTGACATTCACTAAATGACCTGTTGTTTGCTTTCATATTTTAATGCTTTAATTTCCTCACTCTGCCTTGTAACAGCAGGAGAATGCCATTTTGTGTGTGTGTGTGCGCAATCTAGAATAGCAAATATGTGCAATCTAGGATAGCAAATATTATAACAACCACCAAAAAAAAATCTGGAAAATGTAGGCAAATGCCAGCACAAGAGAAAGTGGGAAACAAGAAAATAATTTACACTCAAATTTAAAAAATGAACAAACAAATTGTTTTTCTGAATGACAGACATTATAAGGACTCCTGCTAGAAGACAGCAGGAAACTCTAGTTTTCATCAGATTGGCCAGGCTAGATTCAAATGAGCAGGGGAGAGAAAGTAATACATTTGGGTTTATTGTGCGAGTCCCGAAACTCAAATAAGTCTTAATAAATCTAGTTTTATTCTCCGTGATTTGTTATTTGTTTTACTACTTGCATGGGCTCTAAAAGCCTTAATATTTGAAAATTGGCCCACAATCCCAGCAAAGCAAAATAATGTGAGAAATCATATGAATTTCTGTTCATGAGAGAGTCTCACACAGAAGAGGAAACAAAGAGACACTGACCAAAAGCAAAAGAAAAACACCCTGGAGGTGTTTAAGGGACGGGTGAATGAGGTGCTGAGGGGCATGGTTTAGTGATCGATGGGAATAGTGGGACTCAATGATCCAGTGGGTCTTTTCCAACCTGGTGATTCTATGATTCTATGGAAAGGAGTGGATTTAACATAGCAGGTTATCTCCCTCTCTCTTTGCAAATGAAGATCTAGAAGTTCTTTAAGAAACTGGCACTTTATGACATGAAAAAAGTTGTTAGATGTGCTTATGCCCATAAGGCTTGTAGTATTAATAGCAAATGTAATGAAGCATTTTGAGATTATCTCTATCTTATTTTTCTTACCTTTCACAAATGCATAACACTCCCCTCCACGTTTTTTTGCTGTTGATACTAGGAGCAGACAATACTGTGATTGTCTGGGATCGGCCACTGCTGACCCACATGGTTCAAAATTTGAAAACTAAGTATCAGACACTGGCACTGACTCCGTAATAAATGATGCACAAGTAAATTATACTAACAGAAAATTATTTGAATAAATGCAAATCACTACGGTAAATAACTTGCTTGTTATAATCAATCTTGGGTTGTTTGTAGAAACTCATTCTAGAAAAGGATGCATGAGCTGACTAAATTATTCCTTCAAAACATTTACTAAGCTTTTTAAGCCGATAATTTAAACTACTTAGAAGCAACCTTTATTTCTGCACTAATTAATTATTCTGGTCTTAAACAAGAGCACTGTGACGTAACACTGTGACGTCCTAAAAATTCCAGTCTAATAGTTTGGATTGGAAGGGACCTTAAAGCTTCTATACAAACTGTCTCTAAGGGAGGCTTGAAGTTAATACATTCAATGCATAAGAAAACAGATTTTAACCTGGTGTCTTTCACTTCTGTCTCATAAGCATAAGTAATCACAGTCCTTCAGACCACATTATCTCTCCCCATGCTACTTCGCTGCCCTCAATGGGTTTTTTGCTGCTGTAACCGATTTGTTCTATAATTAGAATTTAATAAATAATCTCACTGATGATGCACAGGACAGGAAATAATTCGCCTTTCCACTCTTGCGTAGGCTCCCGAGTGATAACAAGATTAAAAAAGGGAAGAAAAAGCTGCATTTGACACTAGATCAAGCACATGTAATTGTGAATGCAGATGACCATTCTTAGGGACAGGGAGATCTCATTTCTATGCAGTGACTTCAAAATAGGAAAAATACTTCAAATAAAACTACAGTATGAGCTACTGCTGCTTCCCTTAGCTGATGGAACACTTTTATCAGCCCAAACCCGTATACTTCTTTCAAAATTATTTTTAGAAACACACCTAAATAAACCTACACTTTCATGCTCGAGTGATTTTTTTTGTGCTTCACTGCAGGGCTCCATTTTGCTACTCCGCTGCTTCCCAGCAGAACATCTGGGCTGCTCAAATACATTAGCACTGCAAGTGCTAATTACCCCGAGAATATCCTACAATGGGTTGAAAACTTCCACTGGTCTTTAAGATAGCAGGTTTTTTTTTGAAAAAAAATGCATGCCAGAATTTAGAAATGGGATTCCTGTCAAGATATTATGAGATAGCAACAACAAAATAATGCACACAGCAGTGGTTGCTCATAACATTTTTTTGTGCATTTAATGAGAAGAGGCAAATCGTTCTGCACCAACAAATATTCTGCAAGACAGACATCTGGGGTTTCCCACTTTGAAGGGAGGTTATTCTCCCTCTGGACTTGGCACTGGTGAGACCACTCCTTNGAGGTGGTTGATTCACCTTCCCTGGAGGTGTTTAAGGCACGGGTGGGCGAGGTGCTGAGGGACATGGTTTAGTGTTTGATGGGAATGGTTGGACTCGATGATCTGATGGGTCTCTTCCAACCTGGTTGTTCTATGATTCCATGATAATGTCAGATGCCAGTTAAGAAAACTAGCAACAGTAGTTAGACAGCTGTAAAATAACTTTAGTTTAATTGTTTAAACTACAATCCCAATCCTAATTGCTAATTTATTTGACGAGTGAGGAGGTCAAAATACCATGGACAGGAACTCTGCTGACTGGCTAAAGTTGACAGTTCTGACTTATTTCTCCCCCTCTCTTTCCGTATGGGTCGATGTTAACTCTAGAGGCCAGGTTGTAGCCTTTGTACCACATTACCAAAACTTTCACTGACTCCTGCAGGCACTTCGGTCACAAACACGTGGTCTGACAGCAACTTTAGAAGCAGAATGAACAACACTTATCTCTAAAACCTTGGTTCATTCATGATCCAAAGACCAGTGTAATCAACATGAATATTTCTTGTTACGTGAACACTGAAGTTAAGCACTGACAAGGACTGCATAACCTATATAGTACAAAGAAAATGAGATGCTCATCCAAGTAAGTATGACATGTGGGTACAAAATGCTTTGCCTTAAAGGGATATTCCAGTTTGAGACTGTAGAATTTGTTAAGCAAAGTCTTTTACCATATGATGTTAATAATTTCATTAAACAAATACATAAATATTATGCAGAAGATCCCCTTTTGACACAAAAAAATTAGGCAGGAGAGTTATTGCAGTAATCCTCCTGAATACAGCTTTTGATTTATAAGAGCCATTTGTTTAATGAAGATTCTGGAGATTAAAAAAAAAGAAAAAAACCCTAGGTATTTTGAAGCGAGATCTGATGATGATAAATTAAGATGACAGAGTCCATTCTCTACGCTACAATTACTGTTCGTCTCCAAAAATATCATGATGAATCAGTCTCCAGACTTAAAACATTTGTTTCCATCTCATCTACTTCCAGGGTTTCTGTTCATTTTGAGAAGCCTAGATGTCTTTTAAATAGAGAAGAAACAGAAGACTGCATGCTTTGAAATACTTGGAAGAAAAAAGGAGTAATTTCTTGACATGTTTTCTCATGTATTTTACAATCCAAATGCTTTTAACATGAAATGGTTTATAACCAGAGCAGTTTTTGAATGTTAATCATTAACATACATGCATGGGTAGGCAAAAGGGTAAGGATAATGTAGCAATAACCTTGTTCTTGACTTCATGTTTATTTTACTCTAGACAATCCCCTCTCTCTATTTTAATTCCAATACATCAATTAGTCTTTGCTGTCACGACAGAAGAAAGATATGATGACTATAGCTACTAGTACTACTAGAGTTTTATTCCATGTTCTATATATATTCTTAAGAGGGATGAATAAATCTTTAATCTCAGAAGTTTGTAATTAATTTGAATTTAGGAATCAACTTTTTTTTTTCCCCCGTGCCCACTGACATGTCTGACAATATTCTTTTTGATTTATGTATAACAGTTTCTGAAGTTTTTTTTTTTGGTTCCAAATTTCCATCTGGGATAGGGCTAATATTGCATGAGATGGGTCACCATATCTGTGATCTCTCTTCCTGCAGATGCTGCTGCAAGGATAGCACCTCAAGTTCTACTGGTCTTCACAGTAATTTCAATGCTCCCCTAGGGGCTTGGGCTCCCTGTGCTCGTGAATACCGATCCTGTGACACAAACCTAGTAAGACAGGAATTTTTAAAAGGTCTTCTATTTATTTATTTATTTATTATTTATTATGAGCTGGCAACATGCACTCACAGCCCAAGAAGGCCAAATGTGTCCTGGGCTGCATCAAAAGCAGGGTGGCCAGCAGGGTGAGGGAAGTGACCCTGCCCCTCTGTTTCTTTCTTGTGAGACCTCATCTGGAGTATTGTGTCCAATTCTGGAATCCTCAGCATAAGAAGGAGATGGAGCTGTTGGAATGGGTCCGGAGGAGGCTACAAGGATGATCAGAGGGCTGGAGAACCTCCCATGTGAGGACAGGCTGAGAGAGTTGGACTTGTTCAGCCTGGAGAAGTGAAGGCTCTGAGGACACCTTATAGTGACCTTCCAGTACCTGAAAGGGGCTACAAGAAAGCTGGAGAGGGACTGTTCACAAAGGCTTGTGGTCATGGGTATAAACTGGAGAGGGACAGATTTAGATTAGACATAAGGAGGAATTTCTTCACTATGAGAGTGTTGAGGCCCTGGCCCAGGTTTTTCAGGGAAGCTGTGGCTGCCTCATCCCTGGAGGGGTTCAAGGCCAGGTTGGATGGGGCTTGGAGTAACCTGATCCAGCGGGAGGTGTCCCTGCCCATGGCAGGGGGGCTGTAACTGGATGATCTTTAAGGTCCCTTCCCACCCAAACTATTCTTCGATTCTATGATTCTTTGATTAGGTTACACTAAATAAATCACATCTACCAAAGACATGGCAGCCCTAGGCTGAGTCCATACTGGTTCCGCCTGCAGAGGCATCTCTAGTCATCCTTTATCTTTGTGCCTCTCTGCTTCTGTATGAAGCTCCATTGGCAAGCATTCTCACGCCAACGCGTTAAAGGAAAGAAACATTAAAAAAATGCACAAATTAACCATCCTGATAGCAAATTAATTAATGCAAATAAATGCAAATTCGATGCATTACCCTGGCATGGCATGCTAAGGAGAAAACAAGCCATTTAGTCAATCAAGGAAATATGCAAATAAAAAACATCCTTTTCTAAGGTGCTTTGAAGATGAAGTCTAAAAGAAATTAAATACTTCAACCGTACTTTGCGGGCAGAAATTACTATTTATGTAGTTTGCAATAGGAGTATTCTACCCTGTATTTTTATTCCTTAGAAACTTGGCAGCAGAAATACAACAAAATGCGTCTTCTGCTTCGAAACGTTGCAGAAAGTTATTTTTCACACTAATGTGGAGCTGGAACCTTACTGCAGAAAAAAACCCCCAGCAACTAAAATGTGCTCTCAGCATAGTGTGTGGAGGGTAATTTTGCAATTTTAACCTTATCTAGTGCCAAATGGTACAACCGAGCGATTTGTACTTCTCAGACGATAACAAACAGTTCGTCCTTCTGAGACCTGCTCTTTCAAAGAATATTTGCTGTTTTCAGTGTGTGCATCTGAGGGCCGGTTTTTTGGACCATGTGCCAGACAATAAGTTGCTAGAGAACATCCGCTGCCTCCACGGAAAACATCGCACTGATCCCTTGGGGATTATAAGCACATATTATTAAATACACCACATACCAAGAAGGTTCAGAGCCCAGTGAAAAGTACTGGTCATCACCTGCGGTAAGAAACAGGATCGAGTGATGTAATCAAAGTTTCAGAATTAATTGCTGGAATAGCAGGGCTGACTGAAGTAAGACACCAACATTGTTAAATACCACTGCGCAGAGCTGCTGCGAAGAAGAGATAAGAACAACAGTAGATACTGTTCCTTTCTGAAGAGCGATTTTCAGTTTAGGGGCTAAAAGGTACCAAAAATTACTCGCTGCTCCTTTGAGCTTTTCACTGTTATCTGCTAAGCCCCTTTTCTGAACAATTTAGAATACGCTAATTACTTCATAGACCATTTGAAAAGTAGCCATCTGAATATATTAGCGTCACAGTTAAATTGCGTTCTACTCTTCTGCATCCAAAGGAGGAGACACTTTCATGTTGAGAAATGGACAAGCAGCTTGCTGGCAAAGCCCATGACTTCCCATTAGTCTAATACGCTGGGGGACAGCAAAATTACACCGCACTAAGATGTTAAACAGCGAAGTTCAATCAGGAGCTGTGACATGCTTAACCCAAATACTTTTTTTTTCTTTCTGATTGTATTTTGAAGTTAATGGAAATGGGATTACGACTGTTTAAAGAAAATAATGTACTTCCTAGTAGATGAACAGCCACTCACTGGGCTTTGCTCTCTGGACTATTAACTTCTCCAGATCTATGGTGCTGCCTCCGTAATACTTGTAGCTGTGACAAAACACGCAGCTTTTCCTCTACGGTTAGTCTGACAAATGTAGAGATTTTTAAGAAAGGAGTGAAGCCAGTGATGTGAAAGGCGATATTCACGGACTTGAAAAGAAATATCCAGCAGAACAGAAGCCTAAATTTTCCTCTACTCCTGTGTCTCTTCAAGTATCTATCATTTCCAAGCTATGAGAACTTCTCATTCTTTGCAAGTTCAACTTTCTGGGTTTTATTACTACTTGATATTTCCTAGAGATTTAAACGAATGGCCGAGGAACAGCAATCAAGATTTGCATTTGTAACCATCTTATTTCATTTGCCTGAAGCACCACAATGTGACTTAGCTTTCCACAGTCTGACATGCATCTTGTCAGGTGAAATAAATGTGATGTGTTTTGATGGACAAACGGAGGAACACTGAGAGACCATATTTATCAATGTTATTTCATTATTTGCCATCTGTAATTACACTGTTTTTACACCAGCGCATCTCTTTCTGTTCCTTCTCTTTTGAGGTAGAATAACTTGAAGAACAAGCAGCGTTACACCTTTTCCAAGGTCAAAAGAGAAAGATAATGGAAAAAATAGTTGAGCGTTTTAAAGCCAGTGTAATTCTATAAAAAGGACTGTGAATTCATGGAGGGAAGGAGATGAACATGCTGTTCACCTGTAGCTCTGCAGTATAATTTTCATATCAAGTGTTAATGACAGGTAACCTCCCTAGAGATTTATTCATTCATTTTCTTCCAGGTACAGCATATTAGCCGAAGACTTTTCTGCAGAGCCACATTGCCATGACATGAATTACAATTAACGCTAAGCAGCCAGGGGTTGTTTGTTAGATTATTAGAGCAAGTGAAGCCGAATGACTCATTCTATGCTATTTACAGAAAGAAGGCAAGCAATTCATCACAGAACAGATGTTAATGATAGCCTACCTGGATCCCTATAGAGGAACGTCGACTCTTAAGAAACTCCTCTGCTTTTGTCACTAAAATGGCCTTGTCGCTGGTTCGTATCGAGGTGCTCTGGCTCTCGGACGCGTGGCGCTGTGCAGCCGCAGTTTCCAAGGCAAGATTCATGGCCTTGTTACTGTCCAAACTGTCGGTGGAGTTGTACATCCCTCGCCCGTCCTGCGGCCACGGGGAAATCCTCTGAGTCCGGCTGTCGTGATATGCGTCCTGGGTGGATTCTGTGCTGCTCTGTGCCGTGACTGAGATCAGTGGCTTGGAAGTGGTACGAGGGGGTACCGGTGGCGGTGTTTTTTTGTAACTTGTGTAAGTTACGGCTACGGAAAGAATTAAAAAAAAAAAAGAATAAAAGAAAAAAAAAGAAAAACAGAAATTGAGGTTAATCTGGTGGAAACTTCATAGCAGAAATCACCTTAATGTTAAGAATGGGTGGTGATTGATAAGAAGCTTGATATGAGCCGGCAATGAGCACTTGCAGCCCAGAAGACCAACTGTATCCTGGGCTGCATCAAAAGCAGGGTGGCCAGCAGGGTGAGGAAGGTGATTCTGCTCCTCTGTTCCTTTCTTGTGAGACCTTATCTGGATTATTGTGTCCAGTTCTGGAATCCTCAACATACGAAGGAGATGGAGCTGTTGGAATGTGTCCAGAGGAGGCTACAAGGATGATGAGAGGGCTGGAGAACCTCCCATGTGAGGACAGGCTGAGAGAGTTGGGCTTGTTCAGCCTAGAAAAGAGAAGGTTCTGAGGAGACCTTATAGTGACCTCCCAGTACCTGAAGGGGCTACAAGAAAGCTGAGGAGGGGCTGTTCACAAAAGCTTGTGGTGAGAGGACAAGGGGCAATGGGTATAAACTGGAGAAGGGCAGATTTAGATTAGACATAAGGAGGAATTTCTTCTCTATGAGAGTGGTGAGGCCCCGGCCCAGGTTGCCCAGAGAAGCTGTGGTTGCCCCATCCCTGGAGGTGTTCAAGGCCAGGTTGGATGGGGCTTGGGCACCGTGATCTAGTGGGAGGGATGGAACTGGATGATCTTTAAGGTCCCTTCCAACCCAAACTGTTCTGTGATTCTATGACTATGCTACTTAATATTGAAAATGTCGCAGCATGGCACTCTGTGAATCTCATGAGTAGCTGAAAGTGCTTGTAACAGTCTGATGGATAATGACAGCAACATTTTATTTCAACTAGGAAGCAAAAGACAGAAATGGGAATCCTGGGTTATGGATAAGATGAAGGAGAGTTAGTGAGGAATTGTGTGTGTGTGTGTGTGTGTGTGTTTGTGTGTGTGTGTGTGTGTCTATTAAGACTTGTGCTGGGCACACACACATGTGGTAAAACTAAATAAAGATTTCACCCCTCTTGTTATCATCTGAACTGTGGCATCGGTGCTGATACAGCATATTAAGAAAGCAGCATCAATATACTGGAAGCAAGTATTATTCAGAAACTTCTGCATTAGACTTTGACACACTTTAAGCTTTAACAAGACTTTCAGGTGTAGTGGGTTTAATGGGGCAAGATTAGCGACTTACACAAGATGCCGAAATTCATTAAAAAAATCCACAATATTGTTAAAAAAAGGAAATTCAAGGCATGCAAAAAATGTTACAATAGAAGCTGAGCTACCTATATACTTGGACAACAAACAAAGCAGAAGCAGTGACATTTTATCTACTATCCTGCAGTAAGCCTTAAATCCTTAGAACGTACATCGAAGGGGTATATGCTTAAATGCAGAGAATATAGAAATAGAAATATAAAAATGGGTCTGAAACACTGTGAGAGCTTATTCTGATGAACAGAGCAGGTCTGAGGATGGCTGAACATAGATTCCATCTTGGAGCAAAAGGTGCAATAAAACATCCAAGAAAACTTCACAGATGCAGAATTGAGCCAGTACTGCTTCCTTGAAAAAATTTTTAGAGATTACATAAAAATAGGTATTTAGTCATTAATAGCACACAGCTGATTTTCCTAATTGCCTAAGATCCCTACACTTGTTTGGTACTAATAAGAGTATTTTTGTAATAGAAGTTTTTTTTTTTCTGATATATAATCACACTTCATAAAATTAGAAACTTAGAAAAAAAAACATATCATGATAGAGCTTTCGGTTTTCCTGCACTTAATCCAGTCCACTTAATTTCTTGTATAACTGCAGGAAGATAAAGAAAATTATTATGTTCCCCCCCCATCAATAAAGCTGAAATAGCGTAATGTATACACATGGAGACTGGGATGATAAATGACCTAAGGAAAACGTGTGCATTTTTCTGGTGTTGCCAAATGCATTGAACATCGCAGCAGTGACTCAGGTGACCTTGGAATTGGTGTTATTTGAGTCTAAAACATATTCCATGCGGGTTTCTCTTCCCATTTCACAGATATGGATGATTCTACAAGGGCTTCTCTTCTCATTATACAAATATGAGCAATGAAATCAGAAGAAGAACCTTTCCGGTTGTGCTTTTTTGACTTGAGGCTATGTTGCAGCTCTCCGGAGAGAATAAACCACTTTAGGAATTTGCTGATAGCTGGGTCTAGGGAGCCTGCATTACCAGGCTAACCTAATGGAAAAGTGGGCCTAGAGAAAACTATTCTTAATTATTGATTCTTGATAATCACAAATAAAAGGGATGATCATAAATAAAAGAGAGCAAGGCAGAGCTAGGTAATTAAAACCTTCATTTGAAGCATGTTTTGAATTACTACTGATGCCGCTCAGTTCTGGAAGAGATTTAAAAGTATCTTACTCTGAGCTAAATTGCTCTAGCAGAGTGAAACACATGAAAACGTGCTCTTCAGATTTTGAGACCGAGTGCCTTCTCTGAAGTGCCATTTTGTTGTCATATCAGCAATCTTATCTGCTGTCAGTTTTGTAACCAGCAGTTGAGAAGGAAGAAAAACACAATATTTTTTTCAGACGCTTCAGGGAATACAGCAAGTTCACTGAGGAATCATAGAGTCATAGAACAACCAGGCTGGAAGAGACCCACTGGATCATCGAGTCCAACTGTTCCTATCAAACAGGAAGGGAGAGGATGTAAAGCTTGGAAATTAAGGCAGCGTCTTGTGAGTTCATCTGCTGGAAGGTAGGGAGGCTCTGCAAAGGGATCTGAACAGACTGGACCGCTGGGCTGAGTATAATGGCATGAGGTTTAACATGGCCAAATGCCAGATCCTGCACTTGGGGCACAACAACCCTATGCAGAGCTACAGACTGGGAGAAGCCTGGCTGGAAAGCTGCCAGGAGGAGAGGGGCCTGGGGGTGTTGGTCGACAGCGACTGAACATGAGCCAGCAGTGTGCCCAAGTGGCCAAGAAGGCCAGTGGCATCTTGGCTTGTATCAGAAACGGTGAGGCCAGCAGGTCCAGGGAGGTTCTTCTCCCTCTGTACTCAGCACTGGTGAGACCGCTCCTTGAATCCTGAGTTCAGTTGTGGGCCCCTCAGCACAAGAAGGATGTTGAGGCTCTGGAGTGAGTCCAGAGAAGAGCAAGGAAGCTGGTGAAGGGGCAGGAGAACAGGCCTTATGAGGAACGGCTGAGAGAGCTGGGGGTGTTTATCCTGGAGAAGAGGAGGCTGAGGGGAGACCTCATTGCTCTCTACAACTACCTGAAAGGAGGTTGTGGAGAGGAGGGAGCTGGGCTCTTCTTCNGAGTAGACAAGGTCCTGAGGGACATGGTTTAGTGTTTGATAAGAATGGTTGGACTCGATGATCCAATGGGTCTCTTCCAACCCGGTGATTCTGTGATTCTGTGATTCTATGATTCAAGCAGTGGCTCTAAGGAATGTTTCCATTAAGGAAGATACCATTACGCTGCTCGCTCACCTTCCACCTGCAAATGCAGGTGATCACAGTGCTGAGAAACAGTAGAAATAGAGACAACAGGGCTAAGTTGGGTGAGCGAAATCCTTAACAGGAACCTGGTTTTACCTATAACAGGTTATCACTGTCATAACTTATTTCCTGTTTTTTTTTTACCGTCTGTCTTCAAGCAAAAGAATGACAGTGAATAATGAGACATATGGTAAACGTGATAATGAAACATCACAAGCAAGTATATCCCCACTACTTGGGCAGCAGATCACTCCTATGTCTAATGAATATAAATGTTAAACTCCTGCTGCAATCCTTCATAGCTAACTTAATCTTCACTTACATTTCTAAAAAAGAAAAAAAATCTCCTTGAGGCAAAACCAAACAGTTGACTTTTTTCTTTTTTTTTTTCTATTTTTCTTTTTTTTCTTTCTTTTGCCTAAGATTGAATATTTTATCCTGGAAATTTCTGATTGTTTGGGTGTAGTGACATATCTCAAAGCCACCGAGTATTATAGCTTCTGCAGTGTTCTGGCAAGCTTTTGATCATGAGAACTGAGCAGCAATTAAAAAAAACCCACGGATTTTCAACAAGGAGAAGAAACCGGGAGAAAGACTGTATGTTTGTGAGAAATCGGTTACGTATTCGCAGCAAAATATGGCAGGAAGAAATCCGATTAATCTCTAAGCTACAGGCACGGAGATCAAATATTGAGCAGGGAATTTAAAAAGCCGTCCCTACAGAGTTCATGAGCGCACGTGTGGAACAACCGTTTCAGAGCCCCTGAAATCTGGGACTAATTGGAGACAGCGAGTAAAATCAGGTAAGAGGTCAGAGGTGTGAATTTGTGAGGCAGATCTTGCCACCAAATTCTATTTGCTTCAACCGCTCCAGAAGTTTAGCAAGGTAAATAGGATGAATAACATGACCAAGACTTGTAAACTCGGTATATACGGCTGACTTAAGAGATGACTACATGATAGCATAGAGGCTTGTTAAAGAAGAAAAGTAACCCTGTAATCCATAGTTTACTGTTCAATGCTTGGTCTTAGATCTCTAATAAATCAGTATTGGCTGAAGGTCTGAAGCATGAAATTTTATGTCACTTTTGATTATTTTTCCATTAATAATTACACTTTTGAATGATCCTGTTATGAGCAGTAATATCCTTCTCTGTCATGTCCAGTTCTAGGCTCTAGCAGTCATACGTGCCGTGTATTATATATGGGAAGAAACATTTCCTTTTCCTAACAAGAAAATGAACTTCCTTTCCATTTATTATCCCCTTCCTATGCTGAGGAGCTCCTGTCAGATCTGCATCATCCCCACTACACTGTAAATTTTACTTGCCTTCATGGTTATTAGTCTACTGGATGAGGGATGAGGGAAAGGCTGTGGACGTGGTCTTCCTGGACTTCAGCAAAGCCTTTGACACAGTTTNCAGTGCTGCTTCTTGTCTTCTCCGGTTTTTGGTGTGTCGTTCCACAAACTACAGAGCTGTGGCAGGTTTGGTCTTCCCTACATAAAACATCAGTCCTGGATAACCTCCCATCGTTTCTGTGGCTCACAGAAAATGACCAAAGATTTCTGATTTCCCTAGTTTTCTGAGCAGTTTGGTGCATATGCTGGGCCCTCCTGATACTTCTCTCACCAGTCTTGCTAAAGTTTAAATAACAGCCTTTTGCCATAGAATCATAGAATCACCAGGTTGGAAGAGACCCACTGGATTATTGAGTCCAACCATTCCTATCAAACACTAAACCATGACCCTTAGCACCTCGTCCACCCGTCCCTTAAACCCCTCAAGGGAAGGTGACTCAACCACCTCCCTGGGCAGCCTCTGCCAGTGCCCAGTGACCCTTTCCATGAAAAATTTATTCTTCGTGACGTTAATCAATTTGTAAATTCTATACCTGCTCTCAAACGCAAAGGGAAAGAAAATCTATGGCACGAGAGGTAAATCTCTATTCTTAATGTTTAAACTAAACATGAGAATTATGAAAAAGAAACTCAAAGTTTTCTTGCAGTTGTATTCAAAGGCTGTCTTAATATAGAAAGCTGAATTTATTTTTGCCTTTTTTTAATAAACTGGNATCACCAGGTTGGAAGAGACCCACTGGATTATTGAGTCCAACCATTCCTATCAAACACTAAACCATGACCCTTAGCACCTCGTCCACCCGTCCCTTAAACCCCTCAAGGGAAGGTGACTCAACCACCTCCCTGGGCAGCCTCTGCCAGTGCCCAGTGACCCTTTCCATGAAAAATTTATTCTTCGTGACGTTAATCAATTTGTAAATTCTATACCTGCTCTCAAACGCAAAGGGAAAGAAAATCTATGGCACGAGAGGTAAATCTCTATTCTTAATGTTTAAACTAAACATGAGAATTATGAAAAAGAAACTCAAAGTTTTCTTGCAGTTGTATTCAAAGGCTGTCTTAATATAGAAAGCTGAATTTATTTTTGCCTTTTTTTAATAAACTGGGAAACATATTTCTTTTGAGCTCCTCTTTTGAGATACAGTCTACCTCCATCTGTTAGCTTATGATCGTCAACAAAAAATGATAAGAATGGTAAAAAATTGCTCTAATTCTAAACTATGGGTATTTCAGACCTCAATTTGAATCAAAGTATCATAGAATAGTTTGAGTTGGAAGGGATCTTAAAGATGATCTAGTTCCAAACCCCCTACCATGGGCAGCGACACCTCCCACCATGTGGGGGTTGCATAACTAGAATCAAAGTGTTATCTATTCAGGTACTTGCCCCACTTCAACATAAACACGTGCAATTGGCTCCACTGGATTTTCCCTTAAGGAAGGGTGTTTTTAGAGAAATGGAGAGAAAACAGAACGATTCCATGCTCCTTCATAGTGGTCTAGATTATGTGATGATGAAACCCAGCCAAAGACTGTTTAGGAGAAAGGAACAAGCAGCAATGCAGCATAACATGCATTAAATTGTCGTCCAGGCAGGAAAAAGTGTGACACATCAATCTGTATTTGTGACTTTATGTAGAAGGGAGTGCCCATCCCTGCCAGCTCTAGCTGTCTTCTCCCAGCACACATCTTACATTTGATACCTCAGCGGTCAGATGACCATCTCCACCCGACATATACAAGGTTGTCAGGTTTGGCTGAGAAATCTGGGGTTGCTCAGCCTAGAGAAGAGAAGGCTCCAGGGAGATCATATAGTGACCTTCCAGTACTTGAAGGGGCTGCAGGAAAGCTGGGGAGGGACTGTTCACATAGACTTGGAGTGGATAGGAAAAGGAGCAATGGGTATAAACTGGAGAGGGGCAAATTTAGACTAAACATAAGGAGGGATTTCTTCACCATGAGAGTCGTTGCCCAAAGCAGAAGTGGCTGCTCCATCCCTGGAGGGGTTCAAGGCCAGGTTGGATGGGGCTTGGGCACCCTGATCCAGTGGGAGGTGTCCCTGCCCATGGCAGGGGGGTTGGAACTGGATGATCTTTGGTGTCCTTTCCAATCCAAACTATTCTATGATTCTAAGATTGCCTACAAGTGCTGACTTTGGCACAGGGATGGCTGCAAGTGATCCGTTCTGTAAACTGCGTTAATTTCTCTCCACTTTCTTTCTAATCCCAGCTGGAAAGCACTGGTCAGAATCAAAGTATTTGACAGAGCAACCAAGAAGATAATCCCAGCACTGGAGAACTGGCAATCTGGCTATTTCAACACATAGAGTGGAAATCCAAGGAAAGTTCTCCAATTCATAAGAAAAAGGATTATATTTTTAAATATAATTGAATACCTGGAAGCAGAATATCTCTCTTAATCTACACTGCACTTGACTAAACTTGCTCCAGGTTACTCTCGCTACAGCCATAGACATAATTCAGTTACTCTGCCCATATTTCAGTGCCAATGAAGTGTCGTACTAGAAATAAAATGACTAAAATAATTCAATTCGGTTATAACTTCAGGTTATCCATAGAGATTCGCAGACAAGAGGCAGAAGGAGAGACGTGATACATTTGATGAAATATCAGTGGCCGTAGGTGACATTCAGAACACCTTTGAAAAGGCAGCCTCAGAATAAATCACTGCTGTTGGTCCATTTGCAAGACGGAGCAACCTGAGGGGTTTTTACAAATCAATATAACCGCTAAGCACTTAGTCAAAATAACATTATTTAGGTTGAGATCACAAAGTTAACTGGATGATGAATTTACATGAAAGCACCATCAATTTAAAGGAAAAGGTTGTCCCTTATGACACACAGCAGGGGTAAACTGGCGTTTCTGTTTTGTAAGGAGGTTTATTCAGAAGGAGGATAATTACTCTGCAGGGAGTGTGGCGCTGCCCTGGAGGCAGAGCTCCCAGGGGCATCTTGCTGCAGGCAGACAGGGCTTTTCTGAGGAACCACAGCTCTGAGAGAAAAAAAACACGGTACAGACCCCAAGCCGATGCTAGTTATTCTGCTTTTGCACAGGGATAGTGAATTCTAACATTGAAACCATCTCAGAAAAGCCAAAAATAAAACTCCTCCTCCTAACAAAAGGCCATAATGAAATCTAACACTGTATGAAGAGAGTACTTAGCTATTGATAAAGTCTTTTGACCACTGTGCACACTGTTCTAGCTGATAGTTTTTATACACCTAGATAGCACGGCTGTCCTTGAAATGCTCCGTAGTCTCTTCATTATGCTCCATCGTGGCCATCGGGACCTTTGAGCAACTCTTAAACTCAAAAGGTACTTGTGGATGTATAACGGTTACTTCTCAAAACAGAGATAGATAAGTATTAAAAGAGCATTAAGGAATCAAAGCAGACTTTTGAGAAAAAATATACAGCAGCCACTAAAAGTGTTGATTTCCCATTAAAAGAATTAACTCTTCGATGATTTGATAACAGGCTGCCCAGGGAGGGGGTTGACTTGCCTTCCCTGGAGGTGTTTAAGGGACAGGTGGATGAGGGGCTGAGGGACATGGGTTAGAGACTGGTGGGAATGGTTGGACTCGATGATCCAGTGGGTCTCTTCCAACCTGGTGATTCTATGATTCTACAATTCTATGATTTTTCTACCAAGACATGCATATTAAAAATAAGAATACAGGTCTCTGTTTTAAAGAGAGGATGTTGAGGCACATCTTTTCATACACGCCTCTTGCCAACTTCTATTATACCTTAGTCTCCAATACTAACATAATTAAAAGATTGTAGCATCAAACAGGGTAGTTTAATTTTTACAAACCGGGGAACAGGGAACCGAACTGGGGAGCTGCTGTTGGAAACTTGGGGGGCAGCACCGGGGAACCGGGGAGCAGCACCAGGAGCTCGGGAGCTGCACTGAAGAACCGGGGAGGTGGGACTGGGAGCTCGGGAGCAGCACTGGGAGCCCGTGAAGCTGCAGCTGCTGGAGCTCGGGAAGCCGTAGCGTGGGGCCTGGGGAGCTTTACTGGGAACATGGGAAGCTGCTTTGGGGGCCTGGAGGTGGCTTCTGAGGGCCCAGAAAGCTGCACNCTGGTGGGACCAGTTGGACTCAATGATCCAGTGGGTGTCTTCCAACCTGGTGATTCTATGATTCTATGGTTTTTCTATCAAGACATGCATGTTAAAAATAAGAATACAGTTCTCTTTTAAAGAGAGCATGTTGAGGCACATCTTTTCATACATGTCTCTTGCCAACTTCCATTATACCTTGGTCTCCAATACCAACATAATTAAAGCATCAAACAGGGTAGTTTAATTTTTACAAATCAAATCTATTTTTTTCCTAAAAATGAGCTGATTTAGAAATCCTTAGTTTTGACATATGCAGCCCTGTCTACTTAATTAAGAAGAAGTGATCAGTGAGAATGAGGGGAAATTAGTCTGTTTTGATGCAAGCCTGATATTTTCCGTGGGTGCCATCAGTGGCCACCCTGAAGACCTACAGTTGTGATTTGGTACCTACTTTTTCTTTCCTGTGCTGAGGCAGCATGTGCTCAGGCTCTGCACAGAAAAAAAAGCTATTTTGCTCCATTAACTGACCCTAGGCAGTGCCAAGGGAACGTAAATAAGAGTCCTTTAAAATAGTGCTTAAACACACCCACTCTGCACTTAGATCAAGGATCAGTCGTACGTGAGTACAGGGCAGGTGAGCAAGACACCTCATGGCTTCCTCCAGCCTGGCTCCTCCAGCCCTGTTCTTTGCTGCTCCCTGGATAGGTGAACGCTTGCTCTGCGCTCTGCTAGTGAAAGCCCTTGTCATTTTGGAGTGCTTTCCATGTTCAAGAGTTTCTCTGTTGTAAGGAAATGAGAGTGGGTGTTTGAACTGTAGGGATAAGCAAATCTTGAAAAAAAGGAATCATTAAAATTTACCGATCTTCTACTGTGCTTGAACTTCAAGAGCGAATTTTTGATTTTAAATAATATAATTCTTTTAACTGAAATTCAGACATATTTCCCTTAAACATAACCAGAGAACTGCTTTATGTATTAACCTATTTTCCTGACCCTTTCCTTTCTCATTCAGTGGATTCTAGCCAGAAAAGAGACCAGGTAGTTTCTGAATAAGGAGTCTTTTTAAGCTTGGATGTCTGTGCAAAGAACCTCCTTTCTTGCTTTCCAGATTAACCATTAAGAAACAGCTGATATATTCCCAATTATATTTTTGCTGATATTTTCTTAGAACAACTACTTACACCCAGATGAGTTTTATCAGCAGTTTATATGATGGGCTGCATTTTGTTTAAACTGCATAATGTAAAACATTAGGTGCTGAGGGGCATGGTTTAGAGATTGGTGGGAATGGTTGGACTCAATCATCTGGTGGGTCTCTTCCAACCTGGTGATTCTATGATTGTATGAAAGCATTTTCAGGGTAGTTCTCTATAACTTCCTAACTTTTCTCCTGATGGTTCATTTTATATTTATCATGTTTAGGCAAACCTCAATATTTGTAACAACCCCAAGTCAGATATTAATTGATGGTCTCACTTTGCCATAGTCCATGAGGGCAAAAAATATTTATCCTATACCAGATTTTTATATAAGGTCTTTTACTAGTGATTAATTAAATCATATGTGAGAACTGTAAATGGGAATCCATTTCACCTCACATTAGTCACTTAAAAAGACAGTCATCCAAGTCTAAGTTAGTTGTCTGATGTCATTGAGAAGCGCCGGGAGAAAAAATAAGCAATTCTGGGGGCAACTCTCACCCATCTTAGATGCTTATTTTACCAGGAAATGAATCATCCTAGGCAAGTGTCTACTTTTCTCCATCAACCATAAAGGGAATCAAGGACAACCAGCTCAGAGCAGGACATCTAATTTTGAAATGCCTGAAGGGATGAGGTAAACTCCAGCCAAATGCTGTGTCCCAGTGACAGCACTGGTGCGATTCTGGTGCGCACTGGGATGTAACCTCTCCTGCCTTCCGTTACCTGTGTTCACTGGAAAGGTGGGAGCTTCTCCTCTGCTCCACATCCCCTGTAAGTCAACTGTTAATTCTTGACTACAGAATTTCCTTGCATCAGTGACTGAATCTTAACTTACTGCCCCTTGATCCCTTCTGCAGGACCTACAACACAGCAACCTGTAGAAGGGATCGAGTTCCATTTGTAGCTCCACAGGGATATTAAAAGGAAACCGTCTCTAATACTGTAGTTTTACAATTGACCGCAAAATTTTGGGTGCTGGCTCAGACCATGCTGTTAACCCTATTGAAGCCATTAATATTGAAGTCAGTGGAATCAGAACAATTCACACAGCTTCAGGATATGAACCAATATCATAACATACTGTTGACACAGGCAAGATTTGTCCTTCTTATATATGAGTTTTTAAAAGAGCTTTTCAAAATATCATGTCGCTGAGACACTGCTGTCCTATGAATCCATTATAAAATGGTATTTTTAAAGTTGCATCTGCTTTTGACATCTCTCTGCTAAAGAAAATCTGTACAGCACTTTCGAAAAAAAAAATTGAAATCATTAACATGACCCGTAACCTCAATTAGAATTTAATGGAGTGAAGTAAAATTACTGGATGAGTTTTTTTGGGGGGGTTAAGTAAAAAATCTGTGTGCGAATCGGGTTAAACTCAGAGTAGATCCTTTTAGGTCTCAGTTCCGTACATCTATCTGATTTTGTGCTGGAAGCTAACAATTAAGTGGAAATGTGACCACTAAATTTGGAAAAAGCTGGAGTCTAAGTACACGCTATGGCTTCTCAGGAGGAGAACCATAAAAAAGGAATTACTGTAATCAAGTCGTTCAGTGCGTAAGTTGTTACCTCCATATTGAGAGAACTTAGGTCCGTAGGCAGCCCATGTTACGTAAACGATAAAATCTGTTTTGACAGTGTAATTAATGTTAGTCTCAAAACAGAAATGCAAATCAAACGAGACATCAAGGTCAAAAACTGTGAGCCTTCGCCAAAGTTAAAAGAGATGTGGGCACCACAAAACTCATGGATTGCTGATGGACTACTTACAAAGGCTTCTATTTTAGATGAGTTAATTAGCGAGAAATTATAGCCTAACCAACATCCTGTAGATGGCAAAGCAAAGTGCTGACAGCTGTTTTGCTCTTCTAAGCAGGTCCTACGTGCCTCTGAAATACTGAAGTTGCATTGAAAAACACCATCTCGGGGTTTTTTTGGTTGCAGGAAGGAGAAATGTGCCTTTAACTCTATTCTATTTAACTTACAGAATACATGTGTGGCTTTTCAGATTGCGTTTGTCATATCATCAAAAGAGTAAGAGACAAAGAGAAAAAAAGTGCTCCAAAAGCTAAGAGTCACTTTTACTCGGCTCCTCTTTACACTCTGAAATAAAACAGGAAATCGGAAATTTATTTTTTTCAGTAGAATCAAATCAGTATTGCTGCAATTCTCTTCTTGACTTCCCATACATCCTTATAAACCAAGTCAAATAATTTCCATCAGCCTCCTAAACCCACTCACAGACATATTATTTAAGCTTATTCCTGGTTTTGTTTGTATATTTTCTTTTCTCATTCTTACAATAACTACGCTAAGCTTCTGATTTTCATTAACTTACAGTAAGGAATTCCGAAGTGACCAGGACGAGTAAAACAATTTGATCAGTTAATTGCAAGGTAGTGCTGCACAGCGGAATAATTTCAACAGTGCATTATGATAATGGTCCCACATTAAAGAATTTAAATGATAGCAGAATAGTTGAATTTAAAGTAATTCAATACCTTTAAATCATTCTTTTAATCCCCAGAGACCTAAAAGTCTGGACACAATCTCAAGAGTGCATATTTGAGATTGGTAACAATCATAGAATCATAGAACAATCAGGTTGGAAGAGACCCAATATAGGCAATCATAGAACCATAGAATCACCAGGTTGGAAGAGACCCACTGGATCATAGAGTCCAACCATTCCCACCGATCTCTAAACCATGTCCCTCAGCACCTCGTCCACTCGCACCTTAAACACCTCCAGGGAAGGGGAGTCAACCACCTCCCTGGGCAGCCTCTGCCAGTGACCAATGACTCTTTCTGTGAAGAAATTTTTCCTTATGTCAAGCCTGAACCTCCCCTGATGGAGCTTGAGGCCATTCCCTCTTGTCCTGTCAATAGTCAAATCAAGAAACCATTTTATCCAAGATGCAGGTGGGGTCAGTATCAGTGTCAGAAACAGTGCTCAGAAAGCTACTTGCTGGCTGACAACTCTGTGTTTTGGTGCAGCAAATGATGCTGCTGGGTTGGAGCTCTCCACCCCGTAAGTCAGAGCAGGGCTCTCTCAGTTATACCTGTTTTCAGCAGGATCAGTATTTACTTTTATTCTATAATTCAATTTGAATATGCCTGAATTTTCCATCAGATTTATAAAAGTTAGCCAGCTATGCTCTGCCATCATTATAGACTATTTTTTCTAGGCAACAGAGAAAAATAGGCATGTCCAGAGAACAACTTTTTTTTCATAAGAGGTACCAATTCTAAAGGAGATAAATGACATTTCATTGACTATAATAGGACATTAATGTGACTGCGTTTGACAGCTGCATTTTAGATATACCTATTAAGTGAGATGAATTTTTATGACTGAAATTTTACATTTTTTTTTTCATCTGGGGGAAAGTGTCAAAGAGTGGAAATAAATGGACTATTCTGGACACAGGACTATCCCTAGAGGTTCATTTAATACAACAAAAAAGAAATGCATATAGAAGTTATGACTCATTGATACGTCCTTGGCATTCTGCTCTCAGTCGCAGAAAGCCAGCTGATAGATTACTCATTTCAAAAGCAGTAACTTCCCTAAACCCGCTCAGGGTTTACATATCCTCTAGTTGCCCTTGAAGATTAGTAATGAGCTGCTTGGATTGCTCTAATATTTGTGATTTCATAGAATCATAGAACAACCAGGTTGGAAGAGACCCACTGGATCATCGAGTCCAACCATTCCTATCAACCACTAAACCATGTCCCTCAGCACCTCATCCACCTGTGCCCTAAACACCTCCAGGGAAGGTGAATGAACCACCTCTCTGGGCAGCCAGTTCCAATTCCCAGTGACCCTTCCTGTGTGTATTTCCAGTGTGTATGTTTTAATAGACTATATGCTGAGACTAAACGTGGGCTTTACAGCGAGTAAAAAGGTTATTGGTAAGTATTAGGGTGCTGTTAGGTGAGTGGAAGACGCTTTGGTGTTTGTTGACTGTTAGTGCGCAATAGAATCAATACATTGTACTCAGTCTGAGTCAAACTCATCTTAAACACAGGTTTTTTAGAAGTATTTTAGAATTCCTAGGCCCTCTGTTTAGCCTACAGCTGCTTCTTCAGAAGGATGCAAGTCTCTTGTAGGTCCTGCATGGACGTCTAAAGTGTCTCAGATGGTACCAGCCAATTATCTTTGTCATAGGAACTTAGACAACTAGCATCTATGTTTAGATGACTTGATCTGCAGGCAAATCCCACACCATTCAACCAGCCTGTCTGGTTGTGCCTTAGAAATGTCACCAATTTCACTGTCTTTGTTTTCTCTGATCCTCTGCAAAAAAGTCTTTCATGTGATGTTTTAAGTATCAGTTTTAGCAATCGCTCTTCTAGAGATAAATCTATATCTGAATTGAATTTCTAACACAGAAATGGTGACCTAAGTATAAGCCTATCTATGTTAGGGAAGGGGAAATAGAAGATGGGAGTTGCTGAGAGTCAGTCAGAGATGCATAAGCATACAAAAAATCTGGGTTTTTTTTAATATTAGCAAAACAGAGAATATACTGGGAGTAAAACTAGAGGTAACTATAAATGTTTTTCTCTTCCTTCTGTGCCTCTTCGATCATAGATACACAACTTTATTTAAATAACGATGAACTTGCTTTGCCTTTTCTTTCAGATGGCTCTGTTATTGGGATGGATTTGGGTGGCAGCTGCCCACTAGCATTCTGTTCTTCTGAAAATCACATTTTTGCGAGTTAAAAATAATATCCCTTAGGAGAAAAACATTTGTAAGTGGCAAGCATTAATCAAAATGCCCTTGCCATGAGGCAGAACAGTAGCACGAGCACCTGGACTTGCCTCCCTAAGTACCTGGTAATACATTTTTGGAAATGAGTTTTACTGTTCAGTGCACGTTATAGAAGTGGAAGGATCCCAATGGAAGCAAGACCTGACCTGCTGTAAAGGAGTTTATTGTTATTTTGGAGTGCAGGTCTTTTTTTTTTTTTATTGGCCCCTGTGCCTTTGGCAGGACCAAAGGAGATTCTTTGATGGCTGCATACACGGTTTTTGGGGAGATTTTTTTTTTATGGTAAAGAAGCTAGAGCAAAATGCAGCTCATGCCCCTCTTGTACTGAAAGCCTAATGAAGATAAGGGACTGCTTGTCAGCAGGCAAAATTGGGCTGGCTTCAAGAGAGTTAAGTTTAGTGAACATTAACTGATGGACTGAGGCCTTGATGGATGAAATATTACATGAGAACTAGTAAAAATTAGCATCTGAAGGCAATCAAAATGACATCTGTATATCCAGCACAGCAAGCGTTGTGGTTCCAGTGCACATGTCATCATGATGGCTCCTGACGTGTCTGCCTTCAACAAAAAACAGGACTGAATATATACAGAGCTGCTGAGAAGATGCCTTAGAGGGGTTTTTTTCATTCATGGAGCGAAACAAAAGGAGAAGCACTGGTAGGAGAGACTCCCCGCCTCCTTTTTTTAATACAAGGACAAGGACTCGTGGTGAACTGGTGCTTTCAGACTCACCCACCCTGTGAGCTTCCCCCAGCTGCACAGACCCACCTGAGGACAGGACCCTCTGGCAACCTCCAGCTGAAGAGCTGGGATGAGATTTACCTCTGCCACTGTTAGTGTCTATCATGTCAGGAAAGTTTCAAAAACCTGAGCCTCCAATCAGTTTCCTTGCCTGATATCTTTTTCTTTCTTAAACATGCTTCTTTTTTTAATTTTTCTTTTTTTTTTTAATGCTGTATAATATTGTACAGAAAATGAAGCTGAGAAAACTCTGTGCAAACTGATCCCGCAGAACAGCTTTGAAGCCAAATTCTGCCGGGGGTGGGGGGAGCACGGGTGTCCTTTTTAATAAAAAAAGAATCAGCTGTCTGGCAAATCTAATAGGTTATGGAGGAATTATGTCAAGCGCAGAACAGCAGGAGCAAGGGAGAAACACTCATTACACATTTTTAAAACTAACCATAGGAGGAAGGCAGCTACTTTTTTTTTTTAATCTTTGCCTCTGTAGATAATCTGTACCAAGGAGAATGAAAATTATGAAAAGCTTCTGACTACTGCTCCAGCTGTTTTCATGCCTCATCAGCCTGAAGAAGAGGCTGAGCAGCCCAGCAGCCCCGACTAGCGCAACCTCCTTCCATCTAATGGAATCCCAGAGTTATGAACAGTTGTGATGACCCCTTGGCCATTCTCTGTTGAACTCCTTGAACCAAAGGGCTTGTGTCACCTTCAGCCCAGTGACTCCCTGGGCCGCTGCCACCACCTAGAGCTGCTATTAAACAGCAGTCTCAGCATAGCAGCAGAACTTCAATATATCTAAAAGAAGCAAGGACTAATAATTCCCCCTAGATGCATCCAGAGCAATGAAAATGATGTGTGCGTAGCCAAGTGTAGGACTGGGCTCATCGTTTGTTAGTATAGGATTTATTCTCGCAGTGTAGGCACACGAGCTGGCACAGCATCACGGTATTAACTCAGGATCCCTAAGTGCTCCCACAGATATATGGCGTGTTTCCTGCTGAGAATTAGAACGCCAGATAATTCCATGGGGCCCCCAAAAGTAATTAAGCAAAGTCAATAGACAAATTATAATTGAGAAAACAGCCTTGTGGATCTTACTTGGACTTAAGGTTTTATGGTTTTAAACATACCTGTTGGGGATACCACTGCTAGTTATCACATAGCAAAGTGTACCACTAAAAAAATCTAAGGCTAAGCATTTATTTCTAGTCTCATTATAGGGAGAACAGAAATTGTGGAGGTGTCACTTCATGCATATATTTTTCCTCATTTGACTGAGTTTTCCTAGCCACAGTGCATTG
>WAAB01006827.1:61137-74014 GCA_013389865.1 Piaya cayana
GTCCCAGCTCTTGTATCCTTTCCTCATTGGAGAAATGTTCAAGAATGTCTTTCTCAGTGGCCCTTCACTGAACTCCACTAGCTCCATATGATTTAAACTTTTGCCTCATATATGATATCCTCATATATTTGGTGAAGAAAAACCCAAATAAACCAAAAAGAATAACTCCTGTCGTTAGCGTTCAGACAGCAACCAGAGAATCAGTCCTCTTGGGGTCTTGCAGGGGTAGCTGTACTACGGAACAGTACATCTTCTTGATGGAATATCATATTCTTATGCCTCCGTGTTTGTAAGTACATGACCATGCAATCTATTTACTGGCAATGAGAGATTTTTGTGGCTAAATAACAAACATAAACATGGGGCCTAAATATCCACCCTGCATAGGCTTTTATTTAGAAAAAAAAAAGGAAAGCTGAAAATAGTTTTAAGTCAGGAGAAAGGAAAGCTGGAATTCCTCAGGCATCCTGAGTAATCATATGAGCTGTAACTGAAAACTCCCTCATGCAATGTGACCTTGTTTGAATTAATTGGTTTTGGAATTAGCGCTCAATAGTTCAGTAAATGTGGTATTCGCTGAAGTTTACTTATTGCCAAGCAGAGTCCTAGCGGCTGAGAAATGTAAAATGGACAAAAGGGAGTTCCCTACTTCTCATCTTCTTCGTTGGAAAAGCATGAGTTTAGCAGAGCTACCCAGTATGAATTAGATAAAAGGAGATGGATTTACAATTGATCTGGCAGATTTGCATTATGCTGCTTTCTAGAAAAAATGAAGTCATCAGAATGCAATGTACTGTCCACTTCAGGCCAGCAAACAGATCCCCTGAAATCGGCAGGGCTTCATGCTAAGTTTCTCTCAAGGTTGGTTGGAAATCCCTGAGGTGGGAGAAGTGATCTTGGACTGACTCTTAACACAGAACAGAAATCCAGAATGCCTTTATGTACCATGACCCCGTCTCCGCTGTGCTGAGGTCCACAATGAGGTGGATTTCTTCTGTCATTCATGCTTTCATCAAAAAATACAGTTTTAGTCATAGAACTTGGGTTAAAGGAAAATGTGAAGTAGTTTTAAGAAACTGAAGATGATTTCTCCCTTTTTTTTCATCAGCTCAAAAGCTGAAGAACTTAACTCGGGTCACTCAGTTAGTGCTTGTTGCTGGAGAAGGATTTCTAACCACTGAACAGGACGTTTCAGTTCCTTTTTATCAGATATTTAGTCTTTTCTCTGTTAGCTGTTTCAATTTGCATATAGAAGCGATATTCACTGAGCAGATACACCACCTCATGGGTGAGTATCCTTAGCAGCAGCCTAGAGCGACATTGTCTCTCTCAATAAAGGTGAAAGTGTTTTATACAATATATAATAATGCCACCAGGAGAAACTGAGTATGTCTCCCACATCTGAGCACAAGATAACCTGGTGTTCCAGCTATCCTGGCTGGCCAAAGGTGCAAATACCAAATTCTTCTCTGTCTCAGAGGAGGGGGGTTATAACACATTCTTTTGCATCACAACAGACCATCCTAACCGCTACCTCCAGTAACTTTGCCACTCAGAAAGTATTTCTGCATTCACAGTAAAATCAAACAACTCTAGCAGGAAAAACTGTGAAGAGACATCCTGAAATATTCTAGGACATATGGGGCATGTCATATATAGGACTCTACCTATAGGACATGCAACAAAAAATAATTTGACCTTCTCAGGCGATACAACCAGAGAGTTGTTAATAACATAGGATCGTAGAATGGGTTAGGTTGGAGTGGACTTTAAAGATCATCTATTTCTAACTCCTCTGCCATGGGCAGGGGCATCTTCCACTGGATCAGGTTACTCAAAGCCCCATCCTTTTCATTGGTTATATTTTCAAAGTACAATCCGGTGTTGTGCCAGTGTATTTGAACTCCTTTCCAGTAAGAAAGGTGTTGCAGGTGGAATAACGAGTTACTGTGTCACCGCTCCCAGTCCAGTTCACTCAAGTTTCCCAAGAAGTCTACGCACCCAGAGCCCTCTGTGCTCTGAGACAGTGGTGACACAGCTCTGGCACCTCAGGTAGATGCATGTGTCCCCACAGCGCTCTGCTACACTACCCAGACATTAGCAGGAAGGAGCCTTCCAAGCTGACAGCATCGTGTATTTACGTCCAGAGAGGCTGCTGAGCTTGTACTACCTGGAAAAGTGACCCAGATTTTATGCGCTCTTCCTGAAAAGTGAAGCATTGCTTCGCTAACATTGCTAGAAAAAGATGTAAGGCAGTAGCAGTTAGGATGACTACTGCACTCCGTGACTTCCCATTCGGGAAATTACATGTTGTCTGTGATGGAGGGACAAGGTGGGAGGCAGAAGCAGCTGGGACTGTATTTTCTCAGCTGTGCATCTGACAGCTGCAACTGGATACAGTTCAGAGAGACAAAGCATATGCTGTCACTCAGAGCTTTTAACCTGAAGTATTTGTTTTACTGGGTTCATTATCTCTTTACAAAATGAAATGGCATGGCTAGCTATGCCCTAACCACAACGAAATATGAGTCTTAGCAGGGGTCACACTGAATCCGGGTCTAGCTTACAGTATGCCAGCAATGCTGCCTGCCTCCTCTGCAGTCTTACTTGTCTCATGCATTCATACCTAAAAGCAACAGGTAGTCCCCTGTCTCTTCTCTTTTTAGTTTTCATCAGAGGTGGAGAAGCCTGTTTTCATGAATAATTGAACTACATACCTCTGTGCAGAAGGGATGTGTTCATAGAATCATAGAATAGTTTGGGTTGGGAGGGACCATAAAGGTCATCTAGTTCCACCTCTGTGTCATGGGCAGAGACACCTCCCACTGGATCAGGCTGCCCAAGCCCCATCCAACCTGTCCTTGAACACCTCCAGGGATGGGGCAGCCACAGCTTCCCTGGGCAACCTTCTCTCATTGTGATGAAATTCCTCCTTATGTCTAGTCTAAATCTGCCCCTCTCCAGTTTATACCCATTGCCCCCTTGTCCTACCACTACAAGTCCTAATAAAATATCCCTCCCCAGCTTTCTTGTAGCCCCTTCAGGTACTGGAAGGTCACTATAAGGTCTCTTCAGAGCCTTCTCTTCTCCAGGCTGAACAACCCCAACTCTCTCAGCCTGTCCCCATATGACAGGTGCTCCAGCCCTCTGATCATCCTTGTAGCCTCCTCTGGTAGGTTCCAACAGCCCCATCTCCTTCTTATTTTGAGGAATCCAGAACTGGACACAATAGTCCAGACACAATACCAATGTGTTCATTAGTACCACAGATATTACCAACCAACCGCCTCGCTTTCTCTGTAACGTTGTCTACATTTAAGAAGAGCCCACTACTATTTCTTTTCCCATGTATTAGAAAACCCTTGTTAACAAAGTCTGTTAACAATGTTCCACTTAACAGTCGTTAGTGTTGCTACTTTCCTACCTTCTGAAAGCTGTTCATGCACCTAGGAATATTTTAGGAAGCTGCATGCTGTAAATAGATATCCCATTCTTTAGTTATTGAATTCATAGATCAAACATTACATTTTTTTTATTTTTCATTTTCATTTTTAGTTACAGGAATTAATTTTTAGCTAAGCCTGCGTGTTGTTATTTAATTGCTTTACAACATCGATAAGAAGTAGTCATGACCTATATCACTAAAATTTCGAGTAACGATTAAATTGCAATGCCCGTTAATTTTCTAAGGAATGGCTTTAGTTTCTTTGCCAAGAAGAATTTTTTACATCAGAAGTAAAAAAAAATGAATTAATGTAATGTAATTTTCCTAAGAATTTAAAAGACTGAATTGAAACTGAAGGTTGATGTGACCTTTGTGACTTTATTTGAGCGAAACCCATATATACGTCAAATATCTGCCAACACCATTTTCACATTTAAGGCGACTGCCTTTTTTTTACAATTTTCAGAGAGGGTTGGAGAAGTAAGACTTTTTTTTCTTTTTAATTACAGTAGTGATAGGAAATGAAGCAGCTCCCTCCAAAGTGACAGGGGCTGAAGAGAGAAATATGAAGAGTTACCCTGAGAGTTTTAAAAGTGAGAACTTATTTGGCAAGTGAAATTTTGAATCAACAGGGAGTCACATAAGCCTTACCCTTCTTGTAAAGCAGATAAATGCTTCTAATTTGAATATTTATTCAAATTTATTTATTCAAATATTTATATAAGAAGCTGAGGACAAGCTTGCTCAGCGGTACAGAGAGAGCATTTTGAATACAGAACCACCCTCAGGACTGTACACAGTCCATAGGTTTGGAATGAGTTTTTGGCTCAGGACAGCATCTCAAATAATCTTTTTTTTTCTCCCCAATGTCGATATCACCTCACCAGAACACAGTGGAAAGATTACATATTTGGGTAAGAAAAAAATCTATCTGATAAATCACCTCTGAGATGAGAGAGAAGCCATGTGTGAAATGAAGGTTAACGTTCCCAGAACCACAGTATTTAACCAGCAGACTGCTAATCAATGCAAAATATTTTTTCCTGAGTATGAAAACACTGGAATGCAAACGTATTTACTGCCCAATAGGGTTATTTTCCCAAACATTATATTCGGCTTTGTTGCTCTAAAGAAAATGAATTCCTTTCAGTGAGAATTTGGGGCTTATCTAGCGTAGAAAGTCGAGACAGCTTAAGTTACAAGCAATCAACTTGCTAACCACAGTAATTCTGAGAGTATTCCAATTCAGTACCTGCAGTCAGCTACTAAAATAGATATTTAGTTTTTTCCTTTTGCTATGGAAGGTTTCTTCATAATAATCACACAGTGCTATATGACAAAGAGGAAAATTAGCCTCTGGGGTGGAAATAAAACCTCATTTTATATCAGGATGGTATCTCTATTAAACAAAGGATAGAAACATCCCTAAAGATGGCACTGTAAGCCACAACTTCTGTTTTCACTCAAAGTTATTTGTAGCAATTAAAATACTCTGCTTAATGTAAAATAACATTTAATGCTACTTCTGGAACACAAATATGTGTTATTCAAACTCGGCTTACTTCCTTTCTAAGCTCCTGCTGTTCTGTTATAGAACAGATGTGTCAAGCAACTAATTTTTAAAGTATTTTTGTATGATATGTTTTCAGCTCTATTTTTACCTTTTTGTAGATGGGTAGCCTGCACTGCAATTTAATAGCATGTGGTAAGGACGATAACATAATTAGGAACTGAAATTATAACATTTGGAAAATATAAGACTGAGTTTGGATCACCTAACAAAGCATACGTGTTCGTTATGCGTTTCATTTCAATTGCTGAACTTCTATCTGTGCAATCTTTCCTCTGCCAGTGCTAAATGTTAACGTTCTGAAATAAATAAATCTTTCATCTTTGAGAAGCAACTAGTAAGTGAAAAGAAAGTTGCAGGAAGAATGTTAAAAGATCCTAAAAGCAAATGGTATAACAATGGATGTTAATAGCTACTGATGAGTAATAGCAGATGCGCGAAGCTCGCCACCATGTTTATGAATAAGTGTATTGATATAACTGGCTGCGCTTTTTCAAAAAGAAGTAATTAATTCCCCGTTAAGTTAATTGTCTCTAAGTGTTGGGATCAAATATTTAAAATTTTGCTTCTCTCTTACTTTTGGTACTTTAAGGACATAAATAAAAATCAGCGCTACTGATCTCATTTAGAAGACTTATTACTGGATAGATAAAAATATCTAAACGGTACTTTGCACTTGCATTTTTTATGTTTTTCACCTGAGCAATGGCATTTATGGGAAATGGAGGTCGAATTAAGGCTAAATTGAAGTCCAGGTCCACTTATAGTAAGCTTGCAAGGTTGTCCCCAGAAGAAGCTTTTTTCAAGCTGTAGCCACAATCATACAGTATCACAAACCTAAGAATATTGATATCAAATATCATCACTACATTGGGGAATTGTTTCCAGTGTCAAACATCCTTTTCTAATACAAAACAAGACGACATATTTTTACATGCAGAACAGTGGAAGGTTCAGCGTAGATTCGCTTACCTGTGGTTGACCTGATAGTTGAGGTGATGTTGGAAGATGCCATCGCGGGGATACATTCATCATCTTGGGAATAGCCTGCCTGAATGGCACGCAAGTAACTGTGGCTTCTTGTTCGGAAACATCCAGGGAGGTCAAGGGCATCCATTGCCTGAGCTTCAACTTCACTAAACACTGATTCACACACCGATTCAAATTGCCCATTAACCTCTGCTTCACTCATCTGAATAAACAACAACAATGCATTTGATTTTTGACTTGCTTTTTTTGTGATCATCACGGCCTCAACATCTCAAATGGACACCTGTACATTGATGAAGAACTGTTTTAGCAAATAGTTAAAATGTAGGAATCCCTTCTGATCACATTCACATTTTTTTTTAAACTTACATCAGCTCTTTATATGTATATAGCAAGTACATCACACATGCCATACAATTAATTTTATATTTAATACCTTTTGGCATATACAGAGGATTTAAAATATGTGATTTAATGGTAACCAACAAGATCACTCTGCCCTTTTACAGGTTGGATTGCCTGGGTTACTAGTTGTGGACATTTAGCCTGTGTGGCAGGTTGTTATCCCCCTCTCACTATAAAGGGGCTCAAGGAAGTATCTGCTTCCGAAAGGTTTGAGAAATATTGGATCTAGAGTTGTGTCCAGTGAAGCATGTGAAAGAATAACCTTTGTCTGACATAGACTGATAAGCGGTCAGCAGAGGAATTAATGCTCGGACCACCTTTAGCCGAGGAGGGACCTAAACCAAACTCATTCCCAGGTTAGCTGGGTTAGCCGCTCGAATACTTTAGAAAAATGAGGTGTAGCCACTGCCTTTTCTTCAGCAGCATTATCTCGAGTCTGATACTTCAGTCACACGATGTACAGAGGAACCTTGCCTGTCAGAGCACCCTATCTGCATCACCTATGAGGTTGGTCCCTTGCAGGGGCACCCTCCAGCTCTCCATAGGGCTTGGGCAGGAGCCAATATCTACTGCTCACCCTGCTCTGTAGGATGGACATGATGCAAACCCGTAGATTTTTAGGTCGCATTCACAATAAACAGGGTTTAGGCAGGCTAGCCAGGCTTAGGGAGGAAAATAAGTTTTGCAGTTTCGAAGATGAGTGCCTAAATTCTACTACNAGGGGTGGCACTGGATGGGGTAATGCAGCCCGTACACACTTTAAGTCCTAATCACTTCTTTAAAACTAAGGTCATTTACAACGGAGAAATTAGAGTTTTTAAAACTAAAACTGAGAATATTAATCCAGCACCTTTCCTGATTCTATCCTTGGCAAAAAGTGGAAAATGAAGCATTTCCCAAGAAGAAAGCATTAAAATCAGCATAAATCCTACAAATTGCTATTATGTTGATGGAGCAAGAATGTGATGGTGTCATGGAAAAAAAATAGTAAATTAGGGAACAGTAAAAGTTCAGAATTTGTGCTTTTAATACATTTATTTTGTGAAGTATCTACTAATTGCGTTTATTACTGGTCTACAAACAGCTGGACTGTGAGGTAAGAAGTAGGTAGCTGACAAAATTTTGTAGGTTAGTGAAGACTGAAATAGAAATTAAGCAACTATATCCAGCAGGTTTAGTTAATCTGACACCAATTGCAATCTACCTGCAAATTAAATGTATTGTGGACACCTTTTCAGGTAATGCACATTGGGATGAAGGGTTTTAACCGCTGCTGAAACTCATTAGTCATTATGGACAGCTCAATTAACATCTCCTTGCATGGTCAAAGAGGCAGGTGTTAGAATAGTTCTATATTATAGCGTTGTTAGGCAACAGCCAACAGCACTTGCTCCGAACGCAAATTCTTGTGAAACTGCCTCAAAACGAGAGTGTAATAAAAATAGAAAATCACCAAAGCAGCGTAAGGAAAACCAAGGAATGAAAATGATGGAGGCAGGTTTCACAAGGGGGTTATGAAAAATAATGAAAGGTTTGGCAAATGACTGGCTGTTTCTAATTCTGATGTGTGCTATGCAGTGTTATACTTAGATTTATCCAATGTAAATTAAGGAATTGGGCTNGATCACATTCACATTTTTTTTTAACTTACATCAGCTCTTTATATGTATATAGCAAGTACATCACACATGCCATACAATTAATTTTATATTTAATACCTTTTGGCATATACAGAGGATTTAAAATATGTGATTTAATGGTAACCAACAAGATCACTCTGCCCTTTTACAGGTTGGATTGCCTGGGTTACTAGTTGTGGACATTTAGCCTGTGTGGCAGGTGGTTATCTTCCTCTTACCATAAAGGGGCTCAAGGAAGTATCTGCTTCCAAAAGGTTTGAGAAATATTGCATCTAGAGTTGCGTCCAGTGAAGCATGTGAAAGAATAACCTTTGTCTGACATAGACTGACAAGTGGTCAGCAGAGGAATTAATGCTCGGACCACCTTTAGCCGAGGAGGGACCTAAACCAAACTCATTCCCAGGTTAGCTGGGTTAGCAGCTCGAATACTTTAGAAAAATGAGGTGTAGCCACTGCCTTTTCTTCAGCAGCATTATCTTGAGTCTGATACTTCAGTCACACGATGTACAGAGGAACCTTGCCTGTCAGAGCACCCTATCTGCATCACCTATGAGGTTGGTCCCTTGCAGGGGCACCCTCCAGCTCTCCATAGGGCTTGGGCAGGAGCCAATATCTACTGCTCACCCTGCTCTGTAGGATGGACATGATGCAAACCCGTAGATTTTTAGGTCGCATTCACAATAAACAGGGTTCAGGCAGGCTAGCCAGGCTTAGGGAGGAAAATAAGTTTTGCAGTTTCGAAGATGAGTGCCTAAATTCTACTACCTCAATCATTTTTAAGAGGATCTCTGAAGTCAACCCTAACTACCTGTAAATGTACCTGAGTAGTTAAAAATTATGTTTATCCAAAACCAGATAGGAGATTAACACTGGGCAGATAAATGTATGACCTCCTGAATTGAGTGCTAGAAATCAGAATCAGTATAAATACCAAGTTAAATTTGTAGTTTCGCTAAACAGCACATCCAGTTGCTATCATTTTTCCTTTACGGCTGCTAAGTGCGTTTTTCATTATTACTGCTCCTAGTACATTATTCATTATGGAAACAGAGCGAGTGCAAATGTTTCAACTGTTTTAAGATTTTGATTAAGTAAATGGAAATTTCATATGGAACTTCTGATGATAATGAATAACTGATATTTTAATTTCATGTAAGACATTTTGGCTACTAAATCTCTTCTGAAAGGAATTACATTACCCTTCATGAAATTTGCTCCTAATAAAGTTAAGTAGACTAATGCAATCTTCAAAAGATTAAAAAAAAAAAAATCTTATTCACAAATATTTTGCATACATCATTTATCATAAAACTCATGGTAATGCAGCACGTACACACTTTAAGTCCTAAACACTTATTTAAANTAATATATTTATTTTGTGAAGTATCTACTAATTGCGTTTATTACTGGTCTACAAACAGCTGGACTGTGAGGTAAGAAGTAGGTAGGTAACACAAAATTTTGTAGGTTAGTGAAGACTGAAATAGAAATTAAGCAACTATATCCAGCAGGTTTAGTTAATCTGACCAATTGAGCAATCTACCTGCAAATTAAATGTATTGTGGACACCTTTTCAGGTAATGCACATTGGGATGAAGGGTTTTAACCGCTGCTGAAACTCATTAGTCATTATGGACAGCTCAATTAACATCTCCTTGCATGGTCAAAGAGGCAGGTGTTAGAAGAGTTCTATATTATAGCGTTGTTAGGCAACAGCCAACAGCACTGAACGCAAATTCTTGTGAAACTGCCTCAAAACGAGAGTGTAATAAAAATAGAAAATCACCAAAGCAGCGTAAGGAAAACCAAGGAATGAAAATGATGGAGGCAGGTTTCACAAGGGGGTTATGAAAAATAATGAAAGGTTTGGCAAATGACTGGCTGTTTCTAATTCTGATGTGTGCTATGCAGTGTTATACTTAGATTTATCCAATGTAAATTAAGGAATTGGGCTGAAGGGCATTAGTCAGGTCCCTCCCAACTCTGCAGGCAGTGAAGACTGACAGCATTTCCAGAGGGCTCTCAGGCCACTTGGGATGTGCATTGTCCTGGAAAAAAAACTCTTTCACCCTGTTAACTACAAAGGAAGCTTTAGTCGTTGCCTCAGTTAAAAGCCTCAAGCCAGATAAGCTGAATACGGGCCTGAACAGCCATGCAATACGAATTGGATGTGAATAAATATAAAATAGCTCAAAAAAAGATTTTTTTTTTTTNAATATTTTGCATACATCATTGATCAGGAAACTCATGGTAATGCAGCCCGTACACACTTTAAGTCCTAATCACTTCTTTAAAACTAAGGTCATTTACAACGGAGAAATTAGAGTTTTTAAAACTAAAACTGAGAATATTAATCCAGCACCTTTCCTGATTCTATCCTTGGCAAAAAGTGAAAAATGAAGCAATTCCCAAGAAGAAAGCATTAAAATCAGCATAAATCCTACAAATTGATATTATGTTGATGGAGCAAGAATGTGATGGTGTCATGGAAAAAAAATAGTAAATTAGGGAACAGTAAAAGTTCAGAATTTGTGCTTTTAATATATTTATTTTGTGAAGTATCTACTAATTGCGTTTATTACTGGTCTACAAACAGCTGGACTGTGAGGTAAGAAGTAGGTAGGTAACACAAAATTTTGTAGGTTAGTGAAGACTGAAATAGAAATTAAGCAANTTGTACATAACTGTTACGCAGAGTTAGCCGCTATACCCTTAGGTGCCTCACTAAACAGTCTAAGAAAAATAAAGTAATACATGTCTGAGAAGAGAGTCGAGCCCACCTGTCACAAAGCAACACAGGCAAGAAATGTCAGGTGCGATACATGTTAAAAAACATCAGAAATGTAATGTAAAGTCCCCTGCTAAACAGAATATGTACTTACTTCATAAGACTCCTTGCACTTCAAGCCTGATTCAGATCTCACTTCGCCATCAATTAGCACTAACTAACCAGCAGAAAACCAACAGGGTGGAAAAACGTCTCTTTTCAGAAGTCACCATATATAGAATAACTGATGGGACTTATTTTTTTTTGCTCAAGAAGAGTGAGGGACTAAGTTTAAAGATGAATCATTGCTCCTTTGGAGGACAATTTTTATCCAATCTGTATCTTAATCTGGCAACCTATATTTACTAAAACCAGAGCAGATATTTTCAGAGGGTGTTTGTAGGAGTGCGCCCCTTATGCTCAGTCGGAATCTTCTTAACAGGCAAATATTTAAGACAGACTGAAAATGAAAATACCAGTATTTGTATTTTTACTGAAAAAAAAAAATTGGAACCGAATTACTTTGGCAATTCACATCCTCAGTTTGATATTAATTTAAAAAAAACCCAAACAACCCACCTCTAAACCCATCAATTGGTAACAATTCTCACATCTGTGATTAACCTATAAGAAAAGTTATAACAAGAATTTCCCACCTGACTAACACAGCTGGCCTGACTGAGCGTGCTCACTGCTCTCATATAGCTCTGATTCCTTGAGCGAAACTTTGGGGAATTGTAGTTTGCAGAGGGATCCAGGTTGTGACCCCCAGGCACGTCACTTGCAGTTTGAAGGTAGCTCTGACTACAAAGGAAAGAGGGAGAAGAAAAAAAAAACAAAAAAAAGAAAAAAAAAAAGAAAAAAAAAAGAAGGAGAGGGTGTAAAACTACAGATGGAATCAATTAGAACACTAAAGACAGTCATTTGTATGAGACTCTCAAATCTTTTCCCCAGGGTCAAAATTTCTCTGTATATAAATCACCACAGATTTGTTGTAGTCAAACACCTTAACGCAAGCGGAGAATCTGTCTGCAGTTCTGCTACCTAGGTGATACGAAATTTTAAGTCTTTGCTGCATTTAAACATCGTTAATCCTCCTGGCTATTAATGTTGAACTTTACTAAAAGAGAATGTCTAGGTCAACAGGAACAAGAACCAGAGTTAAGTATAAACCAAAGTAGGTAGAAACATTTCTCCATCGATAAAATCTGTTACTAAGTCATCTGTTTTTTTTCATCAAGGTGTTAGACATCAAGAGACATTTTAACTTCAAAAGACTGACATACTTTTACAAAAGATCAAAATAGCCCATGTTCAGATTAAAAAAATAAAAAAGATTAATAAGATACTCAAAGCAACTGCACAAAGGTCTAGAAATGCTTTTCTTGCAACATGTCTCCCAGGTTGGAGAACTAGGAGCCTGACACCACATCCAGCCCTTTTCAGTATGCTTTCAACGCAAGGATATGTAATTCTTCATGTTTTATGTCCAATGTATTGTTTATCTACCATTACAGGAAAATGAAAGACCCCTATGTGTAGAATTTTGCTTTGAACTCAAAATATAAAAAACCTGAAAGTTGTGAATCATGTTTAGCAGAGTTCTCAGAACGTCTGAAAATCATATTTTAGGAGCCATGTCCCCAAAGATCAGTTCACAAATTATTATTATCAGAAACTGTTGGATTTCATGTGGAAAATAGGAATGTTTTGTATGTATTTCTCAAAGGTAGCTTTAACAAAAACGCAATTTCTGGGGACAATAGATTTGTGCCAGTTGAACAACCATCAGAATTGGTAAAACAGAGCTATTTGACGCTGAGCTGGCAGAGTTACTTGTTGCAGAGGTGGCTGTGACACAGGGCTGGGCTGTCAGGAATTTCTCTGTGAAAGGAGAATCTTCATCTCTGGAAGGACCAGACCGTTCAGTGGACGAGGAAGCCGCAGGGTCAACTCCTGGTGCAAAATGAGGCACAAACCAGGACCTTGTTTCTTAGACCATATTTGTCAAACATTGAGCGTGTCCATAAGTCAGTGATTGAGGAATCACAGAATCACAG
>WAAB01006828.1:0-71820 GCA_013389865.1 Piaya cayana
GTCCCTTCCAACCTAAACCATCTTATGATTCTTCGTTTTTCCCATACAGTGTCTACGGATGAGCATTGCAATGCATTTACGTGGGGAATGTTAGAGTTCCCTGAGGATAACAGCATCACTATTAGAAGAAACAGAAGCTGTTTCTCTTGTTTTCTGAAGGATTAAGTTGGAAAAAGTAACTGTGGCTGAGCCAGCTTTGCCAAGTGCAACGTTCAGTTTTGTTTACCAGTATAGAGTGGTTGCAAAGAACCAGCTCTCACCAGCCTTTTGTTTCTGTCCCTGACTTGATTATGTGGTCTTCAGCAAGGGTATGACTGAAGTCAGGGGGCAGGGAGAGCAGTTTGATCAAACTGGGAAAGCCTTGGAGGGCAGAAAAAGGATATCATCAAGAAGAATGACAGTTATCTACTGTTTGTGCCCACAGTTTGTGGGCTCCCTCTCCCAGCTTGTCTCAGGCTCTGTGCAAGACAGGGAATTTCCTGTGCCTGCAGCTCCCTCTCCTAAGAGACTGGTTATCTGGTTACCCTCAGTTTTAACATTTTTTTTCCTTCACAACAGCAGCATTGCACCCTTGGAGCCTTAAAGCCACAAAGCAGTTGTGCTTCTCCTGGAGGCTGTGTGGGTGTGTAGCCAGTGCTGCATCTTCAGCCTGGCCGTGGCTGGTCCCTCTCCCCAGAGGCGTGATGGCTGCCAGGCACCCTCATCCCAGGGAACCTGCCAGTACCCCCTCCTCGGACCCTTCAGGGAGCTCACTGCTCTCCAGATACTGAGTGTCAGGCNGCAGCTTTTCATCAGAGATTGAAGTGACAGGACTAGGGGGCACAGTTTTAAGCTGGAAGAGGGGAGATTTAGATTAGATATCAGGAAGGCATTTTTTACTGTGAGGGTGGTGAAGCACTGGAACAGGTTGCCCAGAGAAGTCGTGGCTGCCCAGAGAAGTCGTGGCTGCCCCATCCCTGGAGGTGTTCAAGGCCAGGTTGGATGGGGCCTTGTGCAGCCTGGTCTGGTGGGAGGTGTCCCTGCCCATTACAAGGGGTTTGGAACTGGATGGTCTTTAAGGTCCCTTCCAACCCAAACCATTCTATGATTATTCTATGATTTTAAAGTACACAAGTTAATCAAAATAACCTCCAAATGCGTTTTATTCTAGATAAACCCATAGAAACACCAACATGTATTTGTCATTTGCACTTTTTTTAACCATTCATTTTAAACAACAGGTTAACTTCTGTACAACAGGAAATACTTTACACATCAGTTAAGGTTTGACTTCAAAACTAGATGACAGCAAAATAATGCTCTGTAAGCTAGTGTTAGAAAATACGCTGTTTGCCATAGCAGTTTGCCTGTAAACATGTGAAAAATAAGTTAAAGAGAAGTTTGCTTTCCTTTCAGAGAACGTTGTTAGAATTGTTGGGTTGCTGTAATACAGCTTGAGTCAGAGGTGGTTCTTTTTGTCCGTGTAACAGCGAATTGCAAATACGGAAGGTGTGCCAATGTTTTATGTGCTGACCCAAACCTACCAGAAGAGCCACAATCACTTAATTATACTTCACATCACTTCGTGAGATCCACTCGATGGGTTACAAAGTCCCAGCATGAGTTTAAATGGTTTACTAACAGAGTGACGCTGTTTAGGAGGCTTGAATAAAAGGCAATAATCCTATTCCAGGCTGTAGGCTAAAAGCTACAGGGCCTGCTTCAACACATACTTAATCTCTAGAAATCATTAAAGCTATTGTAGCAAACAAGCAGTAGTACAAATACAGAATAGGACTGATTTTTCATTTCCTCATAATATAAACACATATAGTGAAGTTCACAGGATCAGACCCACGCAAACAGATTATATTTTACAGCTTTTCAAGCAGAAACGTTGGAGCTGGTTGGAATCTTTTCTGCCTGTACAGAAGGTTACTGTTGAACAAAACTATCAGAGGTCATTCAGATGCACTGCCAGCGAACACCTGGAGTAGAGTGGAAGTGCTGAGATGTCTAACTGGTAAGAGCAATCTGCTCTTTCCCCTCCTTTTATCATAATTGCTGTGCTTTTTTCAGTATTTATTTGATGATGCTTTAAAAAGTTAGGTTAAAAACAATAAAAATCAAGCCCTTAAGTACAGGTTTTCTAAGCTTAAGTGCTACTCAAGCCATGGTCCACTCCTTTAGGACAGAGGGCAAGATGGGTTGGGGAGGGACAGGTGTTTTTTTCCAGTTAAAATTAAACTTACCATAATAGATTGTGCCAGGCAGAGAACTGCTGAAAGTACTGCAACGTTGTAGTGCAGTTTCCTGAACAAAGCCATACATTCCATCAAGTATAAAGTGTAAACTTAATAGCAAGTGTAAGACTTGAATTTAAAAAAAAAAAAAAAGAAAACAAAACAGAAAGCCATCCCAGTATGGGTTGGTGGCTCCCCTCTCTGATATGCAGAAGGTACAACTTGTGCAATCACACGGTAGGGGGGAAGCAGACCAGTAGGCAACGTGTATTTGTTTGCTTTTTCCCCACATTGACAGGTGGCCTTGCTTCTGCCAAAGTGTGGTTAGCAATTGCCGGCACTGGCCAGCCACGTGCCGTGGGATTGTGCCTGGTACCAGGTTCTGGTAACCTTTGCAACCAAACCAGCCAGCTCTAGTATTGTGCTGCAGTCTCTGGGCTCCTCCAAAGCAGCCGGGCACACTAATAAATCTTTAAAGCGCTCTGCTGCCTGGGAGCCCTGCGTAGGCATCTCTGGCTGGTCACAGCCCCAGCATAGGCTCGCTATGCTTAAAAAAGGGCTATGTGTGCTATTCACAGCCCATGGCACCCTTGTTGCTGCCAAGGCAAGGGACAGCTCTTCCCTCTGCTGTGAGCCACTGCACACCACCACTTGCTTCTGGTGGTGGGTCCCTATGGAAAGAGGTGGGAATGTGTCTCCATCTCATCAATGCCTTACCTCAACTCCAAGGGATGGCTGCAGCCTTAATAAGTGCCTCTGCCTGGCTGAAGCAGAGTCTATGGCAACAAAACATTTCAGGTCTGTAGTGGAGGGCAGGACTGTGCTTGTGTGGGAGCAGAGCCAGAGCCACAGCTGCTCCTCTGTAGCCACTGCAGCAGCCTCTTTGCAGCAGCGTGGCCACCACCAGCTTCCCAGCTGGGCTAACTTCAGCCACTAATGCAAAGCTGAGGAACACTCTCCTTTGAAAACAGCTGAGCCTCAAACACCACTGAAGCAGGACTAAGGCAGTTACCTCCTTTCCTAGATTTGTATCAGTTTCTCATACACAGTCAGAGATAACAGCCGTCCTCCCATCTTTTATGTATTATTAAACTGACCCTCTTTTGACAAAACCTTTGTGTGGACAACCTGAAAAATACTATGCTGGCTTTAGATATGTGAGGCCCTTGGACATGGACGGCCAGGGCTGTCAGCACTGAGGCATGGGCCACACACCTGAGTACAGGTTTGTGCACCAAAGTGCAGCCATCGTCAGCTGCATCACCAAATCACGACGGTGCTCCGATGCGGTGCAGCTGCACAGAGGTTTCACGTGTGAAGCTGCTTACAAATGTTTCACAGCTTATTTAAGGATGGAAAGGTAGAAATGTAAACACAGACTGATGCCAGCTTAGCGACTTTCTCCAAAAGCTTCCCCCTCCTTCCCGCTCAGTGGTTGGCTTTGCTTTGCACATGGAATTTCTAACCTAAGGAAAAGAAGTCCTGTCATGTGGCATTCAGGCTTCAAACCTCGGACTCACTTTTTCTGCTAAACACAATTAGGATAAGTGTCACTTTGGTGCTGATTTTTTTTTTTTTTTTTTTTGACCAGGAACCAGTGTACATTTATGTGGAAGGAAGGAAACTGCAGCTGACCCGTATTCTGAAGCCGGAGCTCATCCTCAGTTTGCCAAGGCTGCTGAAAGGATGTGGCGAAACATCAGCTTTCTCTCTTAAAAAAAAGAGCTAAGCAACTTGCAAGTTCATGTGGGCAACTCTGAACTTGCAATGTATTTTGTGCATCTCCTGCAAGTTTTTAAGTAAGCAGAAAGCTTATTTAGGTAGGATTTTTGAACCCAAAGATATATGTATTCATGTACCTAAAAAAGCTGGCTGTGCCGATGCTAGACTCACTTTTGCATGCCCATGTCTGAAGAGCTACCCCTGCCCGTACTTCATTCCCAAACGTAGATATCACTTGGAATGGTCAAAGTGGAGAAGAGTGTCCAAATGTTTCAAACCCTGTACATATAGTCAGTCAAAACAGTTTTGGGAGCAATAGCGCTTATTTAAAATCCCCCACAGTGATGCTGTGAGTCAGTGCTTTGCTCAAAGCCATTTGCATTTTTTCTTTTCATCAAATAAGGCTTTTACTTGCTGGAGCTGTTTCTGGACTTCTTCAAACCCCCGTTCTCGCTCGAGTTTGCTGACAATCTGTTAACAATTAGCAAAAAAAGAGAATAATTTTTTAGTGCTTATTTTACTTGCTGTTTTTTAAAGCCTGTTTTCCATATTCCAGCTACTGGCAGAAAAATCCATCTGAATGCCTGCCTAAATGTAAACATTCTTTTCTGACTTTAACACTTTATTTTGGTATTTTTCCTTTCAAGTCATTATGATTACAGGCTTTGCAACACTTCCACAAAGAATGACAGAGCCAAGCAAAAAAACCCAAACAAATCCAACACATGTTCATTGCTCTAAGTGCGAGGCGAGGCCAGCGCTTCAGTTTTACCCCAGAGCAGATTTGCAAATGATATTTTATTTCTTTTCCTCTGCCCTATAAACAGAGGGCAATGTGCTGCCTGCCTTCCTCTAACTGGCCCACTTGGCACTGGCCCAGCTGATGGGAAGGAGCCCTGCTGCTGTCTGAAAATTCTGCTGGCAACTTTACAAAGTGACTGAACTCTCAGCTGCTCCCAGTCAAAAGCCAGAGGGGGAAAGAGCAGAGGAAAGGTTTCCTTTTAAGGAAAGGGTAAGTTTAACCAATACTAGCTTCAAAAAAGCAGAAATGGGTGCCAAGATTAGAAAGTATTCTGAAGGCTCCTGTGTCAACAATTTTAATGAACTTAATAAAGTGTAGTGCCATTCTAAGCATCCTCCCAAGATTCTTTTAAGAGGCAAAGATTTGATGCCGAACCCAGATAATTTGAGATGTTAGAGATCAGAAGTGGCAGGCTAGCTAACAGGTGACTGAGAGCTGGATGATTACAGCAAGCGCTGATGCTCTGCTGCTGGGGATGAAAGAGAGAGAGGTCTGGTTGCTGGGAGACCCAGACAACCTGCTGGAAGTGGTAAGGAAGCCTTCAGGCAACATACCCCAGCTGGCTCTTATCTTTGTCCCTGCGTAGGAACACACAAGCCTCTGTTAAGGATGCCAAGCAAAATGCAGTGGAGGATCCCATCATGAAAAGTGAAGGGCTGAGATTTCCTTAAAAAGCATCTTAGAGGTAGCCTAAGACTCAGTGCTTTCCATTGAGAAAAGATTTCTTTTGTTGCCAATAGCAGGGACTGGAAGCTACAGCTTCTTTTCTTTAAGAGAAAGACTATTAGAACAGAGCACAAGAGGGCTCTGATGGGAAAGAAGCAGACACTTCTTGCTGTAAGGCTGTGTGCTCCGCTGAGGTGTTTCTATGGACTGTTAAATCGAGATCCCTGGTGCTTCAGCCTAATCTGATTTCTGAATCTCCAAGGAAATGGAGTGCATGCACAGGGGTTCTGACAGGCATTAGCAGATACTCTGCAAACACAGCAAAACAAGAAGTCAGGGCTATATAAGAACTTTCTCAAAACTGCAGGAAGATTTTCTTGCTACTCTCTCTGAAACACAGTGGTGACAGCAAAGGTCCATTTACAGATCTTGGGCCTGTGACCCCTCCAAGAGGCAGGGGCTCCAGCTGCCCAGGGAGCTACACCACTTGCCCCACACAGCTCAGCAGCAGGAGAGGCACCCAGCAACTCGCACACCAGGCCAGACCTTGGTTACCTTGTCAAGCCCAACATGCAAGCCCAAGGTGGCAATTAAACATTAAGGGGTTAAGCAGGAAAAGCAGACATGCTTACCTCATCATAGTATTTCACTATGTATCTGTAGATTTCAATCAAGGCCACTTTCTCATTAAATTCATTTTCGTGTTTCTGAAACAGAAAACAGTTCTGCTCAGAGACTTCTCCTTTTCAGAAATTCTAATGTGAAAGAAAATGTTGTCACTTCTCCACTATACCTTAGATTCCTGAGTTAGAAATTCCTCAACCTCTGCAGTGGTCAATGGAGGCAGATCCCTGATGGCTTTATAGTACGCTTTCACCTCCTTCTTGTAGAGTGGAATGTCTTTAGCGTAGAGAAGTTTATTTGTTGGTGCTTCCTTAAAAGAAAATATTTGAAGCCTTGTCAATTTTCACAGCACAGATTTCCTAAGGTTCCACCTCCACACAGTTAATTGCATCTAATTGTGTCTGTTCTCTGTGTGACTCACGTCTCTTTGTGGTGGTTATAAGTGAGGAATCAAGGTTATGAAATAAAGATGAAGACCGGGCAGAGGGCCTCAGTAATTGTGCATTGTGTTTCATGACAGTTACCATATTATTTCTATAGGCATCACGAGCGATAAACATTTGTCCTTTACACATTTTACTTTCTTACTTCCTTCTCACCCCTCTCAGGACTTGAAAGATTGTGAAAGCTGAACCAAAGAGCTTGTGAGGCTGATACCCCATTTCCACTCAGGATACAGCCATGCGGTGGAAATCTCCCCTAGGGTAATATGCCAGAGAGCCTTCCTAGATCCTGTGCTGGCAGAGGTTCCCCTAAAACACTTGGGTGCCTTCTACTCCATTTGCTCAGGGTTCTGAGAGTGAGGAGAACTGACTGCCAGCTATACGCAGCCAAAGGGATTTATTTTTCTTCTCCCTAGACCTTCAACAACCCAAGTCTGACAAAAACAAGGCAGCTTCAGGCTCATCCGAGGAAATAAATGCTGATGTTTGTGTTAGGAGCTGAAGCCCCACCTGGAAACCAAGTTTTCATAATGTAAAAGTGGGGGCTGGTAGTTTCCTGTCACTGTTCTTGTTTAAATTCTGGGGAATAAATGACACAACCATGTGATATCTTGTCACTGGTGTTTCCACTGTGTGATGAAATGCTTTAAATGTTTGTTTTCTAGATGCCTAAATAATGCTTTAAGATAAAAAGCTAAAAATCATGAAAGCAATTTTAGTACTAAAAGGCCACAAGATGGTGTTTACTGTACTGCAAACCTTTATCAGGTTTCAGCATCCCTTTTAAAATCGCTAATGGGAGCTGTTGTAGCAACAGTGCTTCACGATAGATGTTAAACATAGAAACCTAACAGACCGTGCTCATTTGCAGTTTTTCCACCAAGTGATTAGTTTTAATTCATGACACCTCACGCCTAAAATAAGATATAAGTAAGCGCATTATTTGTTATTTAGCTTTAAAAAATGAGCAGTTCCTATCGCATAGGATATTAGTCCATTTAAATATTTTTTTTTAGGTTAAAAATTCTTTAGTTTAGCCTGTTTTTCTTGTTAGTATAAGCCTGAACAAATTTATTTCAGCATTGGTCCAAAGAAAAGGAAAATACCTTAAGTAAAAATGAAGTGCTTCAGATCTCCTGAGTTTCTGGACAGTGTACTAAAGAGCTTTTGAATGTAAAATTTCTGGACTTGTTACTCCAACAATTGTTCATGTAGCAAGGGAGCAGCTGATACATGTTAAAGGAGCTATTTCAAAATTCAGAGGTTTTTCAAGTATTCTTACAGCTCCCAGTAGCTTACTATGTGTGTTTTCTGCACACTGGTGTGTGGCAGACAAAATCTGGACTACTTACCAAATAATGTTAATACTTCAAAGACTTTCATTTAAAAACTCTTTAAACTTCATTAAAATCTTACAATTTCTATAAACACACTCAAACATATTCTAATAAACACACTGCACAGAAACTAACTGCAGAGAATGCAAGCAGCAGTTAGCTATAAATATGGCATTCATGTAGCTGTATCTGTGTACTCCAGTGAATTCTTCAAAATCTGTGAGATGGAGTAACAAGGAATGGAAACGCAGCTTAATTAGGCCACTGACAGTTCTGCCTCCGATGTCAGCAGATCCAGGACTTCGTTCCTCAAATTATACAGTTGAAAAAGATATCAGTAGAGAAATGAGCGAGACTGGAAAGGCAGCATTACCTTCCCCAGTGTCTGTTCTGCTAGAGAAAAGGCATCCATGAACGCTTGTGCAATTACAGACAAACAGCCATCTATATGTGAAGTCTTCTTAATATCAAAGACAAACTGGGGATTCTTCAGTATGTTGACCCAGAAGCGAAGAGGAAGGCTAAACAGAGAAAGAATAAGCATCGTTAAAATTAATCACTCGAGTAGCACAACTGCTTTAAAATGGCAGTTTAATTGCACTGCACTCACGGGAAGCAGCACATTTCTGGGCTGCTTGTTCATGTTAAGAAAGGGATTAGGAAACAAAGGCTACAGAGCAAAGACATTAGTCAGTCACACATCCATCTTCATATAATTCACAACCTGCAGCTACCTCCCTGAGCGTGAAGTCAGCGTGCAGACTGAGAAGTCCTGGAAGCTATGGTGATTTGTATCGGTATCAATTCAATATACTAAAATTAATGGGGACCACAAAGCCAAACCACATCTTCATTTAGAGATGCCCAAGTCTTATTTTTCTGATCCCTGGTGACCTGTTCCATCTTGGCAACTACATTTTCAGAGTGCGCACAGCCTTGCGCATATTGTACAGACATACCTGTTGGTTTTCCATATATGGACCACATCAGGGTCAGTAATTTTTTTGCTCTCAGCCTGGGCATCCAGAAAGTCAAAAAAGTATTTGATGGCAACAGGTGCTTTATTGTTGGGTAAACTCCAAATGCTCCTGAAGAGCTTTTCAACAACTGAATGAATTGCAACCTAAAAAGCGAGAAAATGAACAGTGCTTTTATTACACAAGAAAAGAACAGCATTTCTTGTCTCAGAGAGCTGAGTGTGCCCCTTAGCAACCGCACACAGAAACTACTATATGCTTGTAGAAACCCTCTAGGCCATAGGTTATTTGCAATCAAAACAATCAGTAATAAAAATGCAACTACAAATACACCCTTAATGAGCTGCTTTGAAATGTCACATGTCCTGTCAATTCACTGACAGGAGAACCATGGTGAACTTTGTGATAAATTGTAGGTGGAAGGAATCACAAGTTGAGTTTCCTGCACAAAGACCACATCAAACAACATCAGCTCTTTGGATACGTTGGCACTGTTGCTAAAGGCATTTAGAATTCGTGACTGGAAGTAAGAGGGAGGTAGGCAAAAGAAGTTGAACCAGTTTTCTAGGGCGCTGGTCTTCATGGTGCCATCTGAGACACATGTTGAATGATGTGCTCATCAACACTTCACAGTCAAGTACTTGATCTAATTCTAGGATAACTGCCTTGGGTAGCATATGAAGGCACTAAAATTAGAGAGAACTGAAAGCTGGGTATTTCTGATCCAGAAGTGAAGCTATTTGTCTCACAAAAACAAGGGCTTGGTTGCCAATGAACTCTCTGACATCATCAGAAAAAAAATTATAAGTAGAGGCAAACAAAGGGAAAAACTGTTCCATGCTCTTATTCTTCACGTCTGTTCTGAAGCTCAAGTTTAACTCAATTTTCTCTCAATAAGAAGGATTTAAGTGTATCCCAGGGCCTTGATGTGTTACTGGCCAGTGCATTTCACATGGTAAACTCTGCAACTGTGTCCATGTGTATGAGAGAGACACAGAGAGATGTGGTTCCATGCAATTTCCTTTAGTGCATGGCGTATGATGAATGGAATTTCATAGTGAAGGATATCACAGCACTATTGTTCAGAGCACTATCCTACTCTGGAGAAAGAGATGAAAGCCCTTTAAAGGACTTTTTTTTTTAAGAGCCTGATCTTTTCTTTTGTGCTTCATTCTTCTCCCATAGGGTATTACTGGGTTATTTCAGCAACTCCTAAGGGCTTACGTTACTTTCCACAGCTAATGAGAAGCGACCAGTCTTCATTCTCACTTTGGATAGTGCCTGAATTACTTCGGTTGCTATCAACAATCTAATTAAATAATGATTGATAGATTTTTAAATGTGAGAAGGCCATAATCATCATCCCTTTGGGGCTCTTGTATCACACAGTTCTTAGGGTTGTGCACAGATTAATATTTCACGTAATATGCTTACCCTTTTGAGTAAGACAAGAACAAGATGACATTACTGGAGGGAGTGAATAGGGCTTATTCCTAAGGAATGTGCATTGCATAAATTAGGTAATCTTATTATAAATCCTAAGGACCATGTTTATAAAATTAATCTAGTTATTTTGGATTCTTAATATGAGACCCTAAAGGATTATTTCATTTCATGGGCAGTATTTTGTGAAACTCTTTGGGAACAGGAATGCTGCAAATGCTACTAGAGAGTGAGGAGATGTTCTCACTTTATGGGACTCAGCGGCAAAACTCACTTTCTGTAAGCTCAATAACTACTTTTTTTGCTTAACTTGGGAAAAAAGGTTGTGCTTACTGAGGAGATACAGAGTGTGCGTAACAGATAATTTTAGAACTCTAGCTTCAGAAAACCTGAAATGTGGCCATCTTTGCAAATGATCATAATCCACAGTTAGCACAGTGATTTTTATAGGCTGCCTTTTTAGTTAACATTCGATACACATGCAGGAAGACTCTGTAATTTCTGCTTTATTTTCTACTTCTGCTGTGCCAAACTAGCCATGCTTAACAGCAGCCCTCCCTCAAAATAAGGCTTTTGCAGTTTACCTTGGTTGACAGAAGCTTTGTCAGATACATTTCTTTCACTTTGAATTTTTGCTTTCCTTTGTGACCTGCTCCTTTCACATCCTTGTTTGCTTCAGAGTCTGGTAAAATCTGTCATGAGGAGATTAGAGAGATTACATAGATACAAATCCATCTCAGTATTAAACCTACCAATTAACAGTGTACTGGCTGAACTCACCAAATGACAGTGTTCATCCGAGTAGTCCACATCTAAACAACAGAAAGCAGAGAGCAAACAGGCATTAATGAAACAGGCAGCTCCAGCTGTGAATTCTGCTGGGCTCTGGTCTGCGCAGGATCGTGCGTGGGAAGATGCCAAGCAAGCAGGTTCAGTGTTACACTATCCTGCCTGAAGTGTGGGGGAAGCCTTTGAGAAATGCACAGGTCCTGGCTGACCTCCCCAGTGCCAACCTGTAGTTTGGATCGCTAAGCTAAGGCATCATCTGCTGCTGCTGGGAAAGCTGGCAGCAAATCACAGCTCCTCTGAAAGGAGGACAACAGACAGCAGATGAGACGATTGCCTTGCTTTACACTCTGTTAAGAGTACTCGGTGCAGACAGGCTGAAGTAGGTGATTGCAAACACACAACCATGTTCTTGCCAAGGGAGAGAGCAATGCCATCCCAGTGACTTGCACCTCAGAGACACATCTCTCCTAACTCTTGTTGTCCTTTTTGAAGGTGAGGTGAATTATATGCATTTTTTTGTGGACAGTGCATTGCTATGTGTAATGCTCAAGACTGGGCCCTGTGGTGGCCTCAGCAGCCCGCACTTGGTGTCACCTGGGCTCCCCTGCTCTGCTTTCCTGCCTATGAGTCTGCATCTTTAAATATCTGTCTGCTGAGGACTCTGAGTTGTTCTATCTTTCTTTGCCTTCTTCCCTTTTCCTAGTCCCACTGTGCCTGCCAGAGGCCCAAAGCCAGGGTAACACGGCTCTTCATTTGGCTCAGCTACACCAAAGTGCCTATTTTCCTGACCTCCTATTGACCAAGATGCAACCTGTCATAGCTCAGCTCTCTGCATTCCAAGACTGTTCTCCACGAAAGATTAAACAGATCACAGTTCCTTTGTTACCTGAGCGGGTATTTGTCTTCTTTTTAAAGACTTTTATGGTTGCTCCATTTGAAATCTGAAAGAAAAAGAAACAGACATATTTTGCTGAAACAAAAGTGTCTAGAATTCACAAAACTCTCAGTTTCATTTCTTCTCTCAAAATTGTGGCAGTGCAGGACCGTGCCAGGCTGCTTAGTTCTCCATGTGATGCGCAGGGTTCTCAGCAGGCAGCCAGGGCTGGGCTGTCAGAAATGGGCAGAAGCTACAGTTTGTTAGCCTCACCTGGCAAGGTGAGAAGGTAGCATTTCCAACAAGCTAGCCTTTAATGTTTTTCCTTTTCTTTGATTTTTCTGGTTCAGCCCCTAATTGTACATTTTTGCTTTCACATACTGCTTTGTGCAGCTTCTTGCACCCACCTTTCTACAGACTGCCTGGACTGAATTCTCTGGCTTCAATGCAATAGGATCTTCCGGGAAAGTGAAGAAGGGAGGGGAACACAGGGATGATTTCTCTTCTGGCCCCCTTTCTTCCAGCTCAGTCCATTCCAGAGCTTTCCCCCCATGTCCTATGGAGGTGCCGTGTTGAGGGTCCAGTCTAGTGCTCCCAAGAACTATTTTCAAACCTCAGTTCTCAAGTCAGCAAAATATTTAAGCCCCATGGACTGAAAGGTCAAGATCTATATCTAGCTGCCTTGGGATTTCTAGGAAGAACTTCCCCCTCCTTCCCTGAATTTATAGTGCTGCCAGGATAGTAACTATTATCTTTAAAAGAAACTGGCAAGTCATGCTTTTATTGTCAAAGAGTAACTTGGAGAAAGAGAAAAATGGCTCCCACTGAGAAATACACCAGTGCTCTGCTGTCAAATGCTGGGTCTTGCCAAGTGCTAGCGTACTTCCCTCTATAATTACAAAAACAACTGGCCAGTTCTAGGAAGGGATCTCTGCCAAAATAATTTAAGTGTTTTTTAAACCTTGGCAGTCAGCCCGGTGTGAGAAACCAGTTTAAGCATTAAGATACTCTATCAAAAGCTGCGTCTTGTGCCAAAGAAATCTGCACTTACACTTGCTCCTGGAAAGTAAACGTAATTTATTTTATAAATATGATTTTTTGCAGGGTTTCCATTTATCATACAGTGTTTCAGAGCTCTTTCAGATAACACAGAGCACTTTAAAACCACACTACAGGTGGGAACATGCTCGAAAACCAGCTTGTGAGGTGGCACAAACACCCAGAGAGAACAAGAGTCCTCCTACTTGGCCCTGAAGATAGCTACAGGAACAGGGCTAACCAGAAGTTTACTCCTTCCCAGAGTGGCATGAGCAGCGTGCTGCCTCCTCGTCCTCTCCAAGAAGCAGGAGAACAGCTGATTACATATCAGCTTCTGTGCTGAGGGAGATGGTCGGGACTCAGAGGGAAAGCTGTGCTTCCCTCCAGGAATCAGAAGCATTGTTGCAGTGCAGCCACAATCCAAACCCCAACTCTGGGTTTTCTTTCTGGGACAAATGCTGCTTTTAGCATGGAGTAGAATGTGCTTCCCCTTCTTTATGATTACTGCACTGACATCCATACTTTATCAGATGTGTTACTGCAGAGGACAAACGGGGAGGGGGGGATCTGTTCAGATCCAGACAGCGTGTAGTACAGATACTTTGCAAAGTAGAAGATGTAATGGTGTGGTGTTCCACCACTTCCTTGTTCTCCCTATAACCTCCTCCTCCTGTCCTCCCTATAACCCAGTTCCAGTTATATGTTCAGATCACACATTCAGGTTTTTTCTCTGTGGCTGAATCTGCTCCTGGAAAGTGTGATGCTGCTATAGGCTGAGAAATTTTGAGACTGGACAACAGATCTGAAAGCAGTTCTCTAGCTCTCTTCTTGTGTGGGAAACAGGACATCATGATAATCAGGAACTTTCTTGTCAAGGCTTGTGATTATTCTCATGCAAACAGTAGTGCAGACCTCAGAAATCACATCAATAATCCTAGTCGGAGACAAAAATTAGAGCAAAAGGAACACACAAGTCATAGCCACACGGAAGTCTAGTAAGTGTGGTGGATTTCTCTCCTATCAAAATCTACACAAAAATGCAAATATCCCCTACTTGCACATTTTAAAAATCAGTGTAGAAACAAAGCCTTCTTTTTCAAGACTGGCTGATGTTTGAGACCTGTACCTTAAAAAGACTTGACTGTTCTACCTACTTTTGAAAATCTGGTTACTTTCTTAGCATTTAAGGCTGGCAAACAAACAAAAAGCCAGACTTGCCACAAAACTCTGGGCCCTGTTGAATTCTAAGTCGGAATTCCTCAGGCAATGTTACTACCCTCACACTGTGTATGCAATGTTCCCTTTTCTTGCTGACTAAACATCTTCACATTCCTTTTTGCATTAATACATGTACAAGAAAATAAACTAGATATACTAATGGCTAATGGCTCACACTTGCCACTAAGCCAATCACTAAAATGCTGCTAAGCTCTTGCCTAAAGCTTGCATTATTTTGCCTCTGCCAGAAAAAAATGAACTAAAATATGTAACAGAGATATCCAGCATAATTTCCATAAGGCAGCTGCTAAGCTATAATTAGTGTAGTTACAGCTTTGCAAAAACAACCAAACCTCCAACCTAACTTGCATCTGCCTGTAGAAACCACAGAGGAAAACAAAGGCTTGGACAAAGATACCCAGGGATGGCAGCGACCAACTGGAGCAGACTCGTTCGCTGTGAGCCACAACTTGTCACGTGCTTGGGAAATGCAAAAATCTGCCAGGTAAAACTAGGGAGCACTTGCAATAGCTGCCTGCAGTAAGGTGGGTGGCTAATATCACGTTAGACAGAAGTTCAAATATCTCATCAGATTGAAATCTATGTTGACCTTTGTTGCCTAGACTCTGACTGCACCACTACAACATTCTAATTTGTACAAAATCTTTACAAGTGAGGGAAGTCCCATGGCAATCTGCAGATAAGATGCAAGAGAGACACAGGAAAAGCTGCACTTAAGACACGGGATGGTGACTCAAGACATCTGGGTTCACCACTGCCTCCCTGGGAGGTGAGAAGAGCAACAAACGCCTACAGAAATCTTTAATGTGTATCCAAATGAGCTTGCTACAGATCTGAGCAGCCTTGTACTAAGCCCAAGCTACAAACAGTCCTGCTAGGAGTCCTTGTTCCTAGCTGTGGATGGCACACTATTTGCTCCTGCAGACAGGAGTGTTCAGGGCTGGCTCAGGTTTCTCAGCACCATACGGCTTTGCATGGCACAGACCTACACTCATCAGCAAACCCTCTAAATTAGTAAAAAATTATTATCACCTTAGGGTCAGACTTTCAAATTCAACAATAAGGCAAAACCAAAGCCCACTAAAGGCACTCAGCATATTAACTTCATTTCCAAAATCTATCTGTAGTGTCAAAATGTGAGCTACTGTATCACCTGAGGCAAATCACCTGTTCTTGTTAACCCCAGCCTCTTGCCCTCTGTTTTGACCAGCGTCAGTGGAAAGTCCTTAGACAGGCAAAGCTGCTTGTTGCGTTTTTGTAATGTGCTACACCCAGAAGGGCTCTGCCAGCAGTTGCTACCTTGTGTGTTCTTCTAATGATGGAGAGATTATTGTTGCACCTAATATGACTGGTTTACAGGTGCAATTGGAAGTGGAGGGGAAAACCTATGGTACAAGTGGCAATAGTACATGGAAGCAGAAACTGAGACAAAAAAGGAAAGGAGACTGACACAGGGGGTGTCAGAGTTTACCTGATATGCTTAACCCTGCAATAAGAAAACATCTGAAAAGTAACAGAAAATATGACTCATTGGCAAGAAAGTTATGTTACACATTTCTGTCCTTCTGTTGATGATGCTCAGCTCTCTCTTCAAGATTTTGATCAATCAAGATACTTCTGTGCAGACAGTATTTGGGAGCTGGGGAGAAACTGCTTCTCAATTTATTGGTATAGCTTCCGTGCTTACCTCGTAATGACCGATGGTATTTAGCTTCCTTATCCCATCCTCCATCACCTCTGAGGAGCCATCAATATCTAACAGTTCTCTTGATTGCTCCTCAGACATAAGTTCTGCAGGATGACAGCAACAAAAAACAATTACATCCCAATGGCATTCTCACCATACAGGTGCTTGTAAAGAAAACACCACCTAATTATTTTTTTACCAGTGGCTCCTAACTGAGCTGTTTCTCTCTGTCTTTGTGCTAGGTCACATGAGAGTGGTTTTGCACTCCCACACTATAGATTTCTTTTCTACTGTGACAGCCTGGATGGCTTCCATTACTGCAGGCTATTGGTGCTTCACTTTGTCTTGGTCAAGGCAGAGTTTTTGATGGTGCTTTCACCTAATCTAGCTCTTCTGTTGCACAATCATGCCATGGTCTTATGGTCATGTTGGAACTAGAGGAATCACAAAAATCAGCCATACGAGACTGAGAGTGTTTGTAAGGGGTGGTCAGGCACTGGTGGTGGATATAAACGTCAGATATGAAAGTAAATTATCCTCACTTGCTGACACAGTGTCTGAGAAGGTGAGGAAATATCAACATCTTAGGGAGCAAGTGTAAAAGGTGACAAATGCCACAACACAGAATTTTTTAGATTTCCTATTGCTGCACATGGGAAGTGGTATGTTAGCAACGACAGGGTTTTATCTGATCTTGGGATCTTGAAAACCTAACAAGAAAAAGTGACTCAACTCATCTGCTGGAATGGCCTTATTTATAGCCTGTAGATATTGTACATATCTTCATGAGTCAAATGTGAACTATTACACAAACCTAATCTGACTGTAAATAAATTATATTTGTGGGTTCTCCTGATGAAAAGAAACATAGGCTTCTTGGAAGGAAGGGCAGTAGGAGGAATAGTAGGTAGGGACTGAAGTACTTGGTAATTATTATGCGTCATCTTGCCTGCTGACAAAATTTATCAACCAGCTCTACTCAGGTGGACAGACCACCTTACTCAACCCAGAAAAGGAACATATAAATTATACCTGTTCAATAAATAACATGTGTTGGTTAATTGCATGCTGAAATGCTTGCAGAAGCAAAGCAGGAGTAATTCCAATGTTCTAACTGGCAGCAGAAATGATCTAGTATTTCTCTAGAAATTCCTTACAAAAGGTGCCTAAACACTAAAAATGAAAGCCAAAGGTAGGAATTCCTCACAAGGAAACTCCACAGACAGACCAGTGCACACCATAAAAATATAACACAGTGACACTCTCTTACCAAGACCAATTTCATCCAGCTGAAGACCATAGAGAAAGCCATTCTTATTAAGGAAAGCCTGAAGACTCTTTTCTTTGGCTTGGCCTATGGTGTCGCAGTCCAGAACATTAACTTGGATAGTTTGACAGGCATCTCCACTCTCATTTTCTGGGATTTTTTCAAAGATAATATTCACAGTCTGGGGAAATAAATATATGTTATTCAGACTTACAGGGAAAACTACTCCTGATGTCAAAACCCGAGAGATTTTCAGCATATTTATTATTAAAGCTATTTCAAATAAAGATTGTTTGAAAGAATTACACAAAGAAGCATTGAGAATTCCTCATGTTCAAAGAATCAAATAGGCATAGTTATATATTTCCAAGAGCGTATTTTGTAGTCTGCTTTTGTGCAAATCTGTTTCAGTGAATTACCAAAAAAAAAGACAGGAGACCAGGAAAAATTACAATGCATGTTCTAAAAAAAGCAGACCTTTTATTTAAGATGAATACCTTAAAAATGAAACTGCAAGCATCTACAGATCTGATAAGGTTGCTAAGTAAGTCGTCATGGTAAGGATGATTGATTTTGAGTGGATAGGAAGCAGTGTTAAAATGCATATTTACACCAGCAGATTATGCTGAGTACCTTATATTATACAAAAAATACATCTCCCCTGGAGACATTAATGTCTGTCTGCATACAGCTGTCTCTCTAGAGGCAGCAGAGACAGGGGCACTGCAAAAGCAGTTGAATGGGAAAGCAAGTTGCAGCAGACAGAACCTAAAGTGGTCCTGATCTGCACAGAAAAGCATGATCTGTTCTATTAGTTCTTACTCCAGGTTAGACACCTCCAATCATTTCCAGTGTCACAGCCTGCTCCTTGTAGAGAAATCACTGTTCAGCTACATGGATACAGATGTTCTGCTGGAGATGCCTTAGGACAGAATTAGGCATTTTAGGTGCTGACACTTGACTGCAAGTGGCATAGGAAAATGCACATACTTGAACAATTCCAGGTATTGGACATTTCTGGAATAATACATCTTTTAATTGAAATGTGAGCACTGTAGGTGTGACTCAGTAAAGGAGTGATTGTTAGAAGAGGAAGCAACTAAAAAAATTTTTTTTCCCTGCTGTCATGTGAAGGAAAGAACTTCTGTCCAGGTTGCTGCAGGGACAATTCTTCTCTCTTCTTAGAAAAACAGGTAGTTATTAATACTTGCAGAATGCTATTTTCTGCTTATTACCCAGCAAGAGTGAAAATTATGACACACTGATGGTGAAAAAGAAGTCATCCAATGATACATAAATTAACTTTACTGTTTCTACAGAAGTGAAAACAGGATTAAAAACAGGATTACAAAATGACAAAGATCAGGATTTAGCATAGACTAGGATGTAACTGAAGTAACTGAGAATAACTTAATCAGGACACCAAGATGTTTAATTGTGAGGAAAATGAGTCCATGGAAAAGACAGACGGAACAGAAGAGGAGGAGATGGGGAATGGTGACTGCAGAAGGAGAAGCAGACTGGATGCCATGCCTCAGGTTGGGATTTCATGTAGAAAATTAGCAAAAAAAAAAAAAATTGGCACAAGAATGATGGAATCATGCTTGGTTGGACTCACAGACCAAATGAACAGACAGCAGTCCTGTCCTTGACTTTGATTGCCCTGAGCTCATGGTCTTGTAGGATAAAAATGTGGACAGGAACTAACTAACTATACTTTGTCTTTGGAAAACTCATTTCAGTCACAGTCTTCCTCTTCCAGTCTCAGTACTGATTTTCTGGAGTAGCTACTCACATTTTTACTGATGGTGATTCTTTACATCCTGGGAAGCATTTATTCCCTTAGTTGATCTTTTCCTCCTAACATTATTCCTACACTGCAATATTCATGTTCTTTCTTCTCCTTCATTTCCTCTTCCTTTCAAGCTGTCAAAAGAAACTGTCTTTTTCTCTGCTGCAATTCCCTTTCAGCACATGCTCTCACACAGATTGCACATAAATGTGCAGCCCTTTCAGTTATTAGCATGCGAGTGTCCTCCCATCCCTGCTAAACTCATTGTAGGATGACAGGAGTGTAAAGAGAGAGTAGCAATCCTTTATATAGATGGAATACAAGTCATTTATGGACTCCCTAATCAAAGTATCCACAACGTGAGGATAATAACAACACTTTACAACTCAAAAAAGTGGTCAGATGGGAAGAAATACTTAAACGCATAGAAGTTTATAAACCAAGAGAGCCAGGCAGTTTTGTTGATATGATTTCCTGCAGAATTTAATTTTAAGTGATGAAGCAATTGATGGGGAGCTAGGAGAGCCAATTATTATTAAGTCTTCCCTCTGTAGCTCAAGTTTTCATAAATCAGATTCAACCTGTCTGACAGCACAATCCCTGGCTTTGTAAACCATTAATCAGAAGCTGACAGTTACAATCATTGCATTTAGACACGAAGTGTAGAACTGGGAAAAGAAACAGAAATGACTGTAAAATTATGAAAGCCCTTTTATGATCAGCTCTGAAGGTCAGAAAACATTTAAAAGAAATCACAGGGGACCCATGGAAGTCACAGGGAAACATCATTAGGCCTTTTCCTAAGCTCTCTCACTTTGCAAAGGAAACCAAAACACAAGTTAACCCAGGGAAAGGTTCAGGAGGAAATTACAGGACAAGTGGTTCAACCTAGTAATATCTAGAGTTAACACTCTGTGCATTAGAAATTAGTGGTCAGCAACACAAAGTCACAGTGCTCTTCAGCAAAGGCTTAACACAGGCTACAAGAACTGTTAAAGACTATTTAAGGAGAACAAGACAAGCACCTGCAACTACTTATACAGGAACTGGCTGGGAACCTAGCTAGAAGATAGGAACAAATTTTAAAAACATTTTTTCACTCATGCAGTGACAGAAATAATGACATTTGACTACAATGATTACAGATGTTTTTTCAGATTTGTAGTTTTCTTGGTAATTAGTAAAGCTGTTAATAACCATAGCAGATAATATGAGATGTGGTTTAGTAAAGAAATGTGATAATACCGTATTTTCTTAGAAGTAAAGAAAAATCATTTGAGATATTCAAGGGTTCTTGTATATTACTCTGTTCTCTACTCAGCTATGCATCTCAACAAAGGATATTTCCATTTATCAGACAGACTGAAAACACAAGAAAACCTTTTGATAGGTAAAAGTTAGCAAATTTATATAAAGGAGACAGCACCATGATGCACAGCCCAACAAAACTGCCTCAAACTTACTCCCATCTCCCAGACTGTGAAATACAATAAACAGGAAAAGTCAGATTGATTGTGTGATCCTCTTGTAGGAGGCAGAACAGTTACCCATGAAGAGGTTATACAACAGCTAACAAATTTGCATAGCAAATATTACGGGGATTAAAGTCAGGCTAGGTGGGCGCTACGCAAAGCAAGGGTCGTACACTCAATACTACAGTATGGTACTCAAACTCTATCTAATTCAGAAGACTCCCCGAAAGCCAACATCTGCACTGCTCACTTCCCAGTGAGGGCTGTTGTGTCGTTTTCTGCATACAAAAATCCCCATATGTCACATACTTTTAATAGCTTCCTTATCTCTCACAAAGTGTGACTAATAATACCACAACCGTGGCATTTTATTATGAAATTGGGTTCCCTCTCTCTGCTTTAAGCCCTTACAGCCCTCCCACTTCTTTTAACACCCTTCTTTTAACTCAAAAAGCAGTTGAACACTTTAAACAACCTTCCACCGTATGGCTTTGCTTCACTTTCAGTGAAAGGCTGCTAGCTGAACAGGTGAATTAGGTAATTTCTTCCAATCTAAAAATACAACCTCATTTCAGCAAAGAATTCTACAGCAGTGACTACTCAAAGGAATCCTGGAGCATCAAGTGTACCACATGAAGAAGACTCCCCTGTTTTTTAAAGGAGAGATTCCACTGAGAACTTCACCCATGCCCAGCTGCCACTGTGCAGCTTTTCTATTTAAAATGAAACACTTCAGTGAAACGTTAACACTCAGCTGTGCACTGTGCTTTCTCATCAGTCACTAAGCAAATTATCCACCGAAGAGTGCAGCTGCTTGTCTGCCTGTGAGAAAGCAGTCTTGCTTCCTCAGGCTGTGAAAAGGCTCCATGACACATCCAAGCCTCTTTCAAGGAGGTTCTATTTCTCAATACTCAAATACAAGCACAGTATGAAACCACACAGCTCCTCAGCTTGTACTGGACCAGTGCTTTTAGAAGCACCTTTTGTTCAATTCCTCTGCTTGAGTATTTACTTCAGCATCCCATCTCTGTTCAATATCTGACCCTCTCCAGCAGAGAGGGGTAACAGGAGGGCATTGGCTGATCCTAGCGTCTGTGACCTTTTTAAAAAAGGCACGGGGCTCAGCCAAGGGACAGCTCTTCAAAACCAACATGTTTCTTAGTTCTCTTTTATTTTTCCCCCTGTTATAAACGACCTAAACTTTAGAAAAGATCTCCTGTCCTTCCTTATTTCTCCAAATCCAGTGTTGCTTCCTTCTCCTGCTCCAAGAGTTTATCTGTGTAGAGGTGTGTTTAGGAGAAGACCTGTGGAGCTCCTCTTGATCTTTAGGAGCCTGTGTATATAATGCTTTTATTGGCTTGGAACTGAAGCACCAATGCTGAAAGAAGAGATTTGTGTGCAGCATGCCTACAGCCTTGTTTGTGCCCTGCCCTTGATTTCAGAGTTGAACTCCCTACCAGCTGCATTCCTGCATCTTCAACTGCCTGCATAGCTTTAAAATCTGGACACTGAGTGTCTGCAGACATGCTTTGGTACCTTTCCATGACCCTGGTTTTGGCTGTGTTCTCATACTTTGCTCTGGACAGGTGGGTTTTAATGCATTGCTATTGGAAAGGGGCAAAATAAAACACCAACAAGATACTGCAAGACTCAGAATGTAACTGCAGCGAGCAAATGTGCAAATGCATTTGAAAACTCAGTTCATAATTTATTCTATTAACATAACAAAACTGGCAATCTTCTAGGCAGAAATTTTCTTCTGCCTACCTGTACCTACCTACAAGCCCTGTATGTCATTGCATGTGAAGTGGAGTTGATGAAAGAAGAAAAGCTGACTCCTTCCACTTTAGTATCCTATAAAGTGCTAATCTTGAAAAAAACATACGTGTGCAGCTGTCCCTCTTCCCCAGCCCAGAGAGCCTCACTGTTCCACCTAAATCTCTTCCACAGCATAGTTTTAGTTTATAGTGTTAACCTTAGACAAAACATCAAACAAAACTGTTTCTCTGGCCAATCAGAACTAGAGTCCTTGGGCTCCATCTCTGTAATTTTACTGCAAGATCCTCTCTCCTTTTCAGGTGGCTTTAAAGGCAACACTGAACCACTTCCCAGCTAAGTCAAATAAACTGCTGAACCTTAGTGGGGATATCTGACTTATTAACCCTGTAACAGTACCATTATCTCCTATTTGAAAGCAGGAATATGAAGCATAAAAGCAAGCAAGTCCAAGAATGGATATCCTCTCTCTCACTTCCTCATTCACCTGCAGACAACCTTCCCCACCAATACCACGTCCTTCAGACCACTTCTCTCTCCTCTTCGCTGCAAGCTGCCCACAAGACCCTGTCAGTGACTGTGTGTATAGAAGTAGCACTAGGAAAAGTATTTAAGGCAGCGTTCAGCAGTTTCAGTGCTAGCTATTCCCCCAAGGTGCTCTCAGTTTGAATTTGTGCTATAAATAAGAAAAGTCAATCAATTCCACAGGACCAGATGTTCCTGCACAGTCTACTAGTAACAGGCATATTGAGCTCGCTTGAAAATTGTTGCTCTGAGATAACTACTGGGTTTTGTATCTTATGGCTATATATAGCAATATAGTTAAACTTATCCTGGGTCCCAATTGCCTGCCAGAATGCAGTGTACAAACAAGGAAACCAAAGATATGGTATCATGCATTTGAATTTTAGTCACAAAATTCCTTTACCAAATACACACTGTGGTAATTGAGCTTGAAGTGCCTTCAAATGAAGCTTTCAACAACAGCTTTGTAAATAGCTATAAGAAGATTTGACCACAACTTTGTCAGTCCAAGATCTTTGAGCAGAAATTCAGAAATGTTTCACAGAATGGTTGTGAACTTCCTACGTGACCCAGAGACGAAGTCAAATGGATTGCTGACCAATATTTCCAGGGTCATGTAGTCTACTCCACTATGTGGCATCTTGGGACCTTCAGGTTCTTTTTACAAAAATATAAGATGGGCAGACCTGGATGCTCCAGCCCCTTCTGAGACTCAGGATCAGGCTCTGAAAAGGACTGAATCCTCCTCCAAAGCCAATGTCCCTGCCTTGGCAGCTGCTGCCCTGGTAGCTTTTGCCGCCAAGCTCTGCAGCCCGCTATCCAGTCACACTTAACAAAATCCTAAGTATGTCTGGTAACTGACAGGAAACCAGGAGCTAAGAAGCAAGGAAGCTATGGAAGTGACTAAAAATTAAGATTTTTAACTTCTGACTCAAAATCACTTGGAAATTCTGGGGGGAAGATTGCTTTTTTTAAAAAGTTACAATTTTTACATGCTCCAGAATGCAATAGTCCTCGCTGTCCTTTCTACCTTCAGTGTCAGAGTAACAATCACTAAAGGAATTCCAGCTTTCAAAGAACTCTGGGTGCAATTGTAAAATAGGAAGCACTTCATAGCTGCTTTGAGAAAGGCAAGCAACTTATGATAAAGTGCAGAAAATTTGCTAGACTTCCTAGATACCTTGTTTTCAACCAAGCAACTAATTAAAATCCACCACACTGTAACTCTGCAAATTTGGAGCTAATTTGGAGCTAACAACATGGAACCCTTTAGCAAATTATTGCTGCCTGAGGATTAGCCATGAGTAAACACAAACAAAAAATAAAACCTCTGCATTCCACTCTTTTATTCATTGAAAAAGTGTAATTTAGTATAAATTCTAAGCATATGTTTATATATCTTTAAAATAAAAAGGAATTTTAATACCCTGAGACTTCGTTAAACCTAACCTTCGGTGATTAAAGCCTACTGTGAAGTGAAGAGTGAATGCTATTTGTGAAATGTATATTGGTGAAATACCAGCTAGTTAAACTCTATTGTATTTTGGAACTTTGTCAGCAATAACAGCTTTATTATCTGGGTAGTTAACCATCACCTTAGTATCTAAGAACCTTAATGTGGCTTTCTAGAAAAAGAAAACACCGTAGTCGTCCATGTTTGAAGGGAACACAAGAGGGAAAACATACCACTGTTTTGAATTCAGACACTTGCCACAGCAGCCAGTCTTCATTAAGTGTGTACAGGGCTTTGCAAGTTATCGCGTCAACAGGTCCTTTGTTTATCCTCTGATTGAGGGTTGTCACTAGCAAATAGAAAGGTTCACCAATTGTCTCCTAGGGCAGGAAACAAACACAAGGAACACATTTACTTTTCTAATTATTAAATGCACATGAATATCTAGAAAAAAAATCAAACGTAAAAAATTATTTCCTCTTAACCAACTTGTTATCTTGCATTTAGAAAAGAAAATCCCTCTGAGCAGATTTATCTAGTTGTTTGTTTAACCTCCATCCTTTGCTTTTTGGTGTGAAAGTCTCATGCAAATAGCCAGGGACAGCTGGAGTGTGTGGCAAGACAACTCACAGCCCCTCGCTGTGCACAAGCACTCTACAGACAAGCTGCTCCTACTCCACCTGGCAGACGCTTCCTAGTTCCACCAGAGTGGGTGGGGGGTGAGACATGAATGTGTTCACACACATACTTCAGCTATTTTTTCCTTTTTCAGTCTTGTGAGAAAACAAGCTAACAACTAGTTTCCTTCTGAATTGACACCTCCCCTTGTTGTCCTTGCCTTGGGAGCAAGCCAGTGGAAGCATCAGTGAAAGAGGGAAAGAAACTGGGGGCTTCCTGGTCCTGCCTGAACCCCAAGCTTCTGGAAAGCAACTGAGAAAGGGAGAACAGATCATTGTTTTCATGTGATGCCCTTCCTGCACCCTGGCTAAGGCATCTTACTAGCACAGCTCTGTAAGAAAGACTGGTGTGTTGAGAACAAAACTCTGACAGTTCCTTGTCTCTCTCCTGGGGTTTCAGGAAACTAGTGCGAGCTGCTGAGTCTCAAACAATTCTGGTGTTGTATTAATGCAAGGACTGATATGAGAGACACTAACCGTGAGAAACCATTACACTAGTAAGACAGACAGAGAGCAAACCCAAGTGCTGAAACCAAGAACAAAGTGTTACCAAGTGGGCTAAAAGAAACAAACGGTACAATGAAAGAAAATTCTTATTTTGTTTCCATTGATTGAGTTTAGCTCTTGAAATCTGCAATGCTGTTTGAGATTTAAAAATTTGGAAAGAAGTTTAGTTTTCCAGAAGATGATATTCCTTAAAGCTCCATTATGTGGTAGCTTTCCAACAGCTCGCACAGGAAGGTACAGCTGCATTTTAAAAAGTGAGTCAGTCTCAGTATCACAATACATCTCATGGAGATGAAATAACATCTGACATGAGAAAAGGATATGCCAGAACTGCAAGATTACCCAAATCTCAGCCAAATGAATGACATGATCATGGCTTACAGATGTGCTCTTTTCCTACATCCCATTGATGATAGCTAGCTAAGTCACCTAAACTAGAAAAGTGCACATTAATAATGCTAAATGTCAGATTGAATGCTTTAAACTGTCTCCTTCTAAAGACCCCTATGGAAGAAATCAGTTTAAAAGATTCTTTGTGAATCATACATAGTGAAAAGATGTACGCATACCCGGAGAAATCCAGACAGACAGACAGACATCCAGTTTGTCAGCAATTTTTCTACCACAGATTCGGTTCGTCTGAGCAGGAGCTTGGGCTGTACATTGCTTGACTGTTCCATCAAGTCCTTAGTCAACACTTCCAAAATGTGGGTTAGATAAACTAGCTTAGTTTGTAGTGCAATAGTCAAGAAGGATGCAAACAAGCACCTGTAAAAAAAAAAAAAAGAAAAGAAAGAAAAGGAATGCTATAATATTTGGAAATTTTCAGTCATCTTTAACAAATGAAACACATTTTAGTGCAGTTCATATCCTAAGTTTTCCCTCCTCAGGCACAGAAACTGTCCACTGATCTCTAGAAAAATATAAAAAATTCAAGTCCATCTGCTTGTGATTATTTTTTAAACACAGAATTTGTGTCTCTAAATTTAATTCCGCAGAACAACACCTGCTTCACTGACAGAACATTTCTGAACTGTAGAGCTGCTGATCTAACTGCAGGAAGTGTTTACAGTTTTGAAGTGAGTTTTCCTGCTCCTCTGCCTCTTTGTTTACACGTACAAACATTCTGATTTCCCTTTAATGGCTTGTTTTACAGGCAATGTTTTTTCTTCCTCAGTGTGTGCAGATGGAGAAGATGGAAAACGCTCTGGAGTAATGCAAGCTTGTTTTGCAAGAAGCAGAAATTACATTTGTGTGCTACAATCCATGTTGTTGTTTCCTGCTATTTTTTTTGTCTTGAAGGTGATAAGCATAATCATACTATACCTGTCTTTCACAGTGAAATTTTTCTGCTTTTCAAGGGTGTGAATGAGAGTAACAAGAAAGTTCTTGTTACAAATTAAAGCATGCAACATGTTGAAGCTTTCATCCTTGCTCGTTTGGTCTCTGCTCTGGAATAGTTAAACAAAAATAAGCAAACTGTAGTTTGGCTATGATGGATTCTTAATGGTCAGAAAAATGGTATGCAACATAGGGGATAAGATCCTGGTCTCATTCAGATCAGTGGGAATTTTGCATTTTTTTTCACGGCTCTTAGGGTTTTAATGAAGATGCACTTGTGTCTGTGTACAACACAGAATACACACATGCAAAGCATACATTCTCTGTCATACACACAAAGAAATGCCAATAGTTAAGTTTGCCTGTCATTTCCCATAATTGGATTCTGCTTATTTTATTTAAATAAGTCATAATATATTTTGAATAACAGGATCTCACATATCATATTCCTTTTATACATAAATCCACGTAACTGTCCTCGTGGGGGAAAAAGAATATACTGAAAATGCAATCTGATGTTTTTTAGGACAACAATGAGATAAGGGATACATTCACTCTTGAAAAAAATATGTATTAATTAAGGCATATCACACTACATCAACTTACCTGTGGCATGTCTTCACTGAAGATGGATGCAAAGCCTCCCGACTAAAATATAAGACAGGTGATATTTATCATTCTTACTTATACCAAAAGTCTCTAACACACATACGTTAAATGCACCAAGCATGCTCCTCATGGCATACAATTGGAAATAAAACAATGGAAATGCTGCCTTCTAATGAGGCTACAATATAAACCTGCCACATAATAATTTCTGCAAAGATACCACCAAGGTTCACTGAAAAGTGAACTCTAAAAGACAACCTAGTATTGACTTCAGTGTTACTGTGTGTCACTAGCACGGAAGTCAACTAATAATCCGCAGGAAAAGCTTTTTGTTACCCTCATCTGCAAATATGATGATGTGCAAGAGGTGCTGCAGGCTGTGTCCTTCTTGGATGGCAACAATAGCCTTTGGTATATGGGGTTTCTGTAACAGAGTGACACTTCAGTTCATCTGCCTCCATTCATTTCAAGGCACTTTATGAATGTTCACTAATGAACTCTCCAGGAGGTCTGTGCTGTCAGTCTCCAGAGAGGCACAGGTGCCACCACATATCTAGTCCCAGTGAAAGCTCTCACAGCATTGGGAAGCTACCAGTTCTCAAATACCACGTCAATGCCTCTTGTCTGACTCCTACAGCCTGTAAGGTCCCAACACAGCTGCACACTTCTGAGGCAGCACCCTTGAGCAACAAATTCACACTAGTAACAATTACTGTTTTATTTGGGATGCTGGCAGCTCCTAGTTTCCTTAAAGAACCATAGAATCATAGAATGATTTGGGTTGGAAGGGATGTTCCAAGATCATCTAGTCCAACTCCCTGCAGGCACATCTTCCACAAGATCAAGTTGCTCAAGGTCCCATCCTATATGATCTTGCGAGGGATGGGTCATCCACAACTTCTCTGGGTAACCTGCTTCAGTATACCGACACTCTCATAATAAAAAACTTCTTCCTTATGTCCAATCTGAAACTATTCTCATTCATTTTAAAATCATTGCACCTCATCCTGTCACTACAGGCCCTGGTAAAAAGTCACTCTCTCCATCCTTCTTCTAAGTCCCTTTAAGTACTGAAAGGCTGCAGTAAGGTCTCTGCAGAGCCTCCTCTTCTCCAAGCTGAACAACCTCAATCTGTTCAGGCTTTCTTTATAAGAGGTGTCCCAGCCTTCTTGCCATTTTTGTGGCCTTCCTTTTGGACCTGCTGTAACACGTCCATGTCTTCTTTGTGCTGGGCACTCCAGAACTGGGTGCAATACTTCTGATGGGGTCTCACCAGAGCAGAGTAGAGGGGGAGAATCACCTCCCTCCATCTGCTGATCACATTTCTTTTGATGCAGCCCAAGGTGCAATTGCTTTCTGGGCTGCAAGCTCACATTGCCAGCTCACATCTGTTTTTTCAATAATATGTATCTGATTTTTCAATAATATATATCTGATTTTTCATCCCTCCCTTTTTTTCATGCCTCGTGTACTTTTCTTCCCTATCATGTTCTTATTCCTCCACTGTCTATTTCCATTTTTTCCAGAACTTCTTCAGCACCCCTAACACCACCTACCAATAAAACACAGATAGAGCAAAAAAAAAACCGGAACAAAGTTAAAAGCTAGAAATGCTTGTGAACAGGGTGCAGTATGGTAGCATTAAAGCAAACAGTGTGGGAAATTGAGGGAAAACAAATAATCATCTAAATTTAATTCATAAAGCAAAAATCAGGCTGAACATGAGGAATACTGTAAGAATAGATCGAAAAAACATTTAACACCTACAAGCATTAAGCACAAAACAAAAGCTATCAAGGCAGATTAAGGCAGATTAAACAGAAAACTGAAGCAGCAGGAAGCAAGAAGCTCAGAATGAAAGTGGGGTCCATCATTCAATTTTAGGTATCTCACTCTCTCTTTAAGCAGCTCATGACTTCCTGAGAGATGTCTCAGGCAAGTGGGATGAATTACTTTCTTGAGCTACCTGTCTGCACTGACTATAGAAGATGCTCAGTGAGCAGCTTTGATGTCCATGTTTAAACAGCTTAGAACAGATGAAACAAAGCCCATCAAACACACTGGAAGGCAGAAAGAGTACAATATGGACATCATAAAGGCACGTGAGGTTAGTGAAGGAAGTGGTGGTTTGTCACTTCGACCCTTCTACTAATCATTTTGACACTCAATCTAGTGCCAGAATCTAATCCTTCTGACTCACAATCTAGTATCCCATTCCCTTCTCTATTAATCTCTAGTATTTGCTTAGCAGAGCACTGCTATCCTACCACATTCATAAAGCACAAGGCATGTTTGGACACTCCTGCAATGTAAACAGTAAGTACATAGCAGGAAAAATTGGTACACAGTGCATTCAATAACTTGCCTGACACCATATGCCTGTTGAGAGCTAATAGTGTCAAGTATGTCTTTGTGGTAAGAGTATTTCAAACTGACACAAGATCTAATTGGAAGCATCTCCAGGATGCATAGTGGTGCGAGGTTCACCAAAGCAAAAGGAGAGCCTTTCCCTTTCTGACCTTCCTCATGTAACAGGGTGTTAAACTTCACACCTTTCTTTTATTTCCTTTCTATTTGCTTGAAGCAGAGCATTTCTACTCAGACAGCTTCTACAGATTGTTGCTGTTTTGACAGACTATCACCAGGAAAAGATAAATTCCTAAAAATAAAACCACTCTTTTAATGCTATAATGCCTGGCAACAAAACAAACTGAAAGGATAGAGATGCAGAAAGTAAGGTTTCCTCCATTCGCTTTCTTCAAACCTCCTAACAACTCCATACAAATTAGACTGAGGGTATTATAAAAGTACCAGAAGAGATATTCCTAGTTTCCTTTGGTGTGAGAACTGGACTCAAAGTGTACAAAGACTATGCATATTTAATTGTTAAATATTATTCTGCCTTTGTATCTGGCATTTGGTGCTGTACAAAAAGAGAAAAAAAAGGCCCTGATTCTATCACTATCACATGTGTTTATCACAACGAGCTTCTAGTGGGATCATACACAGCGATAAATTGAAATAGTCTGCAGCCAAAATTGTGGGACTGGGCCACAGCAGTTGTGAGTAATAGATCAAGACCAGTAGATAATTCACATATAAACCACTTATACCCTAAAACACCAGAGCACTAACCAAGCTTTTCTACCCATTGGTGTCAGTCACACAGCAAAATATCACCAGCTGTGATCACAGTTCCTGCCAATTAGTAAATGCCAGAAAGCACTGGTTAACATCATGATATAATTTTGAAAGCTGTAGCAAATACACTTATCAGTATCACAATGTGCCACATATGCAAAAGAAAGAGCAAGAGAAGCAAAATATTCAAGAGAAGACCACTTTGGTCCTTTTGGTCCTCTAAGGCAGTGGCACAAACTGCTCTAAAGAACAATGAAAATATCCACCTCAAAACTGGACAGTACTTAAGTTTTTAATTCATTTTTAAGCATTTGACCTGCGCTCCTTTGAATTAAGGTCTTACCATTTCTATCAGCAGCTTGGAGTAGAAAGCCAGCATGAACTTAGAGCCATTACTTCATACCACAGGTCTAATTAGGAAGTGTCATGGTGTTAGCTAGCATGCTAGCTTGTCTGACTGTTATTTTAATTAGCTATAGCATGGAAAGTGAAAGCATGAGAAGAAGAAAAGCAATGGATAAATTATAGCTTAGTTAGGATGGCCTGAAAGGCAAGCAGCTGAGTGTGGCTGGGTGAATAATTAATGGATGCACACACAACCCTTGAAAATTCAACAGTGGTGCTTTATCTACATCATTTAGGCTAAGTTAAACATAAAGACGTACAATCTTAAGTGGTTTTTAGTAATTCTTGATTTAAGGAAGGTTTCTTGTGAAAACAATGTGCAGTTACTGTGCTATTTGATCCTGACCTTCCTAGCTCTTTCATTACTAGGCAGAGCTGACAACTGAAAGACTTGTAAATATTTACCTCTGGAAAGAAAGTTCTAAGAGCAAAGTGCTTGTAGTCAAGGAAGGGAACGGTTCCAAAACTATCCACCACATCTAATTCATCCATCTGCAGTTCAGCAAATCCTGAAAAAGCATCCCCCCCAAGGAGAGTTAGTTTAGTTGACACAAAATTGTCTTCACAGTTCTAAGTTTGCCTCAATACATGTTCCTTAAAACACAGTTTCACAGAAGAGGGGTTGTTTTTCTAGATGAAGCTCTTTTGAAAAGTACCAGTCCATTTTTTTTCCACTCTTGTTGAGGGAAATATTACATGCAATCCTATTAGTTTAGTGCTATCTACTACTGCAATGCACGCCAACATTAAAGAGGAACTCAGATACCACACAAAACTATTCTAACAGCTATAAAATTAAAATGTTTATATAATGCGAGATTCTTGACAGTTTCAGTTCAGCATTTATACTGTATTTAAGCTCTATAAAGCTCTTTAGACCTACCCTCGCGTATTTCTTTCCGAATCTCATATTCCAGCAGTTCAAGTTGTTGACTCTGTTTACGAGTTAACTCTTTGGATTTGTATCTAGTAACTATGAATGCCACTACAAAGGAAGAAAAATAACATTCTGAGTACAGAAGTTGCAGAACAGACAAAAGCTATACAAGACATATTTTAATATTTTAAGAAACATAAAGATTACTACACAATTGCAATCTCCAGGATTACTGTTTCTGCTGTTGTCAGTGTGCTGTACCCATGAGCCCCAGTTATCTGGATCTAAACCTACATGTGTAATAAAACCTGTTCCTTGTAACAAGGTCTTTCAATCATCAGTGTAACTTTATTTGAAATTACAGCACACCCTGCTTTGTACGAACTGCACAGTGAGACACAGGATCTAGCAACCACTGCTACTACTAGCAGCCCACTTAAAGGAGCACTGACTAAACAGGAAAACCAGTTTTTTTAAACAGGAAATCCACTTCCAGATTGTTAACTTCTCTAAAGCTTATTTTGAGAGAGAGAAGGCATGAGATATGGTTCCTGTAAAGCTAATGGACTTCTTTTAAAAGAAACCAAACCAAACCAAACCAAAGAACAACAAATCCCCAAGCTTACTATAATAAATGGAAATTCATCAAATATATAACCAGGGCAAAATATTTAGAAAAAGAAGTGACGAGAAGAGGAGGGGATAACTATTTATCTCCCCAACTTAGTAATGATCCTTAAATTCATTAATGATGCAAATAAGACTGAGCAGAAACACCAGCAGTTAGTTGGGGATCAAATCCCTCAGGGATGGGAGGGAAGCCCAGCTCTGACAGCTGGAGAGGCCCAAGCTGTGACACAATGATGTCTGTTCTATAGCGTCCCTCACTAAACCATGGTGATGTGTTCAGCAGTCCCAGCAGGAGAATAAAAACCCTGCTGGTTTGTAACATGCTGTAGTCTGACAAGATGGACTCTTATCACCAGACCCTTGTCTGTTAACTTTGTCCACTCTTACTGGGAACAGGGGAAAACCACATGGCTATGACAATACCAAATATATATGTATGAATGTATATGCGTTCGTGTGTCACTATTACAGTCTTCAGCAAACCAAGAACTGAAAACATTATTGCACTCACCTATAATGACACCCACTACAATAGGTAGCAAAATAAGAACATATAAATATATATGCGATGACGTTGGTTTGACTTCATGCTCAAAATTTCCTAATTTGACCTGAAGAAGAATAATGGCTGTGTTAATAGCGGATGATTAATATCAGTGCTTAAAATGACATTTCATGATATAAAAAATAAATATGTACTTCAGGCACATGAATAATCCTCATTCTGCAGATTATTGAGAAATGAGCAGCAATTTGGGAAAACACATATGAACCAACACAAACTTAACTTCCACTATATTTGATGTTCAAAACTGGATAACAGAACAGTGAGAAGAAAAATTTGGAGGTTTACATGCCGCACCAAAACTTTCCTATTGCAATCACTGCAAACCACAGCCCTTGAATGGCAAGATGTGGCCTCTGGCTGGCCAAGTGGCTCATGTACTTCATAATCGCTACTAAATACTCTTGTATTTTAAAGCAAGGAAAGCACATGTTGATAGTTAAAAACATTCCTTTGAACTCACAGCATTGCTCAGCTGAGCAGAAAATCAAGATGAGACTCACTCTAATAATGAGGGAAGTAAAATTTTTGACAGACGCCTGGCCCACAACCCTCTTCCCTGTTTCTCTGCTGAAGTTTCAACTTCCTCATGTAGGATGTAGGCGTTCCTGAAGGTCCGCTCAAGAACAAATATAACATGCAAGACATGTACAACATCCACCAAAAGCCACTGGGCTTGTCAAAGTCAGGACAGGCATTAATTCTTAGGAATACACGAAAGCGCTGAAGTCTGCCAGATGCCAAACTGAGGCATTCACCACTGATAATTATGGTAGAAAAAAATTCACAAAGGAGGATCTCAAAGAGGACTGTGAAAGCACATAAATAAAGGGTAGCTAAGACTATAAACAGACTAGAAATAAAAATATACTTGGATACAGAAAAAGAATACCACCAAGTGCCAGGGACAGAAAAGAGCCTGAGGTAATTGAAAAGGAGAGTTAGGTTGAAATTATTTTGGGTTACAGCAGGGAAGGCGGAGATCTGGTGACTGCAGTCACTAGCCTGTCACAGGAGGTGAGCAGCTAGGGCAGCTAGACACTGCCAACTGGATAGTCACATCACAGCTACATGGACATGAGCAAGCAAAGAAACCCCACAGGGCTGGAAGGACACAGTTTTCATATTTCTGGGGTCATAAAGGACAGAAGACAAAGTAGGCCTATTTCCTCCATCAAGTGGGGTTTTTTTTCACTAGTTGTTTGTGTGTTTTCACAGTTCGTACTCAAACTACTTTGAGCCTGAACGTTTCTAGGATCCCACTTGCCTTTCCTAAGGCTGAAATGCATTGGTGGCTAAATACATTAAACATTCTGTGACTAATATATTTGATTTTCTCCACTCATCTTGTCCAACCAAAGCATTCCTAAAGCAGAAATTCCTGCTACTCATCCCCATTTACTGAAAACTGAGGCAAAGCATTAATTTCATTTTCTTTTCATACTTAGATTATCTTTAATCTTTACCATAACCTTCCTACTCAATGGCCTCATTTCTTTACTTATCTTTTATTTATCTTGCTTATGGATCATGGACTAAATAAGGTATACCTGAATTAATCTGATTCCTTTTCTTAAATTAATTTCATTCATCCTGCATAACATTATGAAGCCTCCTCTGGAATGGTAATATCTCCGAGCTGTATGTCATCAGCAAATGTCATTAGTGCATGACTTATTTTTGTGCCCAAGCCACTAGTGATACTAAATAATATCTGTATGAAACTCAGTATTGCCAGAAGTCAGCTCCACATGCACAGAATCCAGTTTTTCTAATCCCTAGCATCTTCATAATCAGTATGTTAAGTAGTTTACTGAATGACTTCCAGGTACATGTGATCTACTGCTTTTTTTGTTGTTGAGGAAATCACTCATCTTACCAACTAAAAGTACCTCTTTTGACTCTACAGTTTCATTTAACATCTTTCCTACTAAGCCTACAACATCACGTGCCAGTTCTTTCTCAGCGCTGTGATGGGAATTATCCTGTTTCAGCTGTCTTGAGCCCCCTGACCTATCTCAATCTTGCTTATGTTACAAGAATGGCATTTTCCTCTTTGACACCTCCATTCAGACTGATTATCCTGTCTTTGACCCCACACTCAATATCCCCTTTCATCCTGAAAACTCAAGTAAAATATACATTTATTCTTAAGAGATATCTTTTATACCTTGCCTCTCCTTTCTTCAGAGTGGTCCTGCTTCTTCTGTGATGATTTACTTATAAGATTGAAGCAACACATGATGATTTCCTACTTCTAGATTTTTCTTGATGTTGGAAAAAAATAATTTTTAAGGTACTAGAAGTGAAATGTTACATTCTCACTATCGCATTTGATTTGAAGTGTTGACCTTACTACAAGTCACTCCGATGAAGCTTGCAGGATAAGCATGTGATATTGCAAGGCAATGGTAAAATTTGAATGCAACATCCAGCTCAGAAAGGCTTTTCCATGCCATAACTGGCTCAGATGGCAGGATCCACAGATGGGGAATCAGTTAACAGTGATAGGAAATTGAGAATAGCTTCGTTAATCTTTACTATGAGCCATATGCCTCGAAGTCAATACAGTTATTTCGGCTTTATACCACCATACACTGTGATAAGAGTCTGGCATCATTTTTCTCCTTCATATATGGTGATGACTGCTTTTTAAAAAAATCATATCTTCTTATTCATGGAGTAAATATCTTAAGCTGCCATTTAGCTTTGACATCCATGCTAATGTTCTTATGTTTGGGGCTGGCTTTGTGCCATATGTTCATAGCATTTTGTCCTCCCTGCTGAATTTTCCCCTCTTTTTCATCCAGAAATGCTTCTCTTCTGTCTTAGTGGTGATCACTATGCACTGCTCAAGAACCTTATCTGCTTTAGTGGGAAAAAGTGAATAGGAGGACATAATCCTTTTCCTCATGCCCACACTGCAGCAGTGGATTGCTTACAGATCTAAGATCAGGCACTCTCCTGAAGCCACTGATTCCTTACTGGTGATGTCTGTGCTGCAGTCAGAGGTCTGACAAGCTACTGGTCTCCTGGATCTCTGCAGTGATGAGCCCAGCTTGGACAGCAAAGCCAACTCCGACACTACAGCTGTCACCAGAGAGTGAATGAACTCAATACTGCTAGTGGTACCTAAACTAGGCAGCCATACTTAGATGTGAGGAAGATAACCAGATGATCAAGTACCAGGAGAACAAAAAAGACTTGTAGCTCCTCCCTCTATGAAGAGTATTCATGACCATAGCAATATTGTCACATTTCACTACATTTGCAGAAACATCCAAACATTGTTAAGTTGCAGCAAAAGGGATTTCTACTTACAAAAACTTTCACTGTGGAAAAGTCAATCTTGTCTGTTCCTTCCCTTTTGAATTTGCAGAGTATAGTGCTACGGTCTGGTTTTCTGGTAATATTTTGGACGCTGAACCATATCTTTTTGGTCTGTGCACCATTCATATATGACAGATAAACTTCTACCTCAGTTTTGGAAATATTCAAGTTGTCATTTTCTTTCTAAAGGGAAAAAAAATGAAGATAATAAAGAGTCATTACATACAGTAAGAAGTTTTAGTGTTTGATAGGAATGGTTGGACTCTATGATCCAGCGGGTCTCTTCCAACCTGGTTATTCTATGATTCTATGAAAATGATCCACAACTACTATTTTAAATAAGGAATTACAGTTTATTACTTTCAAACTTACATATATTTTTAATTCCAGATCAGGATCTAGCTCAGTGTGTAGCTGGTAGTTAATGAACACTGGATCAGGGTGATAGTGTAGTTTGACACATGGTATAAAGGTAGTTTCCACTTTTAACATCATATCCACAGCTTTACCCTCTGTTGCATAGCTCAGGCTCGGCGTTAAGTAATGATATTCAGATTCATTTCCAGGACACCTAGAGACCTAGAAATGCAATAGCAAAGCTGTAACAGTCATTAAGCACTGAACAGTGGATACTATTACAAACAGAGGCACTCAAAATCTTTTTAACATCTTCTTGACTTCACACAGATATCTGCTAAACCTCTTCTCTGCAATCAGGGCTGCATGCCGAGCACCTGGGCAAGTTTCTGTGCTGAGCTTGTGTCTACCTTTAAGCACATTTATCACACACTCCGCACGCTGCTTTAAGGCTGATTGCACACTGCTAAGGCAGCTATTTCCTGCAGTGAGATGGGAATAGTGACAGTGATTACTCCTTCCTTCCCCTCAATGCACGTGAAAAGAAGAGCAGGACAAGCTCTCCAGCACCAGTAGGGCCTCCCCACCTTAACTCATGACAGAGGGGAGTTGCTACAGCCACCCCATTGGTTACACCATGAGATGCTGCTGCTTTTTTCTGGTCTCTGTGCTGCAAGCAAAAAAGGCAACAGGGTGCCCGCCTCCTCACGGCTTCAGAGGAAGGGTTTTGTCACAAAATCAGCTCCAGTTTCTCGCCACTTGTTGAGGCAGTGGCACCATTTGGGTTCTCAACACAAAGACAGAGAGAAGTAGATCAACCTCTCCTCTGACAGACCCACATATGAAGGCTGAGGAGGCTCAAAAGTGACTGATTTGGTGCAAGTCTCTAAAGCATAGAAAAAAGGCTCAGCGAATTATGCAGGAGAGTAGCTTATGTGTGTCCATGATTCTGTACTGAGAATGTATGCAACTGTAATCCTACAAGTGGTCATATTTATTTCAGTACAGTGACTTATGTGTGTCAGCAAGTGTTTGAAAAATACTGAAATCCTCCTGGAACCTTAGGAATAAAATCTAATCCCTTAAGAGATCCCTATTTGGTATTGTAAAGGAGATTAAGACTTACGGTGAGGTTAGATCTCTGATCATCTGAAATAATCACACTGTCCACCACATTAAAATTTCTACCCTTCGTGGTAATTCTGCGACCACCGCTGTAAAAAAAAAAAAAAAGGCAGGGAGGGGTGCAGAGACAGAGGTTAATATTACCTGTTTTCCCTTAGGTAAGTCCTGCATTAAGGCTTCAGCTATGAATAAACTATACATGTGCATTTTGCTTTGGTTGCAGCCAATACAATAAAGTCAAACTGCAGGACAAGATAACGTGAGCCATGCAGTGTACTTCCATTCTTTCCTCATAATGTAATGGTAAATGCTTTTGCTACCGCAAAACCAAATGACAGCATACACATGCATACTTCTTTTCAGGGACTCGCTACCTTCTTTCAATTCACACAACCAAAGAACTACCTGGTGATTAAGTATTATGTCTTGAAGACATGGTATTTCACTGCCCCAGAGCAGCCCTACCTGTGTTTAAGTCTTGCCTTCTTCTTGCTGGGCACCTCACAAGAACCATTCTCAGCAGAGTTCAGACCATCTGTCTCAGAACATACAACAGTGCTTGCGTCTGAGGGCTCTGGCTCACAATCTCCACTGAACACAGTTGGAGTGGTTTAAGGTATTATTAATTTCCAGCGGCCTGAGCTGGCCCTCACCTGGAGATGAGGGCACACATACTAGCTGCTCAGCTGCTGCAGCTGCCAGCCCAACTTATAACCTCAAATCCACACCTGAAAGGGCTTGACACCAAGATTAAGAACCTCAAAGTGGGTAAAAGTGTGCAGGCAGAGGGATAGGTGGAAAGCTGTGCCTGAGAATACCTTAAAACCACACTGTAAGTCATTCAGTGGAACTATGACTCTCCCACAGAACACAGAAGAGGCTTGAAAAGGGCTCTTCTAGCTTTAGGGAACCCAGTCCTTCAGCCAGTCTGTTCATATCACTGATTATTTTCACTTCACTTCCAATTCACTAATACTTTATTCTGTTTCAGAGGTGAAGTGTATATTAGTATCAAGAAATCAAAGTTAATTGGAGTCCAAATTTATACATGCTACCCACATTTTATATTTGCTTTTGGTATCAGGAGACTAATATTGACTTCTACAAAGGACATCTAGGGTGGGCAGGAAGGAGTTTACAGAATCCTGTAGAACACAGAATCCATCTTGTGGTTATCATGACACTATCTGTATGTTAAATGTTACATCAGTTCACCAGTGTAAATTCATCCTCCACAATAAGTTACAGCAGTCAAACAAGTTTACAGCAGCTGTAGTCTGGCCAAGGAAGGAGACTTGTATTGGCTCAGTGGTATTATATTTTAATAGATACGTAAGAAATACAGAAAGATAAATTTACCTGATCCAGGAGGTGTTTGGTGTGATTCCAGAACATGATGGCAGTGAAACATAATGTAGGGTCACTGGCGGTGAGCATTTTTTCCCATTAGCCTGTATACATATACTTTTGGCTTCTTTACGTGTTGGTGGGAGAGCAAACGTCATCTGCGTATCGTTTAGGACATTTCTAACTTTAATGCTGGAGGAGAAAGAAAACAGTTAGAAGCTAAAACACAGATGCCACTACGCTACTCTTTGGTGTTACTACACATCGCCTATAACCTAAAGCAAAGGATAAGGAGAGAAGGGGGATGAATTTCTATTTAAGCTGCCAGATGGAGGTGGAAAGAGACAGCAGGGACTTGAAAAGACAAAATAGGGCATCTTTTGAATGCAGTTGCTATGTGTGACAATAATCACTGAAGATGGTACAGATATTAGTCTTATGGTCTTGCTATGTAATGTAATGTGTGATTTTGCTGTGTAAACTGTGTACTTTGCAGTGTACCAATACATTAGCTAGTCAAGAATGAGAATCTTCAGTTTCCTTTTCTTTCTTCTTTTTCCTTCTCTTTTGCTCTTCCTCCCTGCTTTCTCCCTTTCTTCCTCTCTTTCCTCTTTGTCTGTACTTCCTCTCTCTCCCTCCCTTCCCTCTCTCCACTCCTCTCTCCTTTTGTTTTCTGTGGTCTCCAAGAAATTCATGGTTGAACTAAAAATTGAACTGTACCATATGAACGCTTTTTCAAGCGCTAACCATGTAAAATGGGGTTCGTAATCACAAGCAGACACTGCAGCTGCACCTGAAAATAACTGATTCAGAATCAGACAGCCTAATTATCTAGGGGGTTACACTGTGCAATCATCAACAGAGAAAAATACATGCTGTTGCATGAGAGATTCCCTTCCCTCGCATAGTGTCTGTGCTTTCACAAGCAGAATCTTAGAATATATGGGGGATGTCTCGAAGCAGAGGAGAGTCAAACAAAAGCTAAGGATTTCCTGTGACCCAACATCTTGTTGCCTGCTGCAAGGCACAGCGGGCCACAGATACAGAACTGTCATAACCGCTGCTGAGAGCTGCCCACCTACCCATCCATCCCTTATATTGTACCCAAACACCAAACTCATTACCATCTTTTGGGGAATTTAAAGTGGAAGTATAACTAAAGAGTGCAGAGCATCCCCCCATCTGTTGAGGACAGATCCATGACAACTGTTCACACAATTCTACTGCTAGGGCAAACTGGTCTCTTTTTTCACCATGCAAAATAAATAGCATTATTTTTCAGAACTTAACTCACATCTCTGGTTTACAGCCAGTGATTCCAGTCAGTATCAGTTTTATGCCTGATGCACGTGTAAAGTTTTCTCCTTTGACTGTTATCTCACTTTTGCCTAACGTAGAAATCCACAAAGGTTCAATGGAATGAATGCTGATATGCTATTAGAAAACAAAGCAAACCAAAATCTGGTCATAAAAGGGCCTGACAGTTAAACAACAGCTGCAAAAACAATCACAATTTAGGAATGCGGGTGTTATGGCACTGGGATACACGTATCAGTAATTTCAAATCTTGTTAAGCACAACCCTGGGAAGTACTGTCAATAACCACTTATTTACAAGCCAACTATTTTTAGCTATACATTTTAAATATCAATTTATCCCATAACCAAGTTGCCCACAGGAATCACATTCTAACCTACTGGAAGGTTAAGTATCACAAAAACCCAGCTTGAAAGGATACATTTTGTGTGACTGTTGAAGAACTAAGAAAAAATACAAGACAAAACCCTTGGTACTGTCACTATGAGAGATCAGAGAAACAAATAAAGGCATCTCTTAAGATCTGAAAAGGGGAAGCAGGGTCAAATCCTAGAATGAAGTGTCGAGAAAAAGCCCCAGAATTAGCTTTACTAGAAAGTCTTTTAAAGTCATACACAGAGCTAAAGGTATAACACAACTGTAGGGATTTTTAGTATTTCATTTTGATGCTAAGATGTTTACAAAACTATTTTCCAGCATTTAAGAATAATCCTGGTTTACTTTTTGATGCTGTCACAATCTTGTACAAATGCGGCCAATTTTAAACTGTGTTTTTCTTTGTGTATCTTTACATTTACTTATTCTAACTTACTAACACTACTGAGCAAGATTTTTTACCCCCAGTGCCTTTACTTGATACATTCGGCAATTTCTCCTGTTTAATCAATTTTCCTTCTTTCCCAGTTTTATAACCAACACAGTTAGTTTCCTCTCCATGGATCTACAAGACAACAAACTGAAAACATTCAAAAAAACCCAGGAAAATACACACGTGAAACCATAAACTGTTCAGGACCTTCTCAGGCAAATGATTTCTAGCTTGCTCTGAGACTGCCTTTAATACTGGTTTAAAGTGAGTTTTTAGAGCATCGTAATTATCCTGATTTTTGCTGCGCACCTGTGGATACACCCACTGGGCAGTTCAGCCTTTCTCATCCTGAGAAGGGCTCTGGTACCTCAAGAAAAGTCCTTGTCACAGGGTTTTTCTCCCCACTAATCATTGTTCCCACATGCATCCATGGATCACTGAACGTCAGAGCACTCTGGAGCAAACGTGGGACCTCTCACAACAGATGTAAAGCTGCAACTCACGCCTTAGGAAAGGACAAGAGAGTGCAAAGCCTGGGGCCAGAGGGCCTGCAAAAGGGCCTCCAAGGTGACCTCTGCCATGCATAATGGAGGAGGGCAAAGAAAGCTCCTGACAAACAGCCTGAGGGGGAAAATTCACTCCCATTCTGACCCGGGGATCAGTTTAACCCTTAGTATGCAAGCAGGACAACTGAGGCAGAAATATGAGAGATTAAAGCCATTGAAGTGTCAGTGATTTTCTCCACCATGACACGTCCCTCTGCTCGTGCTCAGCCTTCAGTGCACCAAGAACTGTCAATCTCCTCATATAACTAGTACATAAAGGAGTAAGACACTACCTTGGGGCTCTCACTGGTAACCAGCAGGAAGCCCTGATGCACAGGACGAACCCACTATCTCACAAACACAGGGAGAACGCCCAGAGCTGCATGAGGGCTGTGTGCCCGGCTGAGAGAAGAGCCAGGCACACCCTGCCCAGGGGCGCAGCACGATGTTGCAGCACCTCAGGGTTTGTGCTGGTCTCTCCTGCAGTCACCACCCCACCCGGCACCTTCGCTTAGCTTGCCTTGTTTCTTTTCTCACACCAGGAAGAAATGGCAGTTAGAATGGTTTACGCTGGAATTTTCTGCCTCCCTTGACAACATGCCTACACAACTATGTCACGGATTGCTCCCTGTGTCCTGCCTGGGACACATGGCATCAGCACAGTCACTTGCAGTGCTGGCTTTCAGCTACCTGAGACCCTGCATCCTGGCTTCACCACCCTGATCCGCGACACCTTCCTCAGCAGCAAAAGAAATCATTAATTTCCTCATGCGGCAGCGACCAAGCATCCTTGCTAGAATGTGTGGTGCTCATTTCCCCAGCACCCAGAGAGCTGACAACCTTTCATTCACTGCTTCACGGCGGAGAAACACCCAGCAGCAAGAGATTAGGGAGACAGCAGTGAAGCAGTAGGATATTTATAAAAATCACTAGTAAAGAGGCATGTGATGAAAGTGTAAACATGCAGAGAGACATACAGCAAGCGTGGGCCAGGACCTCAGGTAATGTAAATCAGCACAGCTCTGTCAGCTTCAATAGAGCTCCACATTTCTGAGCAGCAGCCCCCATCCCTGGACAGCCTAATGCTTTCCTGGGGCTGTGTAAACAGTGACATCCTCAGAGGTGTGGTTAGCGTGGCTGCAGGTCACAGTGCGGTATCTGGCAGCAGCCCAGGTTATGCAGCTTCTGCTGCCGTGGGGAGCTCAGCCTTTGCCACCTTGGTTAGTTCATCCCTACTCTGGCACAGACTCTACTAGAGTGCTAGCACAGCGCCCTGCAGAGGTGTGAAGAGCTGGATCGGGGAAGTGCCCCAGATGAAAAACAACCTGCAGAAAGAAAACTGTTATTTCCAGCCAAATCAGTTCCCCAGCCAAGCAGACTTGCACAACCACTCCAACTGCTGCTCTGGCCCAGGGAGGGGGAAGGTACATGCATGGAAACGAGCAGCTGGAGTCAGAAGGAGGGCTGGAGATGCCACTGAAAAAAAGTGTATTATTAATCTAAATGCTCAGCTGGGGTTGTGGGAAAACACAAATCCTCTTTCTCAGCCCTCCAATAAGTTCTCCTTAAAGCATGATCAGTCAAAAGAGAGCAGGATTTCAAATGCAATTTCAAGCCCTCTGAATGGATCAATCACTTCTAAATAAACATCTGCCTTTGGACTGCCTCTAGTGCTTTTACTGCCTTGTCCATCACTGTCTTTCCAAGATAAGGCGTGTGGAAGAAAGCCATCTCCCAGGCAATTCCAACTATTTACCAATGTCAAATTAATGCACTTGGAAGCAGAGCAAAGAAGAGTTCCCTCTGTTCTTTCACCAGGCATAATGCTTCATATGCAGACCAAATCCAGAATATTAATGCTCAGAAGCAAAAGCATTACCATCCCACTTGTCCCCGTGAAAAACAAAATGGATTTTGCAATTTTGTTTAAGGAACCACAGCTGAACAGCTGAGTTTAGGAGGTAATTCCTGTCCTCACAGGTAAAAGTTTGCGTAGTTCTAATGAAAGATTTAGAGATAGGAACAAAATCACTATTTATACCACTCACAGAAAAGCAGAAACCAAAAAGTGTAGGCAGGAAATCTCTATGCACATACTCATCAGTCAAATTTCTCTTCACTACTCATTTCTTTCCTAACACCTGCATGTCAAAAGCAACCACCAATAACAAGATCACTCCATTTTATGAAAAAATAAAACAATATATGCATGATGAAGAATGAAGGGATAACCTTGTGGTTAAATGGTTGACATATGAGGCAAATCATATAGACCGTATGCTCACATACGGTCTCTATGATATCAATAGAGAACTCAACGACAAAATTCAGAAAGTACTTTGACACCAGTGACACTCCTTCCTTTCCAGTGATCCATCTTGAGCAGGATGGATGGAGAGTAGCTCCATATCCAGTTTTATCTATAGGAATTTTTTTTTGAAGTGTGAACCAAGGATTTACTAAAACCCAGGGATTTCAGGTGCTGGATGTATCCTCTAGCTCCCCGTCTGTTACACAGAAATTGGGTATCCTATTGTCCCTCTCTTTCTGCTCTGCTGGCAGCTGTGTTCCAGGAGAACCTGTGATCTGATTGCATAAAATGAGGAAGCGGTTTGAGACTTTGAAACCTAGTTTCACAGAGTTGTTTGTGACAGCAGAACTCAAACATGCATTTAAGTCTAGGTAAGAGATTAAGTCTGAGATGTTCTCCTTTGTGTTTTTTTTGGTGGTTGTCAGCTTACGCAGCCCAGCCTTCAATATGCTGGCTCCTGTGAAGTGCCTAAATACAGCATTACGGGACTTTGGCATTTAAAGCAATATTGTAAAATCTGCACCTAGAGGTAGGCACATGACTATGGAGGTGTTTACTGTCTCAGTGCCTGGATCTGAAATACAAATCTTTGTTCGTACCTTCAAGCAAGAGCAAAGCAGTAAGAAAAAACAGTGTAAATACAAGTTCTGTATTGCCATTCTTTGTAACCAACTGATTGGCATCCCATCCACATCTCTATTCTTCCTGCAAAGTCCTCTCACTTTACAAATTTCTCCTCCAACCCACCGAACCCCAATGATTCTAATCATAAAATGCTAACTAACCTCCGTTTTCTGTGCAGTGGTGATCCCCTTGGAAGCAGTTTCAATACAACTATCCTGAAAAAAATCAGCATTTCTCCATGTCAGGACAAGGAAGAGAAAGACTGCTGTTCAGATGTAAAAAATACAAGGAGAAGGCATCATGGGGGATTCCAGCCATCCCCAACAAACTTCACCTGGCAGGTGGTGGCAGGAGAGACACGCATCCATTTACAGCTGGTGCACTCACCCTTGTGTATACACCGTGAGCAGCTGGTAACACAGAAAATAGAATTTTTGTAAGACAAAGGACTCAATCTAGATTCAGACATGAATGTGAAATTTCAAGTGACAGAAAAAGCACAAACCCAAGAGAACAACCTGGCAAACATGTAATGAAATCTGTAAAACACATAACCTGCATTTACCCTCCAAAACTATTGTTCTGTTATGCTTATTCTGAGGACAAATTTAGTATGAAATACAATCTGTGCTGTGATGCTGAGAGTCATAAATTTCCAAAAAGCATGAAGCAGACGGAACACTTTGGGTTTCATTTTGCTGTGGTTTTCTCCAGTACATAAGGGACCAGATAGTACATTTTAACCAGAAAAGGGCAGAAAGCCATCATTGATTCTTTCACAGCTTGCCTGAACTTCTGTTCTGTGCATGCAGTGCTAGCAAATATTGCTAGTTTGCTATTGCCTTCCCCTATCACAAAATATGGCTTTTTGTCCCTATCTTGCTTTGCAATGCATCTATCAGTATGGAGGAGAGCCAAGAGTAGCACAGGCCCTCTCCATACATGCTGAGAAATGCTCTGATTCAGAGAAAGACCTATGTTTCTATGTTGCTTCAGGGACAGGGAAGTCCTGTGCCACTTCCTAAAAATCCGGAGTTCAATTCCATCCCAGAGGCCTAGGAATTAGCCTCTTTGCATAGGAAGGGAGCATTCTGAGTGACAACACTGTAGTTACCTACAGCATTCGTAAAACAGATCTTTCTAAGCTTTAACCACCGTATATCATAAAGAGTTAGGCCACGTACTGAGCACAAATGCTTTCTACTGCGAATTCACAGCAGAAAGTGTGGCTCTGAAGAATAATGCGTACAGAACAATAGGTATACATTATTCCTATTAGCAGATTAGATGTTATTTTCTGGTTTAATTGTATTCATGTTATCCACAGACCATATCTAAATTGCATCTGGCTCTAACAAAAAACTGCTCCACAAAGTGACTTTTACAGAATCTCTTGATTCCTCTGATCTAGGTCTTATCCTGAATACCAGGACTCCACCTTTTTCACAAGGACAAAAGGATTTTAATATCATTGTGACTTCCTTTATTATCTATCTCTTCAGGGATTTGTCATAAGTTCAGTTATTGTAACGACTCCTACAGTGAGCTGCCAGGGTCCCATTAAAGACATGTTACCTACTTTCTAGGGACAACAGAAAAAGAGAAGTAGGAAATGGGCCAAGAAAAGGAATTTGACCATCTTTAGTGACAGGAAGGAACAACTCACTGTGGCCAGTGCTCTGCAGGACAAATTTCCCTGGGGACAATTCACTGTGGGGAGCAATGACAGTTAGAGTTAGGCTGAGGGTCAAGGTTAGGGTTAGAGCTATCCTTGTGGAGAGCTGGCCACAAAGAGTTATCCTGGACCCCTTCAGTAAAAAGTATTTCCTTAATTAATAAAAAAAAGTGAATGATCGTACTTCACACACACACACATAAACCCCTCAGTAAGCTTCAACAGGAACAAAGTTCTTACTTTTTCAACTGAAATGTTTGTGTGATATTCCAAGAGCTCGAGGACAGCGATGCTTCGAGAAGTAGACAATCTGGAAAAATGTTACTGTTAGATGTATGCTGGATATTATGAAAAATAACTGAAATACAATAATTGAGTTGAAAGCTCATGTGCCTTTAGCTGTTCTCTAAATGGTTTGCACCATCTCATACACCTTTTCACTCACATTTCTGACTAAGAAAAGTTAGACTTTGTCCTTCCATAGCACCTTTCAGCTGAGTTATTCCAAGACTATGCACACTCATTAATTAAACTTAATACCACCAGACATGACATAAAAAAGTAATGTTCTTGTCAGGATACAGATAAGGAAATGCTACCATGGAGCAGGGATATAAAATCATCTCCCAAAGAGCACACAGTGGTATACTGTGACACAGTCAGACCCCAAAATCAAGCCTTCTAACACAACAGACTGTTCTAATGTGAGAGACACCAACATACCATACTTCTCTCTCTTTCTGTCTCAGAGACTTGGTTTCAAAGTCTTCTTTTGTAATCTATGCAGTACCAATTTTCATCCTATTTAAATCTTTTATGATTGCATGAGTCAATTTGCCATTATTTCAGCTAGCAATTACTATACCGACAATTCACTGGCAGCTGTGGAATGAAAGAGTATCTTCTCCCATGAGCAGAATACCACATCGAAAAGCAGAGTTAGATATATACCACTTAAGCCATGGTCCCTTTCATCTGTGAGCCTGCAGATGTGTACGTCTGCAAAATGAATGACTGCCTGAGATCAAACGAAACCCATGTGTGCAGACTTCTCTTGCTTCTATGCTAAGAAGTAGACAGCTTTTTAATCCAGGAAAGTTACCCAGATTTAAAGTATACCTACCTTGCAAAGGTAGAGAAAGCTTTGCCTTTATCACAAGCTGGTTTGTTCAGATAAAAACCAGCTTTGGCTATGTCTGTATTGTCATAAGTATCTCCTGCTCCACACATTATCATGGCACTTGGATGCTCACTGCAAAGGTCACTTGCACTGCTTGTTAGAAACAGCCCTCGAGAGTGGTCATGTGCTTAAATACCTTACCAAGTGGATAGCAAAGACTCTGATGTTTAAAAGTATTGTAATGCTTGAAGATGTGTATGAACACATATAGATATTCTGAAATCCTTTACCAAGCACCTATTTCCACCTCCAGAAATCTACCTGACTGCAGAAATACAACATCTCGGGCACAAAATTGCCTAAATCATTTACCTAGGTCATTATATGAGAAGGATCTCAAGACATGAGCTACTGAAAAATACTATTTTACTAGGAGTAGTAAGTAAAAGTAAGGAATTTATCTCCTGGTAGAGAACTTTTAAGTTTGTATAAATACTGACAAATATGGTCTCCTGATTTTGTCTGTGTTGAAATTATTGGAACCCATTGTTTTCTGTATGGCCTGGGCTGACCTTTGAAAAGACACCAGATTGCACTGAGTAGGAGGTATTTCCAAAAAATTTTTTTCCAGAAATGGTACCTGAAGGGGTTTTGCAAGTGCATCTTCTTGTGAGACTGAGGTCAGTTTACAGCAGGTACCATAAACAGTTAACATAACTTCCACACTTGTGTTATCCACTAATATATCTCAGCTCTTCAAAGCACGTGAATGGCAACAGGTTAAGCTCACAGTCTCCTGGTAAACACTGCCAAAGAGCTCATCTCTGGCACAGAACACAAACTAGCTTCAGTAACACTATACTCCGAAAACCACCTTACCTTGGAATAAGAGAAATTCATAGACCAAGAAGACAGAAAACCAATGTACTCCATAATTACAAGAAAGCATGGTTTTGGGAACTAGGTCAATAAAGGACATTTTTTTTTCTTCTCTAATGCATTTGCCCATCTTAAAAATGTACTAATAGTGTTTACGAAAGACAGCTTAATAGATCAGAATATTCACGGATATAACCCTAACTATCACTTGCTAGTGACAAAGTCTTTTTTTCTCCATTCCCAAATCAATAATGGACAAGAATTTAACACATAGCACTTCCATGATGCCAAAGGAGCTTTTCTTATACACAGGCCATAGTCTGAGCTCCTGAGATCCTAACATTCTAGAGTCAGGGATCCCCGAGAGAGTGAGTTCTGCAGCACTGAGCTCTTCGGAACAATAGGTCATTGTAAGATCTGGTTAACTTTTCATTCCTCTTTCTACACAAAGCTATTATAAAAGAATCACGTTCATGCAGAGTATTACACATCTTTTGGGCTATATTATCTAGGAAAAGATAAAGGCAAGCATTTAAGTGAATTTTCTGTTTCTTCTTCAAGTCATTTAAGAAAACACGGTATTCTTGAACTTGCTATCTTATCCCCTCAGTTTAGGTTAAAACTCTCTTGTATTCTAGTATAAGCAACTTCAAGAAGGTACAAGGTCAGTATGTATTCAAAAACCTTTGTGCATCTATATAGACCTTTGAAGGAATGCAAGAGCTATGTTCTTTTACTCAAATAAGACCCTAATGTGAATGAACATCATCTGATCTTTGGGACCAAAGCTTAGAGGATGACTTAAAAGTCTAGCCATTCGGCAATTCACCATCTCATTCTAAAAACTGTATTTGTCTATAAGATGCACAAACCAGATCACATGTATCACATGTCCCATACATATGGCTCAGGTCTCAGTCTGAGAACTACTGGTTAACAAAGCAGTATAAGAATTATTGCAAAAGGATTCAACCAGTAAATCAGAAAGATGAATGAAATCCAGCCAAAAAGATGTACCAGCTAAACTGCCCCTGAATCATGTATTTTTCTGCTAGCGTTCTACATGGGACAATCAGTTTCTCATAAGCATCTAAGTTAGGTTGAACAGTTAATTGAACGTTAAGATTATTTATTGTACAGATATTCATAGTCAGATTCTCCTCTTATTTATTCTAGCAGAGTTTCTTGCAAAACCAAATTCAGTTTGCAGATAAGAGAAATGTCAAGATGGGTTAATTTGTCAAGGCGGAGCACTGGATCAGCAGTGCTTCCATAGCTCCAGACAGCTTGACTGTCATTGCAGCTATCTTAAGTTCCCTTCAACAGCAATTAAGGGCACTATATAAACACACTCCTAATACTAAAAGGCTGCACTGAAATGAAAAAGTTGCTTCTAGCCATAGGTTAACAAGTTTTATAACTTCTAGAAAGGATTCCATATTGACAAATCTTTAATTATCAAGAACAGTGTGAGTATACCTAAATCACTTGATAAAACAGGCACATTTCTTTCCCAATGATATTTTATAAAAAGCATTACCTACTCTCACACTCATTAGGTCTGCATCTATGGTCAGTTCTCAGCAATAAAGGACAGTGAGTAAACATTAAACACATGTAAAAGTAAAACATACCATTATCAGTTATCACTGGAGTGATCAGATTGCAGAAACAGAAAGAATTTTTCAGCACTACATTTTCATAATATATTTCCACAGGTGTTACAATTTTTATCACGCAGGAAGTGAGGGGTTTGCTTATGCTGGCATTTACAGCAACCTAGAAAACAACAAAACCAAGAATGCAACAGATCTCTTGAAATGCTTGTTAAGTCATCGCCTTGTCTTTACAGAAAACTATAAAGTATGGAATGTACAAAACGAATACTTTTGTGGTGGAAGCAGACAAGTCACTAGGTAGTGTCTCAAAGGAGAGAACAACTCCTAGAGGATGCAGGAATACAGAGTTCTGAAAGGAACAGCATTGCTTACTTCCAGAAATTAAATGGATCAGTAAGGTGAGGGGAACAATCTGGAATAATGTGGGGTTTTGAAACAAAAGTTCTGCTATAACAGTGTTTTATGCTGTTATAGTCCATTAAAAACATTTGAGCAAGAACATACAAATCTGCACGGAGAGACAATATTTGCATCCATAAGCAAAGTGCACTTAATTATGAAACAGAACTTGTCCTCTAATGAATTATCCTTTGTTTCTGGCTGTGAGTACATTACAAATATGATCGCATTAGTGCATTCAATCAGGAAACCAGAAACAATAGCATGCAGATTAAGTGGCCAGTCACAATACTTGATAATCAAATACTCAAGGCTGTGAGTGCTGTGAACAGATACTGAGTAAATACTAATATCAAACACTTAAAGATGCATTTGTGTTAGCATATGTGTCTCAGCGAATGCTTTGCAACTTGTTACAAAGCTCACAACTTACATAATGCACTTGATATATAGTCACTGGAAATATTAAAATAGCTGATAAAGTGATATAACGGAAACATTGCCTTTATCAGCATAGTGAATTTTTGTCTCAGTATGATGAAGAGTAGCTTCAGGATAAATTTTATAGGAGAGGAAGAGAACATCTATCTGATTGACAAATTCAGCTTACTGGGATTTCTAATACATTTGCCATTTGTTGAGATAAGAGGGACTAATATATGGAACATGATGACAACAGAAGGGAAGCTACAATAAGTGACAATATAACACATTTAAAGTCACAATGAACAAACACGCATAAAACTGGGTGTAAAAAAATGATTTTTGGCAGGGAAACTTAGCAGGATTTTCAGATCTTTATCAGCTGCATGTGAAATGTTATACCAACCTTTTATGCTGTTTGAACGTGTGCAATTTTCTTTTAATGTGCACCTAAAAGTATACATAAAATTACACTAGCTTCCTTGTGGTGACTTTTACTTCAGACACTGTACTTCAACTTATTTAATGTCATTGATTTTTTTACAGGAACATGATTGATTTTTTACAGGAATATGGTTACAACTGAATAAAGCTCCAGGAAAACAATCAGAAAAATCTTCCGCTTATCAAAATAAATTATGATGCATTGATATATGCTCCAGGGTCCTAATTAAGTCAATGGGACTGAAGCAAATATTAGACCCTTGGCCAACAACAGCGAACTTGATAGCCGGAGAAGTAATTCATCACACCCAACATTTGATTGCTCCACTCTGGAGCACTAGATCTGATCCCCCCAACTCCCTCTACACTCAATGGGGAGAAATACGTTCTTTCAGGGTGCAATTCACCTAACCTATTGTAGATGTTAATAGGAAAATGAAATTAATCATACTATATAAGCTGCTCCTCGCTTCTAAAGAGTAAAAGAGAAGGGGATGAAGCTCAGATGTAGAGCTATGCTACAAATGCACACAGATGACGAGATGCATCCTCCTTGCTAACATCCCCTGTTGTCCACTGATGTGAAAAGTAATCTTTCCCTTTTATGTCAGTGCACTTGGTTGAAAACACTGGGTTTGAAAAGGTAGTTCAAAATAACTTCCTCTGTCTTGAAGAATAAAATCCATTTCAGAAATAGGAAGGTATGAAATAAATAAAAAAGTACAGATGCCAAACTGTAGGAAATAGAAACTCTGCAACAGAAAACTAAGGAAGAATGAGGTAACACTGGGATAAACAAGTACTACAAAGGTTATATGTATTAAAAATGTGCAATAAAAAGGAGAACATGGGCATACAAATCAGGCAGGTGGCCATTCAGTTTGAAAGGTGATTCTTTAAAATACTGTCTGCTGTGAAGAGTTAACAACCCATAGATTAACTCCAAGTAATAGCAATTAAAACCAAGAAAGTACTAACTATACATATTTTAATATTTATAAATCAATGTAACATTTTAAAAAAATAATACTACTTTTCTACCAAACATAGAAGTACGTACAGGTTCAATCATGTGATCAGTAGCATGTGCCTTAATGAACTATTCCTTCACTAAAAACTAGAAATTAGCAAATATATGCAAAGCATGGGCTGTTTTCACAAGGAGCTCACTGTATAAATGTATTTCACAAACAATGTGCTTTCTCTTGATAAAGAATAACACAAGAATGACTTTCAAGAAAAATATCCACCACTTTTCAAAATGCCCAGAATAACCCCACAAACCATGGTAACCATCTTCTCTGTAGATCAAGACGCTGGCACGTGGAATGTAGTTAAGCGCAAGGTCACTTCCTTTGTGGTCTAACTCAGGAAACGGAGTTCCTGCTGTGCAAGAACCTGGCGGGGTTTTGCATCTGAAAACATTCGGATCGTAACTGTACTGTAAGAAATTGGGACTATGCCTGCCATATTTCAAATTTTCTTAAGCAGGACAAATTTCAATTTCATTATATCTCTCTTCACCTCACTGAGATCATGAAGATCCATTAGCACCAGTTTTAGAACCACAGAGGACAGGATCTGTCATCAACAGATGTGCATAAACCAGATGCTCACACATGTACAGGCAGATAATACAGATACTGGTGATGGTGCATTTCAGTGATGCTAAAATTAAAATCTTAAAACCCAAAACTGCTTATAAAGCCGGATGTTTAAAACTGTCCTAGGGCAAAGTCACTTGCCTTCTTTACGCTGCCTGAGGAACACATGCAGTGAACCCGTTTCCCTCATCTACAATAAAGAATCTAAGAGTTTAATGGCAAAAAAAAAAGTAATGACACCCAGGACCTAAGGTTGTGCTTGTCTCCATGCCAGGAAAAATATGTCTTTTGTTGCTCTAAAAGTTGACCTTTAACACGCAAACAATGTGCAATGGAGTCTTTTCACAGGAAGCAGTCGCAAAGGGGGAAGTAGAGTATCTGATGCCCCTTAGCATAAATCCTCACAATTATCCTGCATAAGCCAAGACTAATACGAATTTCACTCACATAAAGATGAGATTATTTTGTTATATCCCTGTTTTTAGACTATTTATGTTGTTTACAAGCATGCTGGAATGAATACAACAGATAAATATTATTTGGAACAACACTGTTCTGAAAATTAACAAAGACTCAAACAACTTCTAAGAATGAAAAAATAGCAATATCAAAATGTTGTTATCAATGTTAAAGCAGCTGAAAGTTCTGGACATGGGTTTTCTTGGAAAAGTGGACTGGCCTGGGCCCTATACAAGTATGAAGGCATGAGGTATGAAACCCTAGTATCAGATTTCAGATTTGCATAGATAAGTACAGAGAGAAAAGCAGAGTCAAGATCCCTTTTAATCTTTCACAGCAAGTTAGTCTTTATACTACTAAAGATCCCTCTTCACAACTGCAATAGAGCTCCTCTCTATAATACATAATACCTAGGCATACCAGCTCATTCATATTTACTTAAGCCTCTGCTTCACTAATCTTCTATTAACTTCAGATCCTATTAAGTTTACCCTCTCTACCTTGCTAAAGCATACTGATTTCCTCATGGAATGAGAACACAATTTCAGAGAAAGTGTTGGCTTCCTTTTCCAATGCAGCCAACTCAATGAAGTCCACAGATGTCACACCTACTGACCAAATTAAAAAATAAGTCTGTCACGTCAGGTAACTAAGACAAATTGTGTTAGTTCCATATGGAAATAATACGACAAGGCACTGATGGTTTACACTGTTTTTTCCATATGGAATATGGAAATATGTGCAAAACATCAGTGCCTTGTATTGAATAATTTCAGTATACCTCAGGTAAAACTGATTCGCTAGAGAAAAATCTATAAACAATACTACGAATAACTCTTTTGAGTGATAGTAAGTGAAAAACGAGAATTTATGTTTTGTCCCTATGGAAAGGAGAGAAACAAGAACACTGGGACCATTTTGTTTTGGTTTGGTTTCACCTGCAACAAGATGAGCAGATTTTTTCATCAAATTACAGGATTTGAGTTCACGCTACCTTTAAAATGAAAGACTGCTCCTAAGTTTTCATTTTTAAAAAAATGGGTGCATATTTAATATAAAATTTATTTCCCAGTAGGTGTATAAAACATATAATTGATCTCAAAATTCTTATGGAATATATTGCTTTAGTGGACATGTCTGGTTTTTTATTAAAATACTGGCTAAAAACATGTCTTCCTCTTTTTCTAAAGCTTCTCTCAGAATTCCCTCTTAGTGAAACCCAGTATTTTCTGATGCTAGGCGCTTAACAGTGAAAAATTATGTGGGTGTTGAATGGAATTCACATTATAGTAAATATTTTTTTTTCTCCAAAAGAGTAAATTATTTCTGTTTCAATCAGATGCAAACTTTTGGTGATTTCCCTTCTAAACAGGGGATTTACTAACTAATAAGTGTTACTCTCAGACTTCTTCTAAAAGCCTGAAAAGCTTAACATTGTAACATATACGGTTTATAACAAGCTATTAAAAGAGAGTTTGAAGGAAACACTTAAGAGAATAAACATCTGCTCTTTTCTAGTAACTACCTTTGCAAACAGTAGCAGAGCTTCTGCAAAACCACATAAACATTGAAACAAACCGAAAGGTAGTATTAACCTTCTAAAAGAAGGTTTCTAGTGTAATTCCTCAAAAAACAACCTTAGAAACACTTTTGTTTAATGTTTTAATCATGGATAAACTGGCATAAAAGAAGATTTACGCTGTTGACATCTGCTGATGAGACAAAGTCAGGAACATTACCATGCAAAGGAAGATAAGAATATCACACAGGAAAACTTGGATAACCTTGAAATGGGATGAGATTTCAAAGCATAAACATGTACCAAGAGCAACAAAAATCTCACAGCTCATGTGCTATAGACTGGAAACTCTTCAGCTGGAAAGAAAACAAAGAAAGAAAAGGACCTGGGGCCATTATTTGATCATGGATTATTGTGACCCATCAATATGATGCAGTCACAAAGACATTTGTGATCACAGAACACTTCCTGGACAAACTGATAAATCATCATTGAGCAAGGCACAACTGAATGCTGTGACAGCCCTAGCCATCCTTATTTTAAAGGATGCATAAAGTTCACAGAAGGGATACTAGAGTGGAATTAAGAAAGGAGTGTTTCCTGTGACAGGAGCTTAGAAAACTTAGCTGCTTTAGCACACCAAAATGAAAGTGAAAAAGGAGACTGCTTTCACAAAAACATTGAGGAGACAAGCGTGAGGGAGGGGGAATACCTATTTAAGCCAAAGTGATGTAACCACCGGAACAAATGAGTGTAACCTGTCCATGAACATACACGTGATGAAAATGAGCGGATAGATTTTAACCAGCAGAATGACGAAACTCTCAGATAACCACACAACTACATTAGGGAGGTCAAAAAGCCTAACTAAATTCAGAATGGTCCGTGATTGGTTTATGAGTAGGTTTACACAATGTGGTTGCTTGCAATTGCCAAGATTAGGCTCAATGGCACAGGAATTTCTGCACTCCAGGCAGGCCAAAGACACAGATTTCAAACCTGATTCAAAGAAAGCAGCAAAACTAATAAATCAAGTGTGAGGATGGAGTGCTTAGAAAGAAATTCTAAATAAATTCTTCCCTTAGACTAAACCAAAGATAGTGGTTCCAAAGCAAGGAACTATGAGTACTGCAGGCAACAGAGTACACTTTCCCTCTTCTCACACACAAGATGCTCCTAGTTACTAAGATGTTTCAAGCTCAAGTATACAGTTTTATCTCTCAATCAATTTGGAAAGCAAAATCATCTGTTCTAAACCTAGATTAATTTCTTCTTTTGTAGCTCAAAGTATATTTTATGGCTAGATCTCAAAAATTGGAGTGTTAATAGGGTCTTTAAAAGATGCAGATCTCTCTTTCACATGACAAGTGTCTCATATTTATGACTGATTCCATAAAAAATCAGTAGATATAACCTTGATACTGAATAGCTCCAAGCCAGTCAAAGTGTATACTGACTAATAATTCATTGCTTTTATACGAAAACCAAAATACAAAAAAATACCTTTGATTCAAAGAACACCACCCACAGTAGGGATCCTTTGCAGATAAGCATTCTTGCTCGGAAACATATCTACCACAATTTGCAACTGGTATTCTTCTCACCTAAAAAGAATGCAGTAACACATTGAATTAAAATAGCCCCCAGAAACTGGGAATTTGAGGGTTACCATTAAAAATCTGACAGCAACCAAGCACAATCCCTTCAGGAAACTTTCCTTATGTACTCCTCTCTGCCAGATGACCTTTGAATAGAAATATGCAGCCTATTTTACACACGCTGTATTTTGCCATCTGATGATGAAACTCCGCTGACAATGACAAGACCAGCATGGACAGAGTAATGCAGGAAAGACTAATTAGCATAATGAATTCTAGATAACAATAGAAAGAAGGTATATTTTACAAATATTGTTCTGCTTAGCAGAACATTGTTTTCTGCTCATCATAACTGAGATTTTTAAATGATTGATGAAGGTGCATCCAAAAATGCATGCGCAAAACAAAATGCATCTGTGTTTGCATCACCATGTCAGGTAACTGCATGTGCACACTAGAACAAACACATGCAACTACTTAGCATGCATGAAAATGCCATTTCAATAAGTTAATGTAGATAATTGTGGCTATATTGTATGTAGCTATACTTGTACATTCAGCTCGAATATCCTAGCCAGCCATTTTCAGAAAAGGAAAGGAGAAAGAAAAAGAGAAAGCTGATTACAAATAGTGAATACAAATACAAATAATGTTATTAATAACAATGTTGATTAAAAATATTAGTAAGAAAAATATTCCTAATTCAAACCATTTTTTACAGATGTGCAAGAACTAAAAGTTGCAATAATTTGTGAATAGAAAAAAGGATATATGGCTTTATGCAAAACTACACTTACTGTTTTTTTCCTGTCATATCTCATAAAATTCAATTTATTTGAAAGTTTCAGTTCAGAAACCAGCCAACATTGCAGACTACTAGCAAGTTTTAAAAGACAGGGTAGAAGCCTTACTTAGGCTCCAAGAGAAGATCAGAGAGAGGCATTTTTACCTAAAAGCTGTTCTTCCTCTGTAATAATTTGCTCTTTTAACAAAGATAAAGAAAATTCAAGTCTTTACTATAAATATCAACATAAATTTTGACTGAAAATTTGGTCCCTCCTGTATTTGTAACAGATTACACCAGTCAAGAGTTCTCCTACCAACTTACCCACTCTCTCAGATGGCAGGCTAAAGTGCTACATTCACTATTGGAAAAGTGATTTAATTCTAAATGAAAGTAATCAAGTGTTGGGTGAAATCCTGTCCAGCTAAGATGGGCAACTAGCCCTTATGTTTTCGCTGCTATCTTCCCTGCTTCTGGTGAGACAAAGAAATTCTTTGAGTCGATGCTTGGGAGCTTTGCTGCAGGGTGTGCTGCAACAATTGCACAAGCTCCTGGGAGACACTCTACTTGAGATGCAGCTCTGATGTGTTTGCTTACATGCAGTAGCTCCCAGTGACCGCTGAACTCCTTAGCCTCACTGTATATACACTTTAATCACTTCCGATTGTGTTTTTGTTTTGTTTTCAACTCTAGGACTAACTAAAGAGGATGAAAAATTTATCATTGATTTCAGCAGAACTAAGACTTCAAATCCATCTCTCAAATGAAGAGTTTTCTCCACATTAGAAACTCCCTAACTGACTATTAAAACCTGGCCTACCAATACCTGGCTTGCCAATTCAGAGAAACTTGGTCTCCAAGGAGTCTACAAGTTTTGTTTACTACCTCCAACCCTGATTCAACCCTGATTCCTGACTCCAGGAAAAACACTTTCCCCACAGAATGACATAAAATAAGCATGGGATTAAGGGTGTAGAAACAGTGAACAGCACTTGTAGCAACAGTGGGCAGTGCTGTGACTGTGGAGTCTTGTCTGAGCTCTGCACAAATGAAGCCCAAACTTAAGACAATATAACCAACTATTAGATGCAAAGTTGGTAACTGCAATTTGGATATTTAAGGTCTAACTCTGACCCAAACTGATGCTTCACTTATAAAGTGGCAGAAATCCTTAAAGCAGTAGTTTACTTGAATCTACTATTTTATTTAATACCATGCTTACCTTACTGGCAGAGGACAGATAGATGTAATTATTATCTACTGGATCAAGTCGAAGTTTGGGGAAAATGGAAGTTTCTTCCTCAATTTCATATAAAACCTCTGGGCAATTAGATTCCATATCCTCATTAAGAATAGCCTAAAACACATGAAATTAAATTATTCACAAGTCCTTTTATTGATCAGTCAGCTTTTTAAAGAAACGCCTAATTTCAGCTACATCAGATCTTCTGCAATCATTTACTGTGCCCTGATTCAATTCACCTACTGCACTGGTATGAAACATCCCTCCCACCAAGTCTGTTCCTGATTGACACAGAAATTGAATGTGGAAGAGACACCTATATCACAAAGTCATAATATATTTAAGTACTCCTATGAACAGTGAAGGAAGTATTAGCCTTCAGAAAACAAATTAACATCCAGACACTCACAATGTAAAAAGAAACCTATGCAAGTTACTGACAACTGTCTTCAGGATACGTGGCTTCTGTGACTATACATATGAGGTGGTATGTCTTTTTCTTACCTTGCCCAACTCCACTGCTTTCCACCACCCTTCTCACAGAATTTAAGAGAACTAGAGACCACAGAAACATTATTTTGCAAGTTGATAAGCGCACTAACATTGTCATAAGGTTTCCCATAAACACAACTAAACAAGAGAGATGTGTTCATGATCTCCACTGCACTAAGGGGACATGGAAGACTTCAATTTCATTTTTCGTTATCAAAAGCACAGTGAAATCAGATAGGCAAAAGCTTTTCAAGCTCTCTATTCTATTCCTCTCCAACTGCCTGCTTAATGAAAACAAAAAATGAGAGTCTTCCTTTGCACCGTAGTCAGGAAATGCACATTCTTGCAAAACCCTGAAAAAAATTAAAGAATAAATAACATTTGATGGATAGTTGAGAAGTTTGATAATGAGATAAGATGACTTTCACTTCCAGGTGATTGATTTAAGCTAGCGTAGGTCAACTATTCAGAAGCTAAGGCAAAATGAATCTTGACTTTTTCTCCATAACAGACAGCTATTCACATCACACAGATAGGCAAACAAGCAAGTAAATATGTTGCCCTTCCATGTTCCTCAAATCTATAATATTTAATACTTCTACTGCAAAAATCAAACAAGGAAGACAACAAACGACAGAGTAACCAAGAACTCTAGAGTCCACAAACTGAATTGTGGACATCAGCAGTTTAGTGAAAAGCTTCCATGAATTTTAAGCAGGGTATATAATTGCTTTTGAAAATTATCTTGCTCTCCAAGTAACAATATAGCAGTTACTTCACAAACAAACAAAAACCAAATAGAGATTCAGGGGATTATATCTGTTTATAATACAGAGCCTAAATGGGGAAACATTTACCACTTGAATACAGCAGCAGCTTATGCAGGAGGGGAGACCTGCTACATTTAGCTTACCTTCAGTAACTGTCCATCATCTGTTCCCAAAAAGAGAACTATCTGATTCAAAACAACTGTACCATAAACAGCCACTAATCCAGAGTGAATCACGGTAGGTAATTTCCTGATTGATCGTGCATCCTGAAAATCAGACATAAAAGAAAGCTATTACAAAATCAGTCACCTGTACTGCAAAATGTTATGAGAAAGAAAGAGAAGAATCCCTGGAAAGATTCACAGAGGATTCAACTTTGGGCAATACTTTGGGAAACATTTTAATTCTACACAATTTCAGAGCAACACGTCATTGGAAATGGCACATAAACCATGAAACTACTTCTTTTTTATACATAGAAACTGGGCATATCTGTGATAGTGATTACATTTACTGCAGCTAAATCACTGACCTCAGTAGCACACAGACTTAGCCTAACTACATCAACTTCCTTTGCAACAGAGCTTCTCTTTTTTTGGGGGGGGGACAAGCTCTGGGCTTATTCTGAATTGCCAGTTCTTTTCAATGAAGCCATGCTTTGCCATCCCCTGATGCTCATACCATGAACGCTACAGGTATACTCAGCAACCACTTTCAAAGATGTGCAGATATTCTGGAGAAAGGAGGCACTTCAAACATGCAGATAGGCTAAGAGGGTGCAGCTTGTTCAGCTTAGAGAAGAAAAGTCTCTGGAGAGAAGTTATAGCAGCCCTCTATTTAAAAGGGGCCTACAGAAAAACAGGGAAGGGGTCATTATCAGGGAGCGTAGGGACAGAATGAGAGGTTATGGTTTTAAGTAGAAAGAGATTTTAGATTGGATATTTAGATTTAGATTGGATATTAGGAAGAATATTTTCACTGTGAGAGTGGTGAGGCACTGCAACAGGTCATCCAGAGAAGTCATGGATGCCCCATTTCTGGAGGTGTTCAAGGCCAGGTTGGATGAGGCTTTGAGGAACCTGATCTAGTAGAAGGTGTCCCTGCCCATGTCAAAGGGGTTGAAATTGACAATCTTTAAAATCCCTTCCAATCCAAACCAATCAATGACTCTGTGACTCTTTTTGTGTATGTATGTCAGAAAATGCAGAGCTTCATCCTCCCTTTTCTGGTTTCCTACTTTACACTAAAGGAAGTTGAGACTTGTACATTACATAAATATAAAAATGAGATAAAGCAGCATGAAGTTCATGCCAGGGAGAACATAAAAGTATCTCTACGCACTTAAAAATCAGCATGTTACCTCCAGTTCTCCATCGAAGCTGGAAGAAATTAAGTGACAAACACATGTAAGCAGCTCATGAAAGAAAACATCATGCAGGAAATACCTGTATCTTGTGGAAAGAAACACCAAACCAAAGTATGCAGACTAAAGAAGATCAAAGGCTGAAAGGAAGCCCTGATGTGAGAGAACAAGGTCATTCACCAGGTGATGATCTCTGCCCCAAACCTCCTACAAGCCGAGATATCTCCTTAGCATGCAATACCTTAGTTTTGCACTTCTGTAATTGATTTATGTAATCTCCATATTAGATGCTATCAAACATGTGAACCCACCTACTCTCCAAATGGGTCCAACCCCAGCCATGTCCTACATCCCCTGACCCTCTATTTGTAGAAGACTTTCTAGTGAACTTAAGGAGATGGTGTGACTAGAAAATGGTTTGTAAATCTATCTACTTACCTGCCACTTCTCAAAGTTAGGAAGCAAATCCATAACACAGTAACAGCTGAATTCAACTCTTGCATGCTAGGATGCTGGCTTAACCCCAAAAAGTCTTTCCACATAGAATTTTTTTTTTCTAAACTGCAGTCCTAGGCCAATTAAATTCTTTTTCAGTCATTTGAATTGTTTTAATTAGCTTTCAAGAACAGCCACTTGGAGTAAAAGAAGACTTGATTAACTTTCATATTTCAATATGGGTTTTTTTGTCTTGCAGCAGGAATAAGACACAGGAACTGTCATGTACTGGCACAGAACCTCAGTTAAACCCACTTAGGCATGAGAGTTCAGTACCACGGAGGTCTGGTTTGAATATGGTGGGGGAAAAAAGTGATTGCATGCTTTTTAAGGTAGAAAAGGTTAACTCACTTTTTTATTAGATCAGAGGGTAAGAAAACTCCAGCACTGGTGCACATAATGGGCATTCACTCAGGCTCAGGAATGAGGAGGTTCCAGGCTTTCATCTCCACCAGAATAAAGACTTATTTTTCTGCACTGCACATGTAGTAGTGTAAGGAAAACAAACCACCCTAGGTTCCTCACAGGCTCTACAATAATATCAAGAAGAGAGGAGGACTCGCCCAGTCTCTGAAAAGCTTTACTGCCAGATTTTATTTTGACCCACATACTAGTAAAATAACTAGTGTCATATCAGTGCATTCTAATCATCTGACTGAAGAACCAGTACTGACAAGTGTGGAAGCCTCCTCCCCTCACTCTGCTTGCTAGAGGGAGGGTCAGTGCAACATTGAGCTAATACAGATAAGAAGAGGGTGAATTTAGATGGTGGGCAGTCACAACAAAAATTGTCTTCTCTCTTATGCAACCTATTTCTCCAGTTTGTCCATTCCCTCCAGGGTGCAGCTGCTGCTTTCACCCTCCTGTCACCCCTCTTCCATGTGTGCTTATTCTTTTAACAAGCCCTTTTGCCTCTTCCACTGTGACTAATGGGGTTAAAGCACTGTAGGGCCTTCCCAAGCTTTTTCTTTCACAGCTAAAGCCATCCTTAAAGACACATTTACAGTCTAAACTTCCTTTATACTTGAAGAGTCACTCATCTCCATGATTATCTATCTGTCTGTCCTGTAGCATTTTCAGACTTTTAAGAAAACAAGGAAAGCAAAAGAAAAGACGAGAATTTTTGAATTCTTCAGTCCCACCCTCTGTTCTGCTCTACAACCCCTCAAAATCTTCACGTGCACAGGTAAGCCTAGTGATCTCCTGAATTAACTTACTATTTGCTTTTAAGTTCATCCCACTATGTTGTTTGGTTTTTGGCATGAGAGGTATTTATACTCATTTTCTATTTTGCATCTCATTTTCAGATTTATCTCTGTATGATTCCAGCTGCAACAACCATATTCACACGTCTGCTTTCTGTCTTGATTTCCTCCTGATTATTTTACATTGTGTGCCTCAGAGGGAAGGGCAGCATTTTTAGCTCACGCAGCACTCATCATATTGCAGCTGGCCAAAAAATAAAAATAAAGGGTTTGAGCATCAGAGCAAATCAACAGATGCAGCTATATAAAAGGACACAAGATTTGTGGAGAGTGTATAGCAATATTTAACACTGGAACAATATCTATATGTTTTTCCTAGAGGGAAAAAAAAACTTTGGAACCTCATTACTCTTTCTTAACTTCACCACTCTCCAACCTCCTGCATCAATTTTTATTATATCAGTGGGTAACAAACTTCAATATCGGTGCATGCTGCAAGCCTTTATTACAACTAAGGAATGAGGAGATGAACCGTTCCAAAATTTTATGTCCATGAGGTTTTTTAATCTGCGCATTGCATAGCAACGCTAGGCAGACAAACAATCCCAGGCGAGCAGACAAAAAAAAAAGCTGGAAGGATGACCAGGAAATGAGAGGGTCTTCACAGAGACCTTGTGGAGGCAAGATCCCGAGTCTTGTGATGCAAGGCAGGAGGGACAGTCAGAGGCTGTGCTTGAGCAAGAGGTTGATGGAGACTTCTGAGACGGGGAAGGCAAGACATTTATGACTACTTGCAGCAGCATAAACACTCCTCTGCCCTCAGATCCGTTTACAGAATTGATAAAGTGTCCTAATAACCAATGAGGGAGAACAAGCTCTGTTAAGAAAGGCTTTGAAACCAAGTGAGCTTGAACAGAGCATCAGCAGAGAGCAAGAGGAAGTGGTGGGTGACTGTGGTTGGAGATTCCCTCCTGCGAGGGATGAAGGCACACAACTGCTAAACTGCCATGCTATTACAACAGGTTTCTCCTTTTTTTTTAGGGGACCTGATACACTACATTGCAGAGACAATGCCAATGATTTTCCATTCCTGGACCACTACTTGTTGTTGCACGTCCAGGTGGACACCAAAGACATTGCCTAGGTCAGATCAGGACTATAGAGCTCCGAGGGCAAAGTGACAGAAATGGGACTCGAGGCTTTGTTAAACCTATGGGGTCACTGAAGCACGATGCTCTTCTGGATTTGCCACTCACAAACAAGGAAGAACTGACTGGAGATGTGACAATCAATGGCAGCCTTCACTGTAGGAACTACAAAACAACTGAGTTCAGGACCCTGAGGGCATTGAGGAAAGAACAGCAGAGCACAGATGCAGAGACTAGGCTTCAGCTTATTTAGGGAACTGGTTAGTAGGAGCCCCTCAGAGGCAGCTTTGGAGACAAATGGAGCTCAGAAAAAGTAGCAAGTCTTTCAGGGCAACCCCTTCCAATCACAAAACTCAGGAAAAGAGGGAGACGTATCAGGAGATGGCCCTTAGCTAAGCAGAAAGTCATGGTTGAACAATGCAGAAAAACAGTATAAAGAAGTTGAAATAGGAACACGCAACTAAGGAGGAACTGCCTGGACACATAGGGATGGAGTTAGGAAAGCCCCAGTTCACCTGGTGTTGAAACTGGAAAGGGATCTTATGGGCAACAAGAAGCACTTCTACCACTCCGAGAGCAATATAAGAATAAACAGTGAAAATGTGCACCAGTTGCTAAATAGATAAGGTGATTTACTGACAGTGGATGTAGATAAGGCTCTGACTTCACCAGCAAGGTCTTGTGGTTCTTTGTACCTACAGAGTTCAAGAAGGAGAGGAACTATGAGTACTGGAAGAGAATTAAGCCAGGGATCTCTTCAGAATATCAGTTTACAGAAGTCCCAGGGCAACCGGATGGGATGAGATCTGTAGGAAGATGCTGAGAGACTGTCTGATGACACTGTAAGGCCACTCTACCATATTTCAAAAGTTATGGAGATCAGGGGAAGTCCCCAACAACTGAATAAAGGCAAATAATGCTCCTATCTTCAAAAAATTGAAGACAGGAAGGATGACCTGGGGAACTACACACTGATTAGTCTCACTTTTTCACTGGGAAAAACATGGAACAAATCCTCTTTAAAGTCATTTCTAGGTATAAGAAGAGGAAAGTGATGGGGAAAAGGCAGCATGCACCATGGATAAATCATGTCTGACCAGCCTAATTTCCTTTGGTGATGAAATGCCTCAATTTGTGGAGGAAGGGAGAACAGCGGATGCCATTTACTTTAACTTTAGCAAGACTCTTGACCATTTCCCACAGCATCCCTGTATACTACCTGAGATATCATGATTTCAACAGGAGGACTACTGGGGGGGTGGAAAAAGCAGCATGGATCATCAGGCTCAAAGGGTATTGGCTAATGGTTTTTACCTAGACATTGGTTACACATGAAATTCCTCAGGGAACATACCCTGGGACATGTCTTGCTCTGTATCTTTCTCAATGACTTGATAGACACTAAAGACACTGAAAGCTTCTGGGTTAAGCTAGAGATGACCTTAAAATTAGTTGTCATGCCTGAGTGCAGGACTGCCATTCAGACGGATCTAGATAGGCTACAGGAATGGCCCAACAGGAACCCCAAGAAATTCAGCTAGGACAAATGCAAAATCCTGCATGTAGGATGGACTAAGCCCCTGCAACGGTGCAGGCTGGGGAGCAACTCTGTGAAAAAGACACATGGTCCTAGAGGGTAGTAAGCTAAGGCAGCTATGAAGGTTAACAATATCCTGGGCTGTATTGACAGAAGCATAGCCGGATCAAGCAAGGAAAGTGATTATTCTCCTTTACCTGGCACATGTTCAGTTGCGTCTGGGATACTGCACTCAGTTCTGGGACCCTCAGTACAGCACTGATCTTGATAAATTGCTCAAGTTCAGCAATGGGGCACTGCAATGGTCAGAGCCTGGAGCACCTGCCCTATGAGGAAAGGATGAAGGAGCTGGGCTCATTCAGCATACAGAAAAGACAGTTTGAGAGAGACCATAGAAACAGAGCCAGGCTCTTGACTGAGGTTTATGCAGTACATCAAGAGATAATGACTAGAAGTGAAACAGGAGATGTTTCTAAAGGACAGAAGATAAAAAAAAATCACTATGATGGCAATTAAGCAGAGCAGGTTGTCCGGGGAAGTTGTGCGGTCTCCATCCCCACAGGTTTCAAGATCTGATAGGGCAAAGCACAGAGCAACACTGTCTAATCTCAGAGCTGACCCTGCTGTAAGAAGAGGTCTGGACTAAACATTTCCTCAGAGGTTCTTTCCAACCTGAAGGATTTGGTAAGCCTAAGGAAGCAAATCCTCTGTTCAAGAGCCCCCCCAAGGCTCTCAGAAATTTCTGTTCAGATCACCTGCTGAAGCCAGATTACTAAAAGCAACTTTTCTTCCTACTGACAATGTGAGAGTTTACAAGTCTCCTATGACTTACTTCCCATATCAAACAGGGATGAACTGAAAATGCATTGTAGCCAGACAGAAGTATTCACTCTAGAAACATTAACTCTAGAAATATGTCAAACATTAGATGAAATACTAGCAGTCTGGTAATTCACAGGAGATGACTTTACTACTAGAAAATTAATTGCAGTATCAATTTTGATACCAAATTATATTTACAAGTCTGTAATTCTTTCCTTAAATAAAAAAACCATGAATCATTTTGGAATCAGTTACCACACAAATTCAAATGTCAATCCTGTAAATTAATGGCCATGATTAAACTAATATGAATCCTGTTGGCTTAAAAATCTCATTTCAGTAGAGCTCATCGCAGTTAAAATTTGTCCTAGGGTTCCAAACTATGCTTGATAAATGAAGGGGTATATACCAACCTATGTATTTAACCCCCACTGAAAAATGCACAAATAAGAAGAACAGAATCTTATATATCTTTACTTGCATTAAATAGCAGATGAAAAACTCACCAAGACAGCTTAACATCCAGTAGTTACCACAGCTACTTAGCCTTTAAACATCATAACACAAACACCTTAATGTAAACTACAGCAACTTCTCTCTGTCACACAGGTATATGCCTAACACTTGTTTGGATTTTCTCTCTGAAAAACTGTAGAATCCTTTTCTTCCCATGCAACTTTTTTTCATGGCAAATCTAATTTCCAGATTTGTCATTGTAGTTAGGTAGCACCCTACAACTCTCTCCCGTTGATGTTACCTAAATTGAGCACTTCTCCAACTCCTCCACTTGGCTGTGATCCACAGGCACCTGGAATCTCTGGGAGAGACCTAAGATTCTAGTAGCCCATGTTCAGCCATAGGACAGCAGAAGGAAAGGCCTTATTAAAGCTCATTAGCCATCAGACAAGTTTGTGACAAATTCCATCATTCCTCCTATATAAGGGCTACAGAGCTTCGGTTTAGTAATTGATCTGATCCACCAAAAGTGTTTATTAGTGCTGATGTCAGGTTTCTGAAAAGAATGAGATTTGGCAAATTTACAGTTATTAACTAAGGAAATTGTGAAGAAGATACTCAAATTCATTAACACATGCACCTTGACACTGTGTATAATTAGATACAATAAAATCTAAAAGATATATGGATTAGAGGAACACAACCTGGATATAAAACTGCAAAACGTTTTCAGAGCACTTTCATCGAAGACACCACTTGCCTCTTCCTAGTTAGGGATCATGTCTTTGGGAGTCCATTATTATATATGCCCAGATTAAACACATCCAAGTAGTACAACATGCTTTGTGTACACTACTTCTCAAATAAAATGAGAATTAGCTAGTTACCACAACCAGCAATTCCACATAATTTATCACATACCTTTTTATAAAGCTGGTAAGCAAGGATCTTAAAAATTACTAATTTTCAATGACAGACTCAAATCCAATGTTAAAACTTTGGCCTAATTAGTAATGCAAGCGCAAAGCGATAACACACCTACAATGAGTTCCTACAGGATGCAGAACAATTTGTTTCCAATACAGCGAAGTACTCAAGTTCACACTTAACTTTAAATGCATGGGCAGTTCCTCTGCAGATGATGGAACTACTCACATGCCTAATATTAAGCATGCCCTTAAGTGCTTTATTGGATTAGGGCCAGAGAGCTCTGTACCTTGCAAGAACAAGTTTAGAGTAGAACATGCAGCAGTAGCGTAGCAGGGAATTCAGGACCACAACTCTCTTGGGCTAAATCTGTCTTGCAATGTACTACTGAGAAACACAGTGCCAACCCAGTGCAAATACCAGCCGCAGTGAACGTGCAGACAGGTAAGAGGATGTCTTGCCTAAAGGAAATCAGAATAAATACAGAAATCTGAAGAATGATAAGATAAGAAGGAAAACAAACTGCCACCACTCTGTAATGTATATTCTAACTATAAATTGTATTCCTGCAGTGGAAAAAAAAAAAGTACTTTCAGTTCCTACACAACCTGACAGTCCATATCCACGATCCATGTACCTCATCACATCACAGCTGAGCTCCAGAATTCAGGTGTAGCCAACAAAGAAGACTAAGACCCACAGTCCCTCACAACACACGGCATCTGCAATGCAGAAGTTAGGCTTACACTCAGCATGGTCCATCTGCCACAAACACCAAACAGGTCTCACACTCCAGCCAGTCTTAATGCTGCAACACATTAATTCGCTCAGTACCAACATTGTCTTTAAAAGACTGGGCTTTGAAGCTCATGCTAAGCACCGTTGCTGGCTGCCATTCCTACACACTATCCTACAACCTACTTATCACAGCCCCGTGCTACGAGGCATTCCTTTCTGGCCAGAGTCACTGCTAACTATTGCACACACTTTTCTCCTACAAGCTATTCACCGACGGTCACACTGCACACCATCTTCCTGCCAGTTCTGAAACCCATGCGCTTCTGAGCCCAAGAAGAGTATGTTCCACGTTTGCAGGCACTCCCATGATTTGGTGAGAGACAGTAGAAGGATCTTGACTAAAACAACACAGAAGCAGCAGCATATGGGGCTGTCATCTCCAAACTTACTCTGCAATAGCCTAGCCTAACCTTCTGTAGTATGGAAAACATATTAAAGCTGAACTACATGCATTTATTTCTGTGTTTATACACTATAAGCACATATAATTAGCTGGGAAAGGGAGTCTAATTAGCCATGTAATGTTACAGGTCATATTAGTACGCAACACCCAGATGTCCTGCTATCTCACAAAATATTAAAATGCCCCTTTCCTGTCAGTGGCAAACTGTATTTATTGTCGTGTCAAAATATCATGGATAATAATATCACCATAGTTAGGAACATAACATCAAGCAAACAATCCTTTTAATTAAGGTTGGGATTCTTCAGCATGATACCCAAATACTATCTACATTTCCCAGAGGGACATGATAGTGATTTGGAGTCACAGGAGTCTGTTCTGAGCCAGAACAATTCTTAAGCAAGTGGATAATGGATTTTTCATTTTCAAACACTGGGAGGCAATAGGAACACCAGTCAGGTAGAAACACCTGTCTTGTCTTACCGGCATTATGCCACTTTGTGAAATCCACAAGACTCTTCTGGAATGGTGTGGGGCTTTGGGAAGTGTTTATAAAGGATCTGCTGCCCAGGGAGATTTCTCTTACTTTATTGCTTTCAAGGCTTAGAAAATATCTCATGAGGAAACTCCATGAGTAATTAGAAACAAGGAATACAAATTAAAAATCCAACTAGTAAATGGGTATTTTGGGATGAGAATGAGACTTCAAATTAATTCAGCAAGTTTGCCTTATGAGAGCACAGCAATCAGGCAGTAAGCTATAAACTGGCACTGAAAATCAAAGGATTGGCTCCGGCTCTGCTGCGAGAGTTTCACTATTTACTTCAGCACAGTTGTTTCACCCACATATGGGGTTCTCATTCATAACTACATCCTCTAACACGGGCAATAGGAGACTGAATCACACATGCCCTCCAATAGTTTGTATTTGGAAGAATCTTGACACTGTGCTGTGCTTTGCTATGGGCTAGATTTGGGAATTCAAGGAGCGACAGTAAATCTACTGCACTTCTTACAAGGAGTTTCCAACAAATTCCTATTGTAACACAGCACAGATTGAGGGGTTAAGCTCCAAAGTCCCTGGATGGTGGGGGAGCTGCAAAAGGCCAGGGCTTGCTTTATGATGGCTTCCTTGATCCCCTATGCTTGTCCACAATACTTTAGAGCGTTGTTCCTTTTTCTGCAGCTCTGCAGAGACTTCTGAGCGTGACTTAAAAGCATGGATGGGCCTTGTGAAAGCACCTTCTTCTCCTGAATTACATTTTTAGCTTTTTACAGTTACTGAGGCCACAGCCTTGCCCACCCTGCCCTCCATGTACACAGCCCACCCTCAAAAGGAGGAAGAAACTGAAGAGAAAGTGTTAGAGAAGTAGGTGACCAGGGGATCTCCATGGGATACCATGCCTGTGAAAATGTAACTGCTGCAACAAAAAAGACATATCACCTATTGCAATCTGCTGTGGATACAGGTTTGAGGGGCTGGCTATGAGCCGTCTCAAGCAAGGCCAGTCTTAAGAGGTTTGGGAAACACCTACCACAAACAAGCACCCACAAATCACAAGCGAGCAACAGGGATAACACCGCACACAGCTCAGTGCACAGCGGTCAATCTGATGGGCTTTTTAAAATTTCTGATATAGCTGTAATGACATGAGATGTGAACATACAGAACAGGGTAGGAGATGCTTTATCTAGGCTGTATGGAAAACACGATGAAGTATGACTAATCCTCGATAGCAAAGAGCACATTAAGTGAGAAGCCAGGTCTGACCCAGGATGCCCTCGGGTGCTCCCTCAGACACGTCCTTCCCGATGTGCAGGTGGGAAGGACATCCCAGGATCTGGCAAGAGATCAGATTTTTAGAAAGCGCTGGAGAAATCATTAGGGCTTACAGAGCCAGGTCTGATGCATGAAGTTCCCCGTGAACTTCACGCGCCTTCAGGTCAGGGTCACCCCACGAGTCATGCACAATGACACCAACCACAACGACAGCGTCAGCAACGGCGCGCAGGAGGAAAGTTTAGAGAAATGACACCCAGACTTACACAACCCTGTCCGTTCATGATGAAGTGCGTGGACGCACAGGCTTGCTTCTCGATCTCCTCCATCCCAAAGATGCAGACGGCGGTGGTGTTCCAGGCCTTGTCACCGCGGCTGTGGCGGAAAACACCCACCCACCAGCCCCGCTCGCCCTGGCGGACCAGGCTGGAGGAAACGATGAGGGTCCTGCACCCGCAGTCCAAATAAACTTGCCCTTGCATGGTAAGGCCGTCCTGCGCGGGGTCCAGCTGCTTCAGGACGGCCATGCTCGGCAGCTCCGTGTCGTTGCCCGACCTGGCCTTCCAAGTGTAGTAGGGAAAGAAGAGGTGATTGCCCCACCTCAGCGCGTCGACGAAATGCAACGGCTCCTTCTTGCGCTTGATGATACCCAGCTCCTCCCTGGACACCAGCTCGGCCACGCTGCGCACCGTGATGACCGTCGCCTCGTCCGACTGGGAGGGCTGGCAGTCCAGGCGGTTCCCGTAGTGCCCGGCCGAGTAGGTGGCCGCCACGGCCAGGTACCAGGTGCCGGCCAGCTGGAAGACGACGCCGGCGGTGGAGCCATCGGGCCGGCAGCTGACCACCTCGCTGCGGTTGAGGCGCTGCCGGTAGGACGGCCGCTCCCACACCTGGCAGGTGCCGTCCTTCTGCGTCCAGCCGGCCAGCAGCACGCCCGCGCCGCCGTCCTCCTCGTAGGGCAGCAGCAGGTTGCTGCGCATCCCCGGCGGCTCCGCGCACCCCTGCCCGGGCGCGGGGACCACGCGGCGCCGCGGCCGCAGCTCGGGCCGCAGCTCGTAGAGGCAGCTGCCGCCCGCCACCAGCACGGCGCCGCCGCTCACCTCGATGTTCTCGATGGGGGCCCCCGGCAGCTCGAAGCTCTGCGGGCCGCCGGCGCCCGCCAGCGCCGCCAGCAGGGGCAGCGCCCAGCGCAGC
>WAAB01006828.1:71951-264946 GCA_013389865.1 Piaya cayana
GCCCGGCGCCGGCCGCCGCCGGGGACGCCGCGTGCCCGCCACCGGCCGCTGATGGGGACCCCGTGCCCAGCACGGCACCCTGATGGGGACCCGGTGTGCCCAGCAACGGCCGCTGATGGGAACCGTGTGCCCATCAACAGTCGCTGATGGGGACTCCGTGTGCCCAGCACCGGTCACTGATGGGGGCTCCGTACCCGCACCTTTCGCTGATGGATACTCTGTGTGCCCAGCACCGATCACTGATGGGGACCCGGTGTGCCCAGACCCGGTCGCTGATGGGGACCCGCTGTGCCCAGCATCGCTCCCTGATGGGGACTCCGTGCCCAGCACCAGTCACTGTTAGGGACCCCGTGCCCAGTACCTGCCCATCTGATGAGGACCCGGTGTGACCAGCACCCCTCCCTGATGGGGACAGTGTGTCCATCACCAGTTGCTGATGGGTACCCCGTTCCCAGCACAACTCCCTGATGGGGACCCTGATGTGCCCAGCACCGGTCACTAATGGAGACCCCAGTGTGCCCAGCCCCCCTCCCTGATGGGGACCCCTCCTTAGCGGCGCGCCCCCCACCCACTCCGCTTCGCTTCTTTTTGCAGCGGGCGGAGCACGGGGGCAGAGCGGGCGGGGGCGAAAGCTGCTGGGGANGGACGATGTGGACTAGAATCATTGCGCAATTCTTCTTGCCAAATGCAAAGAGATGCTCTACCTACTGTGGGCGCAGCTCCCGGGCTCTGGCAGCGCCCGCTCTGCCCGCTGGGAGCCTAGAAACCTCCATCCCACCCGTTCGAACAGTCTGCAGAGCGAATAGAACCCCCGCGGCTGCCACCGGGGAGTCGGATCTCTAAGTAAGAACCTCATGGTAGAACAAAGGCTCCAGGCTTTCCCCCGAGGTCGGCGGGGCAGACAAAAAGCCCTGCCCTCTCCAGCTGCTGCTGCGAGCTGGATGCCCTCCCAAGGAGCCTTCCCAGGGGAAGAGCAGCACGACCGATTCGCTTTATTTCCCGCTGGATCGTGGCAGGAATAAGGCTCAACAAGACTGAGAGGTGTAGGCTGCGCTCTCAGCAAACGGTAAAGGATCGTTTTGCTGAATTTTAAATGAAAAAATGGTTTATGAAAGGTAGCAAAGATGCATTTCAGTGTTCTCTCGTGGGTATCTCTGGGAGCTCTGGGTGAGGATGGGCATAGGGCCCGCTGCCGCTCTGACTGAAAAGAGGACGTAATGTTCGAAAACAAGAGGGCGGTTGAACCTCCGTTTGCACTGCTTTTATCTTAAAGTAGCTTTACTGCAGGAATAAGTGGAACTATTAGGAAATGGAACCTCTGTAAATGAGTCAAGCCCAACATTTTCAAATGGGAAGTGCAACATAGTTAGCAATTTTTATTATCTTTCTCCATTACTGTACCCAGCAGCAGTTATTGTGCAAGGACTGATGTTGCTCTGGTCAGCAAAAACATTTGACTATCTTGCAGCAATCGGCATCTAGGACAAATATTACCATGAACTTTAGAGCCCTCCACAATTCATTTGCTTTTCTCTTGTACAGTGGCTCCAAAATGCATCCAAAATCTGCAAAAAGTAGCAGATGATGTGGAACGCAAACATTGCACAATTCTTCTCCTTGCCAGATGCAAAGAGATGCTCCACCAACTAACAATTCCCGCCTGCAGCTCCCCATGCAGGACAGAATTTCTAGTCAATGTGTAAGCAAAATAAATTGCCATGCCGATATTACCAAAATAGGTTCTGTACAGAAAATGAACGTATACAGCTTTGTGAAGGAGGCTGAATGTGTCATGCTGGAGTGCATTATACACTACCTTGCCTTCTAGTTGCTCTTCAGTGCAAATATAAAGCTTTCAGTGATCTGCATCTTGCTCACAATCTACAAGGCATTAGCCTTGAGAATGGATGCCAACCTCCTATCTGCAATACATTGGCCAGAGAGCACGTCCAGCAATAGATCTACTTCCCTGAGCTTCCCTCCCTTAGCAAAACTACTGAACTCTGCATTTTGTTGGCTTTCAGGACTGACCAAATGACTCATTTCTCGGGCTTTATGCTTAAAATAAGACGCACGTACTTTAACAAGTGACTGATTTGCTTAAATGGGTGAGGCCAGGCTTATTCTAGTCTTAGAGAACTGCAGTGGCTTGTAAGGCTGCAGGCTCCTTTGAATACCCAAACAGCTGTGTTTTGCTTCAAATTTTGTTTTTCTAGGACCTGAGAAGACTGGGCGGCATATGGCTGCTGTTGCAAGAAAACAGTATGTTTGTGGGGGATAGCACAGTACCACGATGGGATGGGATGGGCTAGGGTGGGAATAGGATGGGATAAAGTAGGATAAGATAGGATAGGGTAGTATAGGATAGGATAGGACAAGGTAGGAGATTGCAACTCATATGTCCCAAGGACAGCCACCAGAGCCCTATTCTGCAGACTCTTCCCTGCTTGCATCAATTTTCTGTGTCTGCTCTCTCCTCCCCCCTCCCAGGCAACCGGTAGCTCAGATCAGAACTTCATCTTGCAACGTTTAATTTTACATACACTTCTGACAGTCATTGAAGCAGCTTTGCACTGAGAATTAGTACATGGGGTTTTGCTCATGTGTGGCCCAGTTCTTGAAGTGACAAATTATTCTCAGTTCCTTTCAAAGCCCCTGAAGTAAACAGGAGGTCCTGTCTTCAACACCTTCTTCCAGGGATACCCATCAGTATACTGGAGGAATTGAACTTCTGCTGTTGTTATGGAAGTTACAGGTTTATTTTGTAATGTTGCAGAGTATAAGAGTTGTTATTAATACAGCAGACCAGAAAACAGAGCAATCAGTTCATGATTGAACGGGAACACTAGTTCATGTTGGAACTAGATGGTCTTCAAAGTTCTCTTATAAGCCAAACCATTCTGTGATACTTCTATAAAAACTAAGCAGACAACAGCAAATCATCTTGCTGTATTTTCTTGGCTGTCAGTTCCACAGTTGGTGCTTTTATGTTGTTGTACTGCGTTTTATTTTTCAGCCACTGAAGAAGGGCAGACAAGGGAGCCTGCCTGTTAATGTTAGACTTTACAAAGCGTTGCTGCCTCACTCTGGCACTCCAACCAAAATTTCTAAAAAAGCTAGAGAACCAAATTGAGTTTCCTTCACTGTCCTAAGCAATCTTTATATATTTCAGCGGGGCGTATGAGATCTGAAGTTAGAATGTGAATCACACCAGGACTTGGATCTACACACACAATTTAAAGAGCTCCCGTTTAGATCTTCCGTTTTAGGCAGAACACATCCTGAATTAACTTACCCTTGCCTTCCCACTACAATTTATCTGCCAGCTTCCCTCCTTATCTCTCATCTGCATGCTAAATTTCTCCAAATGTATGACTCCACAGAGAGTCTGATAAAATATAACTGAGTGAATGAGTCTTATTTTTTTCTGTTTAATTTATTTAGCTAACTTTGATTCCTTGTTTGGAAACTCCAATCCCAGTTAAAGTTCGAATCGATTTATTTATTTAATGCCTGCAGTTACCTTAGCTTGGTTCTGAAATGTTTTTTTTTCCTTAAAGGATAAATAATCTTCCATTTGCAAAGTAATGTTAACATGCATTTTATCTTCTCTGTAATACTTGAAATAACTGCATTTCTCATTACACAGCTAAGTAAATTTTGTACTGTAAATAAATGTTCACAAAATAAAAAGGAAATGCTGGGCAGTTTTTCAAAAGGCTTTGCTGAGAAGGATTCCCATCTTGGTAAGTGCATTTGAATACTGAAACTGTTTACAGATTTGGATTTTAGTTCTGCTTTTTAAGTTTTGTTTCTATGCATAATTTGATCTAAAGTTACTGACTCTTCTGCATTTTTATAGTGGTCTTCACAATAAGGAAATGACAGACAGAAGAACAGGCACCTTTGTGGCCCTGGAGAGGGAATTCCAGTTGCTATTGCAAAAAGTGAGCAATTAACTGTGAAAGGTCTGCAGACAATGCAATTGAAGGTAGAGGACATAGACCTGAATTCATGAATGCACTAGTCACATGCTTGCCTGTATTGAAACATTCACAGGTGCAAGTACTTTCTGTGTTGTGGGAGAGAGAGGGGTAGAAGGGTAGGAGAGAGAAAGATGCAAAGGAAGGAAGGTTTTAATTCTATCTTCATTATAAATGCTATAAAAAATTTGATAAGAAATCAGGAAACCACAATTATATATGTAAACCACATTTTTTTTCCTATTGCATTCTGTTTCATTTCTTTTTTTCTATGATATTTTTGAGATACAGTGGAAAGTTACACAAAAGAAATTGTGGAACATACACAAAGGAAAAATATAGTTTGTTCTTCTCTACACTGAAAAATGTTCATAATCTAAATTAAAGCAATACTGAGGAGGTTGATTTCTTACCAGAAGCATAAGCTGGAAACCTGGCCTCTAGGTGATCTGTACCGGAGCATTCCTCATAACATCAGACAAGACAAATAATTTTCTGAACTCCATGTTTGTCTTCTTTGTTTAGGAAAGAAGTAGAATTACCTACCTTTCATGGAAGCTCTGGAAATCCACACCAGTAAAGGCATTATATGCATGGGAAATAGAGTTACAGGATTACAGGAAGGCAAACATGCCTTACAGGTAACATCAGAACTGAAAATAATGGGGTTCTATCCTCAGTTTATCTTAACTTCCAGAGCTGATATATATCAACAGCTACGTTTTATCTAAGTTGTGTTCTCTTTTTATTTTATTTATTATAAAATTTGTCTCATGGTATTCAGCAAAATAATGCCTCCATTCATTAACTAACAGGCATGAGAGTTGAACAATATCCATTTTTTTTCTTTCACCACTGGTAGGTTTCATGGGCGATGCTGTCTGACTTAAAATGTGCTGAAGGAGAATGATGCAACTAGATGGTGGTGGTCAAAGCATGGTAATATACCTGCAACTTGTATTTGCTGGTATATTTGCTTCTGCTTTTTAGATGCACACAAAGCATGCCTGGCACAGAAGGGCTTGAGACAGAGAGCTTTGCTCCTAGTCACTTAGGCGTGGGTTTAGTGTATCAGTGTATCTATTTCACCAGCATCTAAGGCAGTGCAAAATAAGGAAGGCGCAAATGTGTCTCAAAACCATGGTAGGTCCTTATGTCCTCTGTCAGCATGCACATTGTTTCATTTTTATTGCCAGGACTTGAGCAAGAGCAAGGCTTTGTGGGTGTGATGATGGAAAGCGGAGTGACTATAAGGATAATGCTAGGCTTTACTGAGGAAAATACATTGAACCACAGAGGATGGGAAAGATGTGAGGTGGGTGAGAGGAAGGGAACAATATCGTTTGAGATAAGAAAAAACAGAGTTTACATAAATCTGGAAGGAAAGCTCTTAACAGCCAACGAGGACTTTGGTGTTGTAACTCCTTAGACATGTCTATGGAGTGGTACCATCTGTAGCCACCAGTGATATGTCCATGGGCTCCAGCAAAAATATTGCTTTGCTTGAGTCCCACTAATGTGTCTGAGCTGCTTGCCCAGGGAGATGCTCCCTTCTGATGAAATGCTGGAGCTATTTGCAACTCCTGTGCATCTCTGATGTAGCAGAGTACTCTGGATGCTGGTTAATGGGAACATCCATACATGGGAGCAGCAAGTTATAACCAAAAACCAGCCTTCAGCTAACTAAGGCTGGAAATTTTGGGATGAGTTCTGACTATTTGAATGTGGTCCTTGAGAAAAAAAATTAATGGAAGCAGTGAGCATAGAGAATGGCAATGCTTTTGGAATGGAAGTTTGTGACCTTAAGGTGTGAGTATATGGCATGGAAAAACTGCAGGAACTTACGACCCAGGAAGCTATTTCCAGTGCTCCATTCTTATGTCAGGCCAGGAAAGGCGGTGCTTGGTGTTACTCAAACACTTTTAAATGTGACCCAACCTCTTGACCTCTGTGTCTTCTGTCAGTGATAAAAATCATAGAGTGGAAGAGCCTAAGATCTAGAGTGAAGTGTGAAACAACAGTGGTTTTGATTAAATGAGAAAAAGGCAAATGCTGTATGATGTGGCCCTTCCGGTATAAGCAAAAATACAAACCAGTAACTTCCACACCAACTCAGTTCCTCAGCATTAGACAGATACTCCCTGAGTAAAACAATGACAGATTTAATCTGCTGCATTGAATTATACCAGTAGGAAAAGAAGCTATCAAGAGCCTATCCAAAACTCTTCATTTTACCCTTTGGACCTTTACATCTGCAGAGGAGATACTCACCCGAAGACATACTAAACCATTTCAAACAAAATCCGCTGGATCAGCACATTTGCTCTTTAAGCTGTCTAAACCCCATCTGATTTTAATGAGACAGCTGTAGGATAGCTTGTACAGGCTTTTCTGCTGGCAGATCTGAAGGGATGATGAATTCAAGTGAAGGGATGTAGTGGTAAACAGCTGGGCATGGGCCAAGAAGTGGTAAAGGAAATGGTGGCTGACCTCCCAAGAGTCTGGGTATGTCTCTGTTAATGTGATGTTGATATGACTGAGGCTGCGAGATGTGTGCATCTCTTTCACAGATGCCTTGGATGCTACTTAATTTACCTTTTTATTAAAGACTCATCAATGTCGTTAAGACCGCCTAGCACAAAAACACCATAGCACTGTCTTGCATCAACAAAGCCATTTCCAGAGTCACCATCTGCCTAAATCCTTAGTATTTCTTTATCTCTGGCACTCTTCTCTTACTCAGTTTCATCCTCACCTTATTAGTTTCTAACAAACATAATCATTAATGAATGTACTAACAAGTTGTAAAGGATAAGTTCAGCAAGAGCTTTTAAAAACAGAGGCTTTTGCTCCTGAATTCAAGAAACTTTCACCTAGTAGGGTTTGAAAACCTGTGTCATTCCACTACTAAGTATCTTCATGTAATGGAAAAGTTAAAGCGAGTGCTAAAATTTGTTCATCAAATCTATTTCAAATTAAGCTTGGGATACTCACTCAGAGTTGTAAAAAAAGTGCTCAAATTTGGGGAATAAGATGCTGTAATCTTCCTCAGAGACAAACAAAATGAATGACTGCTTTAAAGATAAATCATCTCAACTTTAATTACAGACCTGGTATGAGAGCCATTGCAACATTATCGCGTATCGATATGCTCCAGAACTAGAACAGGTTCTGAATGGATCAAATACTACTTATTTGCATCATTCTTTTCCCTGATTTCCCAAAATTATACTGATTTTATGCAATCCCACTGCAGATGTGAGTAAACATGCTTACTGTTATTTATAACTCTGGCTTGTGTTTGTAGTCGTTAATCTGGTCACAGGCAGAGTTTCACAATCTGACACAAAGACATCACTTGGTAATTGAGTCAAATTACAGGTAAATGCCACTGTAGCAGATAGACAGGAATATTTGTTAACTTTAAGGAAATGGTACTAAACACCATTGTATACAAAGGAACAAGCCTTAGTCGTATATAGTTTCCAAAGTGTTCAAACACCCTTCCACTAATTCTGACAGTGGATGTTACTTCACTACCACATGAAGTGCTACTTTTGCTTGCTATTAGGCACATTTGCATCAGTTGGATCTAAACTCACATTCTAAGTCTACCCTTTAGCACAATGACACTGACGTTGCATCCTTTACTTTCTACTATGTGGATAAAAAGATGACAGCATACCAAACCTGCTTGACCAGGGCAGTTTGGGAAAAGGATCCTTTACAGCCTTCAGAAATTCCAGTTCCCTCCATGCATCTTTCTTCCTTCAGCCTGACAGCCTGACCATCCTACAGTCCTACCATCCTAGAGCCCAGGTATTAACTACAGGAGAAATCCCATCTGAAGTGTACAGGCCTCCTCATACGCAGTTCAAATACAAATTCAAATACTTACCTATGTTAAAGAAAGGTGACACACATCTGCAGAAAAGCATCTTGGCTTTTTCTTCAGTAAATAAAGGTTTAAACAACACACACTAGTGCTAGATAGGTTAATACAGAGAGAAGCTCGGAATTAGAATTGATTTTGGAGTAGAAAACAAAATGTTTTTCCAAATATGTGCTTATTTAAGGGACTGTGTAACTAAGCACCTCTTTATGTGTCTACTTCTCCTTGCATACTGAACTCTATTTTTTGAAATAGTGTTGGTGAGAGAAAGAAAAATAACTGTATTGTTTTCCAAAGCTGAATATCTATGCAATTATGCTGTGAAATGAATGGTTTATCAGGAAAAAATAACTTTGCAATTAGCTGTGCATAGGAAGGCAATGAAAGATGTTAGCTCCAGTAAGGGGGAAACCTGAAAACTATTCTGGTGTTCAGACCAGTCTTGATCTCTCACTGCTGCTTGACCATTCCTCCCTGACTCCATGGCTGGTTTCCACAAGCAAGTCTTCAAGGAAAGGTAAAAGCTGACCCAAGTTTAACTCCTTATTCTTCATTCTGGCAATTGTTTCTCGTGTATCTCAGCCTTGCTTCTCTCTTTTTGTTTGTGCTGGAGAGACTTGTGCTGGGAAACAGGACATGAGAGGCAGGAAAGCTAGCCCAGTGCTGCAGGGTATTCAGTGCCTCCAGCCTTCGATCTGCAAGCTGATTTTTTTTTCTTCTGTCATCTAAGAGGCATCAAAAAGACAACAGAGGGAAAGGCAGACTTGGCAAATATAAAAAAAATCAATTTCTATAGAGAATATTTTTCCAAGTTGCCTGGGTATGAATAATCTCTGAATGAATATTTATTTTTAAAAAAACCCATTATCATCACAAAAGCAGTACTAAGGTAGAATTTTCATTGGTTTTAATGAGAGGCTGATTAATTAAGTTAGTCAAATTAATTAACCTAATGAAATTAACCAAGAGAACTCCCGGTTTTGTGTCCAGAGGTTACAAAGATAGCTTCCAACTAATAATCTCCTCCGTGTTCCCATCCTGGTCTAGCAGAAAGACACAAGATATACACTACCTTTGCCACCAGAGAGCAGTGGAATTAAGTATTTTAATTACAACAATAATTGTTTTTAATTAGTGACTTAAGCTAAATTCAAGAGCTTGCCTCTCCTTGAATGCTGTTGNTACAAATGCATCCAGAATCTCTTACATTCTCTCTATCCTCTAACTTCAGTAATTCATCAAATAATCCACTAAAATATGTCCCATTCAAACAACTCTCTGGGTGTTATGATGATACCACTCANCTTGACCAGGGCAGTTTGGGAAAAGGATCCTTTACAGCCTTCAGAAATTCCAGTTCCCTCCATGCATCTTTCTTCCTTCAGCCTGACAGCCTGACCATCCTACAGTCCTACCATCCTAGAGCCCAGGTATTAACTACAGGAGAAATCCCATCTGAAGTGTACAGGCCTCCTCATATGCAGTTCAAATACAAATTCAAATACTCTCCTATGTTAAAGAAAGGTGACACACATCTGCAGAAAAGCATCTTGGCTTTTTCTTCAGTAAATAAAGGTTTAAACAACACACACTAGTGCTAGATAGGTTAATACAGAGAGAAGCTCGGAATTAGAATTGATTTTGGAGTAGAAAACAAAATGTTTTTCCAAATATGTGCTTATTTAAGGGACTGTGTAACTAAGCACCTCTTTATGTGTCTACTTCTCCTTGCATACTGAACTCTATTTTTTGAAATAGTGTTGGTGAGAGAAAGAAAAATAACTGTATTGTTTTCCAAAGCTGAATATCTATGCAATTATGCTGTGAAATGAATGGTTTATCAGGAAAAAATAACTTTGCAATTAGCTGTGCATAGGAAGGCAATGAAAGATGTTAGCTCCAGTAAGGGGGCAACCTGAAAACTATTCTGGTGTTCAGACCAGTCTTGATCTCTCACTGCTGCTTGACCATTCCTCCCTGACTCCATGGCTGGTTTCCACAAGCAAGTCTTCAAGGAAAGGTAAAAGCTGACCCAAGTTTAACTCCTTATTCTTCATTCTGGCAATTGTTTCTCGTGTATCTCAGCCTTGCTTCTCTCTTTTTGTTTGTGCTGGAGAGACTTGTGCTGGGAAACAGGACATGAGAGGCAGGAAAGCTAGCCCAGTGCTGCAGGGTATTCAGTGCCTCCAGCCTGAGCTCTGCAAGCTGATTTTTTTTTCTTCTGTCATCTAAGAGGCATCAAAAAGACAACAGAGGGAAAGGCAGACTTGGCAAATATAAAAAAAATCAATTTCTATAGAGAATATTTTTCCAAGTTGCCTGGGTATGAATAATCTCTGAATGAATATTTATTTTTAAAAAAACCCATTATCATCACAAAAGCAGTACTAAGGTAGAATTTTCATTGGTTTTAATGAGAGGCTGATTAATTAAGTTAGTCAAATTAATTAACCTAATGAAATTAACCAAGAGAACTCCCGGTTTTGTGTCCAGAGGTTACAAAGATAGCTTCCAACTAATAATCTCCTCCGTGTTCCCATCCTGGTCTAGCAGAAAGACACAAGATATACACTACCTTTGCCACCAGAGAGCAGTGGAATTAAGTATTTTAATTACAACAATAATTGTTTTTAATTAGTGACTTAAGCTAAATTCAAGAGCTTGCCTCTCCTTGAATGCTGTTGAACAGTGTTGCCTCTGAAGGGAACAGAGACAAACCCCTCAATTTGTTATGAATTTCCTCGAAATAATTTATTTTTACCCCCTAATATTTCCCATCACTTTATTCATTCTGAGAAGGATCTGATGGAATTGTCATTGTCTCTGATGATTCACCATGAAATTTAGCCAGAAGAGCCTGTTAGTTGATGTTTGTACCCCCAGTACATCACTCTGGAATANATACGAAGTGAAATGTCAACTGTACAGTCTGAAACTGAATAAGAGCTTAAATTACTGAAGCATACCATGTTTTAAAACCTTCTGTGACTTAATCTATATGAAAGGACAACAGATGTGTTAGCTTTTTTGTGTGTGTGTGTGAAGAGTATATTGCTTTTAATGTTCTGTTTGAAGTATAACAGAGGCAGGTCCTCAGCTAGTATAAAATGTCACAAGTATGCTGTGCTCAATGAAGCAATAGCAGTTTATCCCAAAGGAGGATCTGAAACAGAGGAGAATAATTAGTCTGAATTAAAAGAAAAAAAAAAAAGTTGTAATTGTTTGTCTGCAAAAGTAATGCCTGAAGGATGGTGGTGTTCTCTCTTTATCCATATTATCTATATATGTACCATATTACCTCATAATCTCTATAGTCATTAATTCACCAAATAATCTATTGTGAGACCTTTCATCCAAGTAATCCTCCAGATAACATGAGCCTAAGCAAAAGATACATGTTGAAAAAAAAATGCCACTCTGTAATGGTATAAAATATGTCATAATGACCCAGAAACTCAGAGCTCATCCTGGTGCAGAATTTACCTTCATGAGAACTAGTTTTCTACATAATCATTTCTGTTAAGTATTTCTGTGAACATTTAACATGTACAAAAAGCCTTTGGGTCNAGTAAATAAAGGTTTAAACAACACACACTAGTGCTAGATAGGTTAATACAGAGAGAAGCTCGGAATTAGAATTGATTTTGGAGTAGAAAACAAAATGTTTTTCCAAATATGTGCTTATTTAAGGGACTGTGTAACTAAGCACCTCTTTATGTGTCTACTTCTCCTTGCATACTGAACTCTATTTTTTGAAATAGTGTTGGTGAGAGAAAGAAAAATAACTGTATTGTTTTCCAAAGCTGAATATCTATGCAATTATGCTGTGAAATGAATGGTTTATCAGGAAAAAATAACTTTGCAATTAGCTGTGCATAGGAAGGCAATGAAAGATGTTAGCTCCAGTAAGGGGGCAACCTGAAAACTATTCTGGTGTTCAGACCAGTCTTGATCTCTCACTGCTGCTTGACCATTCCTCCCTGACTCCATGGCTGGTTTCCACAAGCAAGTCTTCAAGGAAAGGTAAAAGCTGACCCAAGTTTAACTCCTTATTCTTCATTCTGGCAATTGTTTCTCGTGTATCTCAGCCTTGCTTCTCTCTTTTTGTTTGTGCTGGAGAGACTTGTGCTGGGAAACAGGACATGAGAGGCAGGAAAGCTAGCCCAGTGCTGCAGGGTATTCAGTGCCTCCAGCCTGAGCTCTGCAAGCTGATTTTTTTTTCTTCTGTCATCTAAGAGGCATCAAAAAGACAACAGAGGGAAAGGCAGACTTGGCAAATATAAAAAAAATCAATTTCTATAGAGAATATTTTTCCAAGTTGCCTGGGTATGAATAATCTCTGAATGAATATTTATTTTTAAAAAAACCCATTATCATCACAAAAGCAGTACTAAGGTAGAATTTTCATTGGTTTTAATGAGAGGCTGATTAATTAAGTTAGTCAAATTAATTAACCTAATGAAATTAACCAAGAGAACTCCCGGTTTTGTGTCCAGAGGTTACAAAGATAGCTTCCAACTAATAATCTCCTCCGTGTTCCCATCCTGGTCTAGCAGAAAGACACAAGATATACACTACCTTTGCCACCAGAGAGCAGTGGAATTAAGTATTTTAATTACAACAATAATTGTTTTTAATTAGTGACTTAAGCTAAATTCAAGAACTTGCCTCTCCTTGAATGCTGTTGAACAGTGTTGCCTCTGAAGGGAACAGAGACAAACCCCTCAATTTGTTATGAATTTCCTCGAAATAATTTATTTTTACCCCCTAATATTTCCCATCACTTTATTCATTCTGAGAAGGATCTGATGGAATTGTCATTGTCTCTGATGATTCACCATGAAATTTAGCCAGAAGAGCCTGTTAGTTGATGTTTGTACCCCCAGTACATCACTCTGGAATACCATTTGGAAAGCCTGTCTCCATTCTTTTCATTGTTGTCACTTTTGCAACTATAACAGACAGATTGCTCTATCTCCTTCCTTCCTTCCTTCCNCGTGACTTAATCTATATGAAAGGACAACAGATGTGTTAGCTTTTGTGTGTGTGTGTGTGAAGAGTATATTGCTTTTAATGTTCTGTTTGAAGTATAACAGAGGCAGGTCCTCAGCTAGTATAAAATGTCACAAGTATGCTGTGCTCAATGAAGCAATAGCAGTTTATCCCAAAGGAGGATCTGAAACAGAGGAGAATAATTAGTCTGAATTAAAAGAAAAAAAAAAGTCGTAATTGTTTGTCTGCAAAAGTAATGCCTGAAGGATGGTGGTGTTCTCTCTTTATCCATATTATCTGTATATGTACCATATTACCTCATAATCTCTATAGTCATTAATTCACCAAATAATCTATTGTGAGACCTTTCATCCAAGTAATCCTCCAGATAACATGAGCCTAAGCAAAAGATACATGTTGAAAAAAAATGCCACTCTGTAATGGTATAAAATATGTCATAATGACCCAGAAACTCAGAGCTCATCCTGGTGCAGAATTTACCTTCATGAGAACTAGTTTTCTACATAATCATTTCTGTTAAGTATTTCTGTGAACATTTAACATGTACAAAAAGCCTTTGGGTCATCACTTTTTAATTTTTTTTTTTTTAAAAAGAAGAAGAAATAGCTGTATGTGCAGTTAGGCCTGGATTTGAAAAAAACAGTTCAAGATTTAGAACTATTACAGAAGCATGTGGAGGCCAGTCAGTGGCTCAAAGTTTAAAATGAGAAGCTTTCTTCTTACAAAGCAAAGAGCTGCAAAAATTTCAATGTTTGCAGGACTGCTCTGGATTAACATGGTTTGCCAGCCCAGATGTCTCTTCCTTTAGGAGAGTAGCAGTAAATAATGTCTCCCCCTTTTCAAGGTTTTTAGAGTCTCTTAATTCAAGCTAAGGCAAATACTTGCCAAAATTGACCCATAGGTGATGCAGATCAGCATAAAGTCAACGTCTAACAGCTGTTTTCAAAAGTCTCATGGGGTCATTTGTTTGCAATGAGTGCTGGCAGCCATCAGGCTGGGAGGAGCTTCAAACATTTGGTGGACAGGATTATAATTCAAAACCATCTTTACAAACTGCAGAAGTAGCCTTGGGGAAAAGTAGAACAAAATTTAATAAAGGAAAAGAAAAACCCACATGATTTCTTTGGCTGTAAAACCTATGGTTAGAAGGATGACACAAATCGCTTGAAAGTAGGAAGTTCCACATGTAACAGAAAAGTTTTACAGAAAAGGATCCATAGGGTGTCCTATCACAAGCTGGAATATAAGTCAACAGCATCATGCTTTTGTGCAAAATCACTCAGAGATGAAGCTTCTGGATAATCAGAAATATTGCATGCAAGAGCATGAAGAAATCCTCCTGCTCTACTCAGCAGCAGTGAGGTTGAAGCTGATGTGTTGCCTCTGGTTTTGAGCATTGCCCTTCAAGAAGGATAATCAGTGGAAAGCAACAAAAAACAGACTGAACCTTTGAAGACAAGACTGGATTAATTAAGATTGTTTGGAATTTGTTTTTCTCCAGAGGAAAAGAGAAAAGGGCAAACTGAGAAGGGTTGCAATGATCTTCAACTATGCAACAGGAAAGGAAACTGTTTGTTCCCCTTTGTCTGCGGTTGATTGCATGACAATGATTGCTTACAGTGAGTAAGCTTAAGATTTGACATTAGGAAATGTCAGGAAAGTGAAGACTAAAAGGGTTTACCAGAGTGCAGTATTTAAGAAAAAACTCTTGGTCAGGATTGACAGGCAGACTTGGTCTTGCCTGAGTTTTTCCATGACATCCCCACCAAATTTGCAATCAACATTCTGACTCCATCTTGCTGAAAAAAAATGGACCTGAGCAGACATGAATAAAGAATAACATAAAGGGATATGTGCGTGTATATATTGGAATAACACCAATTATTGGGGATGATGTGTTATACATTCACGTTTCACATTTTCATTCCAATCACAGGTCAATAACATTCCGTACAATGATAGGATGGCATTTGCTTCTATCTCTCGTTCTCTGTCAGCCCCCTGTGTTAATAATTCCTTCTCCCCCTTCAAATATTTTTTGGGGGACTGGGGAAAGGGGTTCTTACTCTTTGATCCTGATCAAATATCCTGCATTTTACAAGTGTTTGGGAAAAACTTTCACAAACCCACTCAGAGATGGTGACTTCTCACTAACCACTGTGAGAAAAAGGAAGGTCCCTTGTAACATGACAGCTGCAGAGGCCACTAAGCTTGAGCAAGGCAGAACAAGGTCAAGATTTTGCAGGCAGAACATTTTCAAAGTATTGACTGGGAAAAGTGACGAGAAACTATCTCACTAATGCGTATTTATTAAAGCTAGAAGAATTATCTCAGATATGAAAGACAGTAATTACTGAAGCATGAAAAAGGGATGTAGATTCTCTTTTAAGTACAATTTTAAATGCAACACAAATTTATGTAACGTATTAATCAGCACTTTTTAAATTGACCTCAACTAAGCTGCAAGTTTTTTGTGTATTTAATGGACTTTAGACAGAATAAGACTTTACATTTGCAATAAAGAAGTATCACTGTTCTTGGGGAATTGGATATTTTTTCTTCTTTTTTTGGTTTGTAATCAGTGTAGAAAGTCCTTTCCTGTCAGTCAGAGATTTCTAGGGCCTAAAAATTTCAGCCACAACTAGAAATCATAGAAAATGGAGATGAACAGTGCCTTGGGCAGCCTGATCCAGTGGAACAGGTCCCTGCCCATGGCAGAGGGGTTGGAACTGGATGATCTTTAAGGTTCCTTCCAACTAAAAGTATTCTATGATTCTAGGATTCTGTGATTCTATGTTTCTATTGAGAGGACTATCCTCTCACTCATGATGGAGGAACAGCTACAAGTAAATACTTCTCAATAGATTTTTGTCTCTCAGGTCTGTAAGAAGTATTAGTGATGGAGAGTCCTCTTCCTTCCAGGATGAGCTATTCTTGTTCTTCATTAACCATATAGACAGAGCCTGAGTGGGCAAACTGAACAAGTTTCCTATATAGGAAACTGTCACTAAGGGTTTCCTGTCCCATCCTGCTCTCTGAGGTGTCTGTGCAGCAGCTGGAGAGTGAAAATGGAGAAAGCCCCAGTGCATCAAACTCACGATCCAGCCTGTGAAAGTACCCCTGAAGGTGGATGGCTGATACAAATTTGCTTCTGCCATGGGTAGAGGAAACCCCAGAAGAGGGGTGGGAGTTAGAGATTGGCTGCCTCCAGATGTTTGCTTCTTCCTAATTCCAACACCTTCCACTTAGAGGTGATCATTTGTATGGCAGGATATTTTCTTGGCCAGTGGTTCCCAAAGAAGGAACAAGGATGACATCTGCAACTAGTCGAGCCTTAGGTGTGTTTCTTTCTGGTGCTTAAAATCTGATGTATTGAGAGGGAAAGTTGTAAGCAGGAAGAACAACTAGAACAGAAAGCAGTTTGGAAACTGTCCCTCCAGGCATTTATCTCTGTGCAGAAGGGACGGAACAACATTACACCTGCTGGTGTGAGCTTTTAAAGCTCTTTATGCTGAATGCGCTTTACAACTTCCCCTTAAGATTCACAGATGCTTTACGAGGTCAGTGGTGATCTGTAGTTATGACCACAAGCCGGCAGCGAGGTCTGGGCTGTAGCGAACCCTCAGCAAGTGTTCGTTCTCACTGCCTCTCTGCATCAGCCAGCTTTTCCCATTCTTAAACAGCACATGGTGCTTTCTGCTGCTCCTTCCCACCTTTCCACACACCAGGTTATCTTTCTGAACTAACACAGGTGGCAACATATTTGCAGCTGCCTGCACCTCACGCCACCTGTGTTCATTATCTTGTGGGAAGTGCGGTTTTCATGTACGTAGTGATCTTACACTGCCTTGAAAATGTTATTTTACGTTTATGTGGTGCAGTAAGAACTGAGTATTTAGAAACAGATTTCATATTACAATATGATGTTTATGGCTGCTACTGTCAGAGCAGGTGCCCCTCTGTGGACGAGCACCCCGAGGTCAGCCCTGACAGTCCTGCCCCTGTCACTTGGACCAGGGGAATGAAGTCTGTAGGGGAGCACAAACATCAGCTGCCCTCGGGTCTACATGGGGTAGATGCATTCAGAGGGGCCAGCATTTCAGCCCCAATGTTTCCTCCACAAACGCTGATTCATGAAGTGTGGTTACCGCTCAGCTAAAAGTCAGCTTTTAAATAGTGAATGATGTGGACCAGCAAATAGTGGTCTCTTGGTGATGGTATTCTGTGCCTCCCCATTTGCTTTCCAACAAAATGCTCCATGTGCTTGTGCACACACACAGAGGTATATAATTATCTGTAACTAATTTGTGTGTATATAAATAGAAAGGCAAAAGCAGGGAATATTGCAGTGTTTTATAGCATAGACTATCTATAGCCAGGAGCTCACTGCAGATATTTTGCTTCCTATTCGCAATTACGTGGATCACATCTCTTCCCACAAATTGTTATATAACTCTCCCATGGCAACTGCGGCTGTTGCATAGGAAATTAATATTAGGAAAATACGTATATTTAGCTATTTCAGTGAAAAAGGATGTATTCCAAGGGTAATTAGATACCTCAATGCCTAACTCTTTTAGTACTCATGAGACAGACTGGAATGAGTTTCCCCTTGCTAGGATCGACCTGAGCTTAGCCGTAAGGTTTATTTTCTGGTGGGCAGGAGTACATTGGAGCTGGGAAATCTTTGGGCTACTAAAATTTGCAGTCTATATTTTAGCCACTGGGTGCCGCTACCAATTCAGCTGACAAAACCAGATTCCCTGGCAAATACGAGCTTAAATCTTAACAGCATACTCTGTTCTAACTCAGCCTGAGACAGTGAGTATTGTCAGGCTGCCTGTTGTCCAAAGCTTTATACAATAACCTTTTTCAAGTAGTTGCCTATGAGTTTCAGTTCAGCTGCAGTCAAGATGCTTCCTCACAAAAGAGTGGCTTTTTATTAGAGTTCACAAGTAAAGGTGAGCAGAATTAATAATAAAAAGACATAAAAGAGAACTTTAAGAACGTTATTTCACAAACATCATATGGTTATAGAGGGTCAAAAAACCTGATCCTTACAATATGATTCAAGACGAAGCCACTGAAAAATCAGCTATGCCTCTCTGCTGTTATAGACAATCACCAAATCACAGAATAGTTTAGGTTGGTAAGGAACTTTAAGATCATAAAGTCAAATCACAAACCTAATACTGCCAAGTCCACCACTAAACCATGTCCCTAAGCACCATGTCTACCTGTCTTTTAAATATCTTCAGGGATGGTGACTCAATGGTTTCCCTGGGTAGTCTCTTCCAGTGAAGATTTTTTTTCTAATCTCCCCTGGCACAACCTGAGGCCATTTTGTCTTGTCCTATTGCTTGTACCTGGGAGAAGATACCAACATCCATCTCTTTACAACTTGCTTTCAGGTAGCTGTAGAGAGAAGTAAGGTCTCCCCTGAGCCTCCTCTTCTCCAGACTCAACAACCTGAGTTCCCTCAGCTGTTTCTCATAAGACTTGTTCTTCAGACCCTTCAGAAGCTTCATTGTGCTTCTGTGCACACGCTCCAGCACCTCAATGTCTTTCTTGTAGTGAGGGGCCAGAAACGGAACACAGTATTTAAGGAGCAGTCTCAAGTACAAAGGGACAGTCACTTCCCTACTCCTGCTGGCCACAGTACTTCAGATACAAGCCAGTGTGCTATTGGCCTTCTTGGCCACCTGGGCACACTACTTTCTCATGTTCAGCACCTGTCAACCAACACCCCTAGGTCCTTCTCCTCCAGGCAGCTTTGCAGCCACTCTTCCCCAAGCCTGTAGCGCTGCATAAGGCTGTTGTGACTCACTTAGCCTTGTTGGCTAAAACATGGGGGACAGGTGGTGGAATTAAGAGGTGCTAGATTTGAGGGAGAGGAGGCATGGGCATATAATATTACCAATTTTCTCTAGTGAGCCTTTCTTACAAAACAATTGGCAATGGCTGACATACAGTTCGTGGTTCTGCAGGCCATGTTGTCATCCTAGAGTTCATAAATTTTTCCTGGAAATCATAACTCCTTGAATGCTGCTGGCATATGACCAAATCAGATATAATGTCACCGATCCTCTGCCTGAAATTGATCTATGAAAGTGCAGCATGGCGAGACCCTGACAAATAACCTCACAGACCTGTTCTTGATTGTGGAGTGTATTTCATATTTTAAGCAGAAATTTGCCCCTATTCATAGCTGGTTGCTTTCACTTGCCTGATATTAGCTCACGCAACAGTGAGTTTCAGGCATGCATTTCAATGTCAAGCCTTTGAAAAGAATTTCACATTTTTCTCTTAGTTATATATCACCTTGTTTCACTTCCCTGTGTTCTGCAAAATCCTGGATTTTAGAAAGTAAATAAAAGAAATTAAGGGCGGCTTCATGCCATTTCCGTGCAAGGTATGAGACTGATGTTCCCACAGGAAAATAGTCTGTTCAGTTCCCTAAATGTGAGCTCAATAAAAATCCCCAGATTCTCATTAAATTGCTGGAATGTGTCAGACTGTAGAAATCAAAACACTCTGCTGAAATCGTTCAGAGAAAGCTCTGGCAGTCTCCTGCCTGATGTGTGCGTGAGTGCGTGCATGTATGTAGGCATAAGCGTACCCCTCCTACCCTACTCCATGGCAGCTCAGCTACTGGATTGCCTTTGGTATTAGATACGAGTGGTCCATAGCTATTATTTCTTTTTGGAAAACATGAAGCAGTTTGGTGTCTACTCTCCACCAAGAGGAATGCACCTTCAAAAGCACTCAAATCCTCTTCTAAACTAAATCACATTGTTCAGGCAAGTCAAACCACCATCTCTAAACTGTATTTTTCTCCCTAGAAAGGTGTTGCAATGGGGTTTTATTTGCGTGAGGTATTTACTCTTAGGTTCACTAACACCATGTGAAGTCATTATTGCTATCTGTGAACTCGTGTCCTGAGAGAACTAATGGCCCCCAAGACCTCATTTCTTGGGGCAAGCAGCAACTTTTGAAGCCCAAGGCTCTGCATCCTCTTGCCTCACCCTTGTGAGGATTTTGGTGCAAGAGACCATTTCACTGACACCTAGGGTATGAGCTAGGTGGACACTAGCAGTTGCTGGAAAAGAATGGGCACTTGACCCTATTTCCAAACGTAATGGTGTTGTCTTTTCACAGACTGATAAACATGTCCCCTTTTTCTTAATAAAAATCTCTCTACTTGCATAATTTCTCCCCTGCCTGCACACAGCAGGTGTAAGGGCAGGTACAGCCAGTGCCATTAGGTTTTGAAGGTCTCAGGATGTGGACTCAAGTTACTATAAGTCATTTGGCAGATGATTGACAATTGCATTCACAAAGGTGGGAAAGAACAATATTTATTTAAAGAATTAAGCTGATAATGAGTTCAAGAGAAGCATGGGGGAGAAGGCAGTGACATAGCCCAGCTGCCACAGGATTTGCCAGCAGATAGGTGTAGATAAACTATAGATACTTGGGCTAAATGAAACCAACAAGTTATGTCCTTCAGAGTTTTTCTAGTTAGAGCACCAGTCAAACTGGACTGTGCTCTTTTTAAAAGATCACAGGGGCAAAAGTGCAAATGCATGGAAGGTGGCCTGACTGAGTCAGACACCTTTTATTGTTGCCCCATACAGGCAAGTTGGCAGGGACAGGAACCTGATTTCCTGAAAAAGAAAGGTGCCGTGGCTTTCTCATAGAATCACCCGGTTGGAAAAGACCCACCGGATCATCGAGTCCGACCGTTCCTATCGAACACTAAACCATGCCCCTCAGCACATCATCCACACATCCCTTAAACACCTCCAGGGAAGGTGAATCAACCCCCTCCCTGGGCAGCCTCTGCCAGTGCCCAATGATCCTTTCCATGAATTTTTTTTTCCTAATGTTCAGCCTAAAGCTCCCCTGGTGGAGCTTGAGGTCATTCCCTCTTGTCCTGTCCCCTGTCACCTGGGAGAAGAGGCCAGCACCCTCCTCTCCACAACTTCTTCTTAGGTAGTCGTAGAGAGTAATGAGGTCTCCCCTCAGCCTCCTCTCCTCCAGGCAGCTTTCTAGACAGACTTCTCCTAGTCTGTAGTTCTGCATAGGGTTGTTGTGCCCCAAGTGCAGGACCCGGCACTTGGCCTTGTTAAACCTCATGCCATTGGACTCAGTCCAGCGATCCAGCCTGTTCAGATATCTTTCTGTACTGGACTGGAAAATAAACCAGTGAAAAATCTACCAGACTTCTCAACAGGGGGAAAAGCCCACCCACTTTCACATGTGGTGCTGAACAAGTACACTGCCTTTGCTGCAATCCGAAGACACAGTGCCTGAGCCTCCTTCCCACTACCAGCTTTCCAAACCCAGCACAGCAACAGCAGGCTTTGGCTGAAGATGGCACAGCTCTTGCAAAAATATCAGTGCTATTGCTTCTTGGCTAAAACTGATCTAGTTATTCCTGAAATGCATTGCAGAAAAAATCGTCTGACTCCCTATTGAAGATCTTATTCTGACTCAAACCCAACAAGTGCTTGAGCCTGCAGGATAATTTGAATGCTTCAGTGTTCCTTATTCCATGTGGATGGTCCCAAAATTGGGGCCTGAACCTAGCTGCCATTGCAATTAGTGGCTTCAGGGGAACAAAGAAGGGTCTCTGTTTACTGCAGTGAGACTGGTAAGATGATCTCTTTCCCAGCCCTAAGCTCCCACTGGTCCAATAATAACCAATAACTAGGATTTCCATCACTTGCATCCTCTGGGAGACACTTATATATCACTGATTAATATTGCAAGTTTCCTTGTTATGCGCCTGCCATAAACCTGGCATATCAAAGAGTGCTGACAGCTTACTGAAGAAAAGGATACTGAGCGGAGACGGACAGGAATTTTTCAACAAAACAGCGTGTCAACATCTAAAGAAAACAATAGGAGTGCCAGTGAAAATTGAATGAGGAAGATATTTTGGAGAGGGAGGCATCCACTTCCAACTGATGGATACCCCATGGGCAAGGATGTTATCTGGCCCGCAGGAAACTACTGGTCATTGACTTTGTGCCTGAGTGTCTCCCCCTGTGCTGCCCCACTAGAGCTGCTGCCTGCAATATAAATTGTGGGCACACTCCCTTCAAAGCCAATGTGCCAGATGGCATCCTCCCTTCCCAAATTAGAAATGATGTATGTTGGCAGAAACTCCTTGTGAAGCAGGAAATATCTGCGTGATGCTTCCTGCTCCCTTCCCAGAAGATCTCCTGGCTGCCTCACCGCTGCCTGAGCTCCCAGCTCCCACCAGCATCAGAACCAAGTAAGAACTTACAGAAACAACTCTGTATAGCTGAACGCTCTGTTTCCACCATTTTATTTCCAGTGCTTCAAAATTCTCCTTGATTATTTGCTGCAAAGGTAGTGATAGTTTTGCAGGTCTAATTTGATATCATATCGTTGAATCTTTAAAAGTAGCCCATGTTGATTGTACCTGGAAGAAAAAAAAAACACCCACATCTTGTAATATATTCTTTTAATGAACAACTTGCTAAGTTTTGAATTATGTACAGGCAGTTTCCACAATGAGATACTTAGAACCAAAGGGTTATGTTTGACAAAAATAGGAGATAAAGTAGATGTAGCATTTCAGCCCTGTGGCAGTGGTATTATAATCACGCTTTTAGCCTGGAACTGCTCACTTGATTTCCATAGAACCATTTGAGAGGAATGACCAGCCTGTTCCCTTATGGGGAGACCAACTTTCACCTATTAACTAAAGCACTTGCAACAGGTGTAAACAACTTTCCATTAGAGGTAAAGTTCTCGATACATTAGACAACATCACACTTTAACCTTCCAAGATCTAATTTAATTCCTAGGATCAATAGCTCACGTTACTAATACATTTTGCCAAAACCCTGGGATCATGTCCTACATATTACAGTAATTCTTTCCAGAAGAATTTCAATTTGTAAATAATGAAGAGCTCATACAACTCCTTCTGTTAGTAGTGCTGCCGGGCCTTTTGCCAGTTTGTAAGCTGAAGAATTCTGGTGTTTAGTGCTCCCATCTGTTCGGAAAGCCTGAGGGTGAGTAGTTATCAAAAGCAATATGTGGGCTTTTTTATTCCATGTCTGAGATTTTATGACACACTTTGTCACAAAACACGCCACTGGGGAGAAGAGATTTCCCTCCTGAGTATCTCTGCCTAGGGAACCTCTGAAGTCCCACACACTTGATTTTTGCCCAGTCCTGATCTAAATGGACCAAAATATGCACAAATATCTAATAATTCCTATCCTGATACCTCCAATAGAAATATGACCAAATGTTTCACAGTTAAGAAAGAATTAAAATCTCAGGCATGTATATACTCAGTACAGAGGAATTAGATAAACACAGCTCTGTTTGAACAAAGGCTTTGAAGGCAGTCCTGCTGTCAAGGTATAAGGAAGCTTTTGTTTCCCAAATAAACTCTGCAAATGTACCTTTCTGCTGCATCAAGGTTAGGAAAGTGAGGTCTCCATTCCCAGTGGGGATGGCAGGGCACACAATGGGGGGACATGGGGCTGTGGGCAACCTGCCTGCTCAAGGGGGACTACCTGCCTGCTGCAAGCTGGTCTGATCCACCCCTGAAATTACTTCTCTTGCTGGCTTTCAGGCAGGACGCCTCAACCCTCCCAGTTTGGATGTGCTCTAGCATAAAGGTTATTCTCCACAAGAGATCATTTCATTAGATGTCACTCAGGACACCTAAGGGCAGGTAGTTTGACAGCTACAAACTCTCTGCATGCTGTGTCAATGGGCTGTTTGACATCTATCCTCTGTTTCACCACAGGAACTCCCTCTTCTCCTGCTGAAGATGCTCTGTGTCTTCCCCAGGGGCAAGTGGGTCAAGCTGGGGTAGCATTTATACGGCATCTCCTGCAAGATCTCTCTGTAGAGCTTGCGCAAAAATGAAGGTGGTTGTTGGCTTCTCCTGCTACCAGCAGGAGATGGTGAAGATGTCAAAGGGGTAGCTCCAGGGCTGGTGGCCTTCACTGCAGAAACCAGAGGTGGGAAGCATCAGTCTTTGTAGAAACCTCTTCCTAGATCATCAAAACCCCATCCTGAACTCCAGTGTGATGCCAGGGTATAGACATAGTCATTCCTCCCTCTTTGTTTTACTTCTTTAGGAAGGATTAAAAGTAAAAATTAAGAAGCTGAACTCTGAATTGGACAAAACAATGAAAAAACTCTGAGAAACCTTAGGTGACAAGTAGGTTTTAAACTTATTTAAGGCTTCCACTTTGAGGACTCCAGCATCTCTGGGGTTTGCTCATGGCCTGCTTTAACTCAGAAGACTCACTGTCAACATAATCGCAAGCAACATCCTAAATGTTTATTGAAGTTTCTGGTCTGTTTGTTGTAAATGTTTAGTGTTGTAAATGTTGATAGTCTTTGTTAGGTTCATCCACTGAAAAACTGGTGGTTCCATGTAGCCGTGTTTTAGCACAGCAGAAAACAAACAAAATCCAAATGAACTCTATTACAGAAATTAAAACCAGTACTATAAATTCAAACAGGCTTCATATTTGAAGAAGCCTGGCATGGCAGCCACAAGGTAAAAAAGAAGTGTCAAAACGCGAGCCTGGGAAGGAGCTCCGAAGAATGATTTTTTACACCCTTTTATCTCCAAATCTGTCAGTTTCCATATTCATTAGATATAGTCTGCAAGTACGACTCCACAGTAACTGAGAGTACCACATTTGACTGGTTTCATATAACTTTGCCTGCATCTACTTTGCAATATCATTATGATAGTGAAACACCCTCCACACAACCCTGCACGCGTCCATTTGAAAGTCAGACCAGCTAGTCTCATTAAAACAACCCTCATCAGTTAAAAGTGTCAAAGCTGCTTTTCTTTCCACTAGTCACAATGCATTCCAGTCCTAATGAACCAGCACAGCAAGAGGTTTATTACCCTCTTGCTCAGTTAGAAACCAAGAAACAACACGAGAATTCCCTGCCAGTGCACATCATCTGAAAGCCGTTCTGCTTTGTATTTGCTATCAGATCTTCTAATGCACCACAGCTAATTAGACCTTTGCCTTACAGACCCCCTGTTCTTCTCTTACTGCAGTCCTTCACTTCCAGCTTTAGTTGACTTATGTAGTGCAAGTGAACAAGTCTGGTTTTGTTATATTTTCTGGCTTAGGAGGGATTATTTGGAAAGTGATGAGAACATAAACTCAGTACCTGACTGAGTCTTAGGCACTTATTCCTCTTTTTCATTTAAATGAGAGGCCCACATTTGAAATATCCTTGAAAGCTGAGGCCTTAAGGGCAGGAAATTGTACATTTAGGGGTTTATCCTCAAGCTGGTAGAAATCATCGTAACTCCAGCATGCGTGTGGCTGGGATAATGAGTAACACCACAACCAGCAGTCGGTGGCCAAGCCATCCCCAGGCATGTGAGGCTGTGGCTGCTGCTCCCTGCTCAAGGAGCAGTGCTCAACATGCCTGGGGAAGCCTGAGCTCTGCCCATTCTGGCACCATGGTAGGTTCGAGATGCTCAGCAGTTGACGGGGAGAGGCGAGGTGCAAGGAAAACCACCATGCTCTGGGGGTTCTGGCAGCCCCTGGAGCCCCCCAGCTGGCTGAAGGTGGCAGGGTTGAAGTGTCCCACTCAGTATCTTCTGAGAGGTGATGCTCTTAGTATTCACCATGGATGTGAAGGGTAGAGTCCAACAAATCAGGCATGGGCTTTAGGTCCTTGCCACCACTGGGTAAGGAGGTCAGCAAGGAATTGGTTCATCTCTCTGTGTGACTGATTTAGCCAACTCACAGCGCTTCAAGTGGGCTGCCTGTCTGAGCAAACATACACACCACTGGCACTATGAGGTGTCAAGAAATATTTCATTTGCTTGCTTGTTTTCTTTCATTTTTCAAAGGGAACCCCTTTTCCCCCTTTCTCCACAGGATTTCAGCATGGGCAGAAAGCACGTCTGTAGAGCAGCATGATGTGCCATGAAAGGCATTACAGAAAAATACATCTCTGCAATTACAGAGATTAGGGATAGAAGCACAGTGCATCCTGTGGGAAAAGGGAAGGCTTTGGAGGTACTGCTTAAAAAGTGAAAAATTCTCTTTCAGCAGCCAAGAAAGCATGTATGTACTGACTGGCAGCATGAGCTTTGTATCTGTAGCTTATAGTTTAGAAAGTTTGACTTCCTGGAAATTAATTGAACATGTCTTTTCCAAATAAATACACCTTCATCAAGGGTCCAATGGATGAATTCACGCTTTTATATACTCTGCAGCATGGTACTTGCCGTCTGTGACACTTGGGTACAATTTCTCTGCAAGACTTGTTGGCATTTGAAAACCTGAAGATTTTGGGTTGTTTTTTTCCATCTGAAGATTAGCTACAGGAACTCCAGTTTTATTAGTTGAATACTGAATTAAACGCACGTGATTTGTTTGTCTTCAGTTCCTAATATGTCAGCTTTAAATTTTACAGCTGACAGCTGCAAGGAGGCACCAAGTTGTTTGTATTTCCCAGCCACTCCATAGTCAGTTGCAAGATCAGGCTCTGGGGTATCTATTTTCAAGATTTCTTCAAAATCTTGTGAACTGGCCTCGTGGTTTCATCTTAAATGCATGTTGAGCCATGGGAGAGGGTGCAATGGGCACAAGGAGCTTCCACAGGGAATGTCAGAATTCCCAGGGGTTAGCCCTTCCAGAGGTGTGAGCTATGTCAGTTAAGGTTGGTATGGGCTCAGAAGTCATATTTAAGTCAAGGTTTTATCTGCAAGGCTCTTGGAAAGCTCCATATTAAAATCCAAGCACAACAATCTTTGTGAGTTCATTAGACCATTCTATGCAATGTACCAAATCTTTGCTTTTAAAGACCGTGAGGTAAGGGAACGCAAAACACAGAAACAACTTTGTGACACCATTTTAGAATAGGTTTCTAAAGGGTCACTGCCAATTGGAAAATTACTAGAGTTTTATTAGCTAACAGAATAATGACTTGAAATCACTTTTGGATCTTATGCTTATCAGGTTTTGCATATTTCTCATTGATTTAAGAAACAGTTCCCTGAGCAGAAGACTTGATGAGCTTTGGTTACTTTTTCCTCATTGACTGATGACATTCTGCATCTCACATGATGCAAGCTCTGACTGAAGCATTTCCTATGGCTGCAATATTTAAACTTCCCTTCTCCTGAGTGGCTTTCTTGTCTAGTATTAGTGCTTCAAGCTCACATTGAGAGCACTACTTTAGGTCTTTCTCCTCCACCCAGTCACAAAAAGATCATGAAACCTGCAGGAATTTAATAGACTTAAGAATTCTGCATCTAACTTTGATGTGGCTGCATGAGGACAAGGAGAAAGGCAGACCTCTAGACTATAATCACATGAAGACTCAGATGTCTGTAGGAAATTCAACTGAAAATATGTTGTCTGTAAGATCTTGCTGAGTGACTGTCCTACCCCAAGCCACAGCATATTATCATTAAAGGACTACATTAAGAAATGAGAAAACCAACTTAAAAGTCCAAAACAGGCTATGTAAAACTGATATTTTTCCCCAGTGCAGTCATCTTGAGCATTGCTTGTTGCTGCTGCAAGTTTGGAATCATAACCTTGAAATCACCATGTCATCTCCCTCTCTGTTGTTGTGTTCAAGCTCTCTTTCTCTTCCTTTTCTTCAGGGTTTATACACGCATTTATAAAATCAACTGAATGAACATTGTGTAGGTACATGCACAAGAACATGCGCACTTGTTGAAATGTAAAATCCATAGTAGTAAGTTCTTGGTGTTAGATTGTTATTTCTAGCATTCCTAACAATTCATGCTACATATACACATATATTAAAACATACGTATGTATAGTACATATTGGGCAACTGTTCCTTTAAGATGCCAGAAGTGAGGCAGCCAGAGTTCAGTTTAGGCAATACAGTAGGTTGTGTGTAGGCAGTGGGAAGCAACTTAGAATATGAATCCTGGCTTATCTTTGATGTGATCTCCACTGAAGTTGAGGGAGCTGCTACGGATTTATGCTGCTGTTTTTGAGAGCAGAGCTGGGCACAGAGCCCTGTGGCTCAGCCTTTATAATACATATAAAATATCATCTGATTGTACTTGCATCTACAAGATTAACCTAGCTGCTGAGATTTCTACATGTAAATAGCTATGAAATATGTTGTGTAATCCCTGTGACTGAAGTTTTTGAACATGTTTTGGGCAGTGCTGTGGTGGCTGTCTACACTAGATTCATTACCCACTGGAGGGCTGACAGTATCTGCACAAACACTGGTTTGCAATGTCTCCTGTGCAGTCAAATCAAGCCAAAGTGAACCACTTCAAAGAAAGGATGTGTGGAAGGCAAAAATTTCTGACTCATTCTCCCCTGAAGGAGAAGGTGTAAATGCTGGCATGTGTGTGGCTCTTCTCCCACGTGCCTTCCTCTTCCCGGATCTCTCCTTGTTGATTCTTTAACAAGCTTCCCAACATAGAAATGGGGATTTACATACACAAGTTCAACAGCTCTTGCTACTTGTTCCTCAAGAGACTAAGATGTCTCTTTGTAACATCACAATTACTTGCTGTGAATGTGATCAAACATTGGGTTGACACATGGGAAGATTTATGGCCAAGGCAAAGATGAGTGGGTTTGATGGGAGGGTTTACTGTGATCTTAATCTGTGCTGGTTTGTTCCCAGCTAGCTTCGCGTGGAGTCCCCAGCTTATGTGAACTCAGAAATCACAGCTGGATAAAAAGAAGGCATGTATTACCATGTATTACCATGCCTTCTCCCTTGGGTTAACCCAAATCTTGAAAGTCACAAGTTTGGCCTCTTTTAAAACTGTAGAAAGCAGGACGTAAATGCAAACAGACAAGAACGTGTAAGAATGTGAGAAAAGCTGGATTTATAACACAAGCCCAGCAACAGGTGAGCTCCATAACAAGCTTGATTAGAACTAAGAAGTCTAATTAAGCAGCAGCTGAACAAAGAACAATTCAACTTTGTACTCATAATGCTCTACTTAGAAAGAGTAAAGAATCCATCCAGCTTCTACTGAAATTAAAGACATATTTATAAACAGAATTGTTTCTAACAAGAAGACAAATCTCATCCTTGTGTAACTGTCCTGAGGTCAATGGAGAACCCCAAGAGATTAATTAAAACCAGAATGTTCATAAAAGTTTTCTATGATGTGCCAGCTGCTCTTAAACAGGGAATCACGTTAACAGTTTCTCCACAAGCATGTTACGAGATCAGCTCCTTTTATTCAGCAATTCTGCTGTTCAGAAACAGTGTTTTTAATGTTTTTTTTTTCTACAAAACCAAAATTCTGTCATAATCTTTGAAAAAAAAAATTAAAACCCAATACTCTTTGACTGGAATCTAAATCTTTAATTTGTTCTGTTGCTGTTCTGGAAGTTCTGGAATCTGGTCGGTTTTTGTGGTTTTTTTATTCTAATTTGCAGAAACATTCTTGATCTGTAGAAATTATAAGGACATTTTAAGTCATTGATTAAAAAAGTTTACTGTTTTAGTTAGATATGTCTTCAAAAAGAAGTCACAATAAAAACGTAGTCTTAGTCACATTTGAGGCAGATTTCCAAATAAAGACTTCATGTTTATGTATTTAAAATTATTTTGAAAAGCTTTTTCCATTTTTGATGGAAATTGCACTGCTTATTTAAACAACTCTCTCCAGTTTCTTTTAATTTAACACCAAATAGTATACATAAAGCCTGTAGAAATCCGTTAAAATAATTTGCATTAAGACACTTATCCATTTGAAGGAATATTCTCATAGCTTCTCTTATTCATTTTAGCAACCTTAAGGAATAGCTCATAATAAATTTGTCATGTATCAATAATCCTGCCCAGCTTGTGATTTTCCTTCCAATTTTCTTTGCTTTTTAAACGAATTAGATTTGCTTATGAGACTTCCCCAGTTTCCTGAACTTCTAACAAGAATTTGTTTAGGTAAAAAAAAAATTAGAAGCGAATTTCCTTTTCAGTATATTATTGTGGTTTGATATTTATTTTTAATCTAAGTGAATGATATTACATTAGTATTGTCTATTAACCTCTCATTCCTAAATCTCAGATATTTTTCTAACTCAAAGTAAAGTATGGACATATAATACAGTGAAGCTGTACATTTGGGAGCAAGAGGGTAGAATGCAAGTATCAGCACAGTGAAACAAAAGCAGCAATTGTAGAGGTCAGATTTTATACCTCTAAAAACTGAACATTTCCATTTATTTTTCTGTCTCTACTGTCCATTGTTTTGGAAGATCTTTAGAACGTACAGTTATGGGAAGATGCACATTTATTGCTTGAGGCGCCACTGTAATATTTGACAAAGAGATATAAGATTATAAAAGAGGGACACCCTGCTGTACTTTTCTAGACCTACTTTGTGTCAGAACAAAAGAGCTCTATAGAAATGTTACATCATGCAGCACAGTTTCTGGAAGTTTAAGAACTGGATGCAAACCCTTGTAGCTCATTTATTATATAAAATCATAATGACTTACTACTGACTAGTAATCTTAAACTGTAAAAAGCTCTGTTTTAGGAATGTCTTGACGGCTTCCACAGGCTTATTTGCACGGATGGAAAGGAAGCTGCTGAACTTTGAGGAAAATCAGAACCATTTTAGATTGTATAAGGACTTCAGGCCTTGCTCCTCAAAGCATTTTATATATAAGACTGTTTTAATCACTCATAATTACATTCCTACTGGCTTGATGCAACTGGTAGTCCATGTTTCCTTGGGCACAGCCTGTCTTATTTTTGAAGTAGCAGAGTGTGATAGACAGCAGTCAAAAAAAGCCTCAATTCAATTGCCAGAGATGTCCAGTGGGGCTCATCCATGTCATCAGTTTTGGTTGGATTTGGTCAAAATCAAAATGATTTCCAAAACCATTCAGCCTTGGCATAACTCCATTTTTGCCAGTACCTGTATTTCCAGCCTTAGAGGAAGCACACCTGAATAGCCCTCTTTTGATGATGCCTCTGTGCTGTTCCAGCATGGATAATGTATTGTCTCGTGTTTTGTGCAGTCATCTGCTTAATGGGCACCAATGTACTGTTTCTTCTTTCTGCAGTCAGCAGCACAAGGACAGTAGACACTGTGCTGCCACAACACCGACACAGCTGTCCACGAGTACCCAAAAGGAAACATGGAAGACAGTATTAGGCAACACTCCTCACCTCCTAATGCATGCCTTGGGGTATCTCAGCCTTCCTATATGTCTTTCCTCCTTTTGCTTCTTACCTTTCCCGTGTACCTACCCAGATCAGACTCTGTGAGACGCCATAGGAAGAGATATCTCTTTAATCTCCACCGAGGCTGTTTTTATTGCTTCTACAGTCCCACACTGTATGAGGAGAGGCTGTGAACAAGAAAAGTGGAAAACAAAATAAAACCAAACATCATTCATCGTGTCACAGCACATCTCCACATCTTGGAGCCAGACATGGTGCAGGAAAGAACAAGTCAAGGTATGAATGGCCCTTTCCTCCTCGTAAACCCCTAAGCTGTAAATATGAACACTGAAGGATTTATATAAGTCCATGAATCCAAAACAACTGTTGGAAGTTATGTATCTAGTGCAATAGCTTCTTCATAAATAGAGCAACATCAACACCAGTGAACCTTAGCAATGAGTTCACATTTCTCTTTCCCTCAGCATCTTTTCAAACTTCAGCTTCCATTGCTTTAATTCTAATTTCACCTTCCTAATGGGCATTTTCTCCATACCTCTTTCTTGTATTTCAGGGTTAGTTGCAGCTTGTTCCTTTGCCAGTTCGACCAATGTTGACCTTATGCTCATTTAAGGAATACTCAACAAGCAAGAAAAAACTCCCCCCCCCATCCCTCGACAAATCACTCAGTGAACTATATGGTAATTGGCTTTCGGAAGTGACCTCATAGTTTCCTAATTTTGTGTGGTGATCTGAAGAATAATTCTATTATAACCACAACACATAAATGCCTTGAAAGTACTCAGCTGAAACCTATAACCACAGATGATTCCTGTGCTGTTGGCAGCTAAAATGTAGCCCACATTTGTAAGTGACAAATTATAGGATAATAATAACCTTTGTGGAGTTAGATATCCCAGAACACATGATGCCAAGAGACAATAAAAATGACTATGTAAGGATGATATGCAGAAGTACTATTTATATTAAGTGACCGTAAATTCAAAAGAAAATCAAAATAAAACACAATACTTCTCCAGCAACATTTTACCATGAGTAAATGCTCACTTGAGAACTGTACTTTTGAATTTTTATAAGTATGAATAGATTATGCCAGCACAAGCACATCTTGCTGCACTCTTCCTCTAAACACCCTACCTCTCTCTTTGAATGGTAGATAGGTTTGGTCTGATCACTGCTAATCTGCTGGTTGCTAACAGTAAAAATAGCTTTTGACATCACACAAATGTTTCAAGAGTGCAGTTGGGTTTTTGGCCACCTCTGGATTCTATTTTTTGCCATCTTATTCTTCTTTTTGTGGTACATGGCCATGAGGCTTATTCACTTTATAAAAGGCTCTGAGTGATGAGTTTTGCTATGGAAATCTTCTAATGGCTTAGTTTTCTGGCTATTTTATAATGACACACTGAAGAGGTGTGACCATTTCACCATTTTGAAGAAAATGGTTTGGAGAGTGACTACACTTCCCTCAATTTACTTTATGCCAGGTACTCTTCATAGAACCGTGGAATGGTTTGGATTGGAAGGAACCTTAAAGACATGATTCCAACCCCTTTGACATGGGCAGGGACAACACCCTCTACATCAGGTTGCTCAAAGCTTCATCCAGGCTGACCTTGAACACCTTCAGGGATGGGGCATCCACAGCTTCTCTTGGCAACCTGTTGCAGTGCCTCACCAGTCTCACAGTAAAAAATTTCTTCCTAATTTCCAATCAAAGTCTTCCCTCTTTCAACTTAAAATCATTACCCCTCATCCTATCCCTGCATCAATAAAAAGCCATTCCACAGCTTTCCTGTAGGCCCCTTTAAGTACTGCAAGGCCACTATAAGGTCTTCTCTTCCCCAGGCTGTACAAGTCCAACTGTCTCAGTCCTCATATGGGAAGTGTTCCAGCCCTCTGATCATCTTTGTGGCCCTCCTCTAGACTCACTCCATGTCCTTCCTGTGCTGAGGACTCAAGAACTAAACGCATTACTCCAGATGAGGTCTCAAGTGAGCAGAGTGAAGAGGCAGAATCACCTCCCTTGCCCTGCTGGTTGCACTTGTGATGCAGCCCAGGATAAGGTTGGCTGTCTAGGTTGCAAGTACATGTTGCTGGCTCATGTTGAGCTTCTCACTGTTGATCCTTCCCCTTGTTTACTCACTCTACTTGTGCAGTTCACGCTGGATATATAGTTTTATGTACAATTTTAATAATTTTAAGTGAATGAGTAGCGCAGCAAAAACTATTATTTTAAGTGAATGAGTACTTTTATTATCTGAGGGCACCTAAACCTGTTGAGCCTTTCATAGCTATTTCAGAGGGACTCATTACAAGATTTTCCAGCATGCGTCTGCCTTGCATAACCATCAGAGTTATCCCAGTAAAAACACTGAATTCAGAGTGGGAAGTCATAGCTTGAGATATGTTGAAATCACTGTGAATAACAACACAGGATGATCAGTTAAAAGTAAACCTAATACTTACACAATTTGTGTTGAACATGATTGCAACAGTCCAGAAAGCAGGAGTGCTGCAACTTTCATCAAACATAGCTGTTATACTGCATAGCACCAACCTCTTAAATCTCTGTAACGAGCTTCAGGCATTTCAAGAAAGTCAGAAATAAGTATGACTTTGTAAAGTATTGCTACTTCATGCATATATCCATTTTCAGCAGTTAAAGACACCATCAACAGTCCCTTTTTCTACTTACTGCCTCTGATTTACTGGCTGACTTTGTTATTTCCTTTGTGTGGTTTATAGGACATAATTATTTAAAATGGAAAAGAGAGAACGTCTAATAGAAATTTTTCTGCAGACAGTTTCTGCTTTATATTTATTTAGTTCACCAGTCTCTCACATCAAGGAAGATGTACTGGCTTGCAGAGGGAATAAAAATGGCAGAACTGTGATGAAAACAAGCAATAAATAGTGAAAGATATATTACCAAATCATTCATTATTTCAGCCATGTAGTTTCTGTAGTATAAAATCAAAACAGAAATTAAGCCATCACTTGAAAATGCATCAAAGGTCCTTGTGACTGTAGGGACCCAACTCAAGATTTATACGCCTTTTAAAGTAAACAGTCTCTTTGAGAAACAATAATTCAACCATCCAACTCCAAAAAGGAGTGCTTTGTTTCATATTCAGGTTATTTAACCCCATTTTCAAGATGCCTCCATCAATTTCAAAAAGAAAACAGTTTAGAAATGAGGACTCCAGATGTTTTCTATTGAAAATGTTTAAATTATGCTACCCCCACTACTAAAATCAGAATTTTCTCTGTGATACATGTCACACATGTAAAAGACACCATGCCTTACAAAGCCCAGTTTACAAATTGACTCTGATTTACATGTTACTTAGGCTCATTTTATTCAAGTGCATATTATTTGCCAACCCTTAATGAGAAAAGATATGCATCAGACCGTGAGTTACTACATTTTTATTCTTCCCTTGATGAGGGGGTTCAGTAGCAACATCAAACACAGGGCAAGGAGGATGAAAGAGAAATTGTCCCAGTTTTTTGTTTGGAAGATGGGCACCAGAGAGCAGCAGTTCCTAGGAGGTGGAGAGCTGTCAGCCAGCAGAGTAGCTCCCACTGTAGTCAGCATTTATTGTGGGAAACAGAGCTGCAATTTGCACTCTTCAAACGAGTTGTTTTAGTTTGAAAGTTAGTTTTTTGTATTATTAACAACAACTGTGACCATTTTATAGATGAAAATTTTTAACATGTACTAGAGCAAGCTCATCACACCTTTCCCTCGTTTCTCTTTCAGGGATTTCCATGTCTGTGAATTTTCAATGTCTGGAAGGGAAAATGCTAATCCAAATGTTAGATATGACACAGGGGAACCCCAGCATGCCTGGTGGAAGACCCTGGCACTTACCCTTTAAGGCTGTTAAAGCTTCATCAATAACATCTTGGGCTTGTGTTATTATATTCTTCCTTTTAAACACACTGTTTTCTACCCAAACATGCTACCTGTGCATCTCTCTGGATTGAGGATTTACTACCTTTTAATATAACAGACTTCAGTCTTGGAGAACTACCAGCTATTTTGAGCCATTTGGAAGTATGAGAGAACCTTGCTCTTTTCCTCTGAGGTTTTCCACACACCTGAGCATCAGTACAACCATTAGGCCACCTCCTTCTTGCCTCAGTACTGCCAAATAACTAATTGCTAAAGTGAACAAAAACACAGAGAGAATTTAAATATGACGTGCTAGGTTAGAACAAGGGTCCATCTATCCCATCTGGCTGCAGCAGATGCAGGGAGACTCCAGGAGAAACAGGCCGAGTATAATCCCTACATTGTTGTATTTCCCTAGTTTCTGCAAATCAGAGATTAAGGACTTGCTGAATAGCATTGCTGTCTGACAGCCACAGATCTCACTTCAAGTAGACACCTGATTTTATTTTGAACCTGTTTAGATGCTAGATCTCTGTGGCATTCAATGGCACTTCCTTAATTTTATGTATTCTCTGTGGAAAAGTATTCTTTTTGTTTATTTTAGACACATTTTCAAGCTTTCTGCAGGATGATCCTAGATCTTGTGTTGGGAAAAAAATTAATTGTTTCCTTCTCCTTTTCCCTGTATCATTTGAGATTTTTATACATCTTGGGTGTGTCCTGTTTGGACCTTCTTTTTCTAAGTTCAGCAGTCTTCATATATTAAACTTTATTTTGCATAGAAGCCTCTACTCATTTTTGTTACACTTCTTTCTTAAGTTTTCTGATTCTTCTGCATCCTTTATGAGACAGAAGCTGAGGCAGAAGTCAATCCTGTCTCTAAACTGTGACAGTATCGTTAGCATAATGCTGGTTTCTCATTCCATCCCTAAGGTTGCTGGCACTTTTGATAATGAAAAGTTGTCAAGCACACGTTTCTGGAGGAATGTCCTAAGTTTCCCCTCACATCCAAAACAAAACCAGCCAAATTTGGATGTGATCATGACCTAAGTGTGCTTAGGATGACATTCGTACAGTTTACTGCCTCATATTTATTAAGGATGAATTTTATCTCCCATATTATCACCCTCTCAGCGTGATGCAAACTTTAAAAGTTCTACAATCTGCTTCAGTTTCGTTTGTCCTGACTATTTTCAAAACACCAGCAAGCTTTCTCCTCTTGCTGTTCTCCAGCTTTTCTAGGTGATTTGTGGCCATTCCAAGCCAGAGACCCTTGGGATTCCATGAGTAACTACTCCAGGAAGAACAGTGACCATTTATTCCTGCCTGCGGTTCCGTCTCCTTTGAGCAGTTATTAATGCACAGCAATCTCCCCTTGACATTAGGTTTCTGTAAGACTGTTTGGGAAGGGATATTATAGAAGGGTTTAGGAATCCAAAGGTAATTTTTTTGCTCAAGTCACCCCTGTCTACAAGCGCAGTAATCCTTTCAAAGAACTGTACAGGATTTGTGAGGCATGATTTCTTTATTTATGAATCCTGTTCACTATCTCCAGTAAGTTGTATATATTCACATCTACTAATTCTGCTCATTATTATAACTTCCATCAGTCTGCCTCAGCAGGAAGTCAAATTTACAATTCTCTGGTTTCCTGGCTCCCCTCCGGAGATTATTTTAAAAATTGAGGCCACATTTGCCACCTTCCATTACTGTGGAACCCTGGCCAATGTAAGCGATAGGTTACACACTACTGTGAAAAGTTCAGCAATTTTATATTTGAATTCCCTTAGATCCCTCAAATGATTACTACCTGCTCTTGGCAATGCATTACTACTTGCTTTATTGATTTGCTCTAAAATCTCTCTACTGACTGTTCAATTTGACACTACTCCTTAGACTCACCCCTGTAAACAAAGACTTTGTTGTGCAAACTTCCTTAAGTCTCTCCATGCTGAATCCTGACACAAAGAATCCTTTTGGGTTTATTTCTTTTTATTTTTCTTTGTTGCTTCTCTTTCTCTTTCTTCTTCTTTTTCTTATCAGGATATACCTTCTTGTCTGTTTTCATTTGGAGTCAACTTGGATTTTTCAGTTCTAGGCAACTCCTTTACTCCAATGTCCAATTCTAAAGGTTATTACATTTTTTCTTTTTGGCCTGAGTTTGAGTCTTTTTTGTAGGTGTATGTTTACTCAGACTCTGATATACTGTCCATAAGAAAAAAAAAAGCCCTTTTAACAAGCTTCCTTGGTTTTATTAATATTAAAGTGCCATGATAATATAATTGACTTTTTGATGTTTTTTTCTCAACAGAACATTGAGCTTCAGTAATCTAGGCATTACGGAGTACCTTTGCTACAATTTTATATTGAACTGCATCTTGTACAATGCCCACAAGATTCTTTTTTCTTGCACATACCTACTAATCATCTAGAGGAAGGGGTTTTCTCACTTTTCTTCAGAAAGCACATTTACAATGTCTACATCTTTTGTCTCTTTATGACGCCTGTAATAACATTACTCCATTTTCATCACGATAAGCAATGACTGAAATTCTCTATTATTGTTCTGTTTCTGATTCTGGAGGCTGTGGTCACCACTGTGCTCCACTAATGTGGACTGTTGCCCAGATATTAATGTATAACCCAAATTTCAATCCACAGTGATACCCTAGGACTTGCTGACATGGATGAATTAATCATGTTATTTGACTGCCAAGGCTTTCTTTAACACATATACTATTTCTTCACCAGCACAGACATACACAGCTATAATTTCTGGTATAATTTTTACCTTAGTGTTACATTAATTTTCTTTCCTTCTTCCCAGTTCACATACAATCTCACATAAAAATACTTTCATGTAGACCTAAGCATTTCTGTCCATCTGTCACTGGTTTTAGACCATTATCTTTTGCCTGCAGGCCTTATGCATTTTTACTCTTATTCTCATTACATTCTCTGTTTGATTGTATCTTTGTTCTTCAACAGTGGCCAACGATTTTACCGACTTCTTTCACATATTCTTTTTCTGGAAGACAGAGATTTGATCTCTCCCCCTCTGGAAGATGAATCATTCTAAAAAGGGTGTGATTGTCCATTTTCAATCTTTCACTCTTACACATCTATAAGCTTTTTAAAGTGAAGTTTTCTAAACTTAATTGTACTTGCAAAACAAAGTACAGAATTCCATCAGGCTGATACTAATGATATTATTTACAAATTGGTCTGTCCAAATAAAGGTGTGTTCTGTGCTAACATGTCCTTGTTCTTTTCTAATTTATTTGATTGCTAACACTAATCTAGTAACAATTCAAATGTTCTCCATGACCACTGAATGACTGACTTTAATAAAATCTGAACTGGTTGCTATAAGGCAATCCAAGTAACAGCAATAGCAGAGCTGAAGTCCCTTGGAAATGCATGCTTCTCTTAGAAATTTTAAGACGAATGGAAGTATATCAGGGTGGCATAAGCTAATGTAAATTACACCCAATACCATAGTCGTTTGAATTCCACAATCCTTTGTTTTGCTTTTTTTCACCTCAGAGAAGCATGCTACCTAGCAGAACTACTTTTAAGAGACTGTCTTGAAAGCTTCACTGACTTCAGCAGAGTAGTTCCTCCTTCAGGTCCTGATCCTGTGAACTGATCAAGTCCAGAGTGGGCAGAGGCTGTGCCAATGTGGAGTCTTGCTTGGCTCTGGGTTCCTGGAAGAAGGTAAACTTCTTGCTGGAGTTGGGTGCCGTGCAGACATGCTTTTAAGATCTCGTCTCAGTGCTGTTCATCTTCTCAATGGGAGTTATTTCTCATGTTCTTATCCAAGTTCCTCAATCCAGAAATATAAAAATTATACATAATTACTATTTCACTGTTAATTTTCAGTTCTAGAATATTGGTAATGACAAGCAATTCAATATGTATACGTGCTTATATACGTCTATACACAATGTATTTGTGAATGTAAAGCGTGCATGAACACACAGATACAGACACATGTGCTGGCCCTTGCACACAGAAAACCACTAATTATACATTTTTAAAGGAGAACAGAAAAAGAAATAAACTTTTTGTGGGCACTGGGACCATAATTGAGCACAGCAGGAGAAGGTAAAGAGCAGCAATGATTTGAGAAAACGTCAGTGAAGCAAATAATCAATCCTGTAAAATGCCATGGAAAAAATTAAGCATGTAAGCCAAACCATTTGAAAATGTAAGGATCTCTCCTTGCTTCATGGGGATTCTGAAGAAAAGTCTCTAGACAACAATTTTCTTATCCCAATTTGTTTAATCTCCTCCTGGATTGAGCTCATTTTTGGCTAACCTTGCACAAATTGTGTGCATATGTGCACGTATATATATTTTATAAAGCATATAACCATATATATACACATTCATTTATATCTGTATCTTTGAGCTCAACACTTTTTCACAAGGCACATGCCTTTGTAATGTAAAGGTAAGTCAAAGTGCTGTTTGTATTAAAGACAAAAGGCATTTTTCAGGGCAATACATTAAGTACAAATGTTGAAGTTTGTGGCAGGCGAGCCTAGTTGTTGCATACCTCGGGAAGGAAGAGAAACACTCCAAAATCCTCCATGAAAGCAGAATGAGCATGGTAAGGAGGGGAAAAAGAAGTCCAGAAAACCAGCACAGGACTGAAAAACAAGAGAAGTATAACTCCCTGAATCTATGAGATTTAACTGTTACAGGCTTTAAAGCCAAAGAGACAACCTTGTCTTGCTCAGTTTGCATTTGGTTAGTTAAAATCGAATTGTCATTTTTCTTATCAAAAATAAATGTACTTTAATTGATTTAGTTTAAACGCATTTAAAGAATTGTCATGACCTATATTAACTCCTGTTCTTATGCTATAAACCTTTAGGTTATAAGGAACACTATTTAGCCAGTATATATTTGCTTAAATTAAATTTACATAGAAGTCAATTACTTATGGAATCCCTGGCTGAGCTCTGGAAGAAGAATTTGCAAAAGCATGAAATTTCTTTCTGGCAATCTGTGGTCTCTTCTGCTGGAAGTATATTTTCTCCCTATCAGATGCGTTCAATTCAATAGCTACTTCAATAATGTAATTGAGAAACCAGCTGGGATTTGAAAAAAGCAAAAACCCTGGTTTCCTCTTCCAATTTACTTATAAAAATGAGGTGTGAGAGGGCGACATCTATTAGTTCTAAAATGCTGAAGAACATGCTGATCAGAAACTATTAGTTTGATTAATTTTCTGTGAATAATGCTTTCTTTGTCTAAGGTATCATTCTATTGTAAATGCTTAGCATGTTCCAATTAAAACTTTACTTGTTCATTCAGCACAGGAATTGTATTTTTAAGCTATGTATTTAATGCGTGTATGGCATATCACCTTGGCTACCAGAAAAGGAAATACCAGTTATAGTTATGGACTACTTTTCGTAACAAACCAAAATATTTTAACAGCTACCAATCAGTGAGAATATGTTTGTGTTCAGGAGAATAAATCTAAAGTCCAAATATAAATATAAAGTAAAAATCAAATTTAAAAGGATTATTTGATTTATCATTAAAATTTCAAATCATCTGATGCTGGTCTGCCGTGGACAGCACAAGACATCTCTGCTTGGCCAGAACCTGGCTCAAGGACAGGTTCAGAGAGAACTGATGTGCACTGTAATGGCCTTAGTGCTGGACAGCCCGGCTGCAGCTGCATTTTCCCTGCTTGACACACTGGCCAGCAAAGCTTCTGGCTTTTTCTTTATAACCTTTGTTGGTCCTGAAATAATCAGAAGACAGATAGACACCTAAGTCAAAAGCTCAGTTAAAGATTGTATAGCCTTTAAAGATGCTTAGGTGTTAGAAACATTAACTTGGGAGGACAAACACATTTTAAACCCGAGTTGTATTTTATGGGGTTATTGGATTCTGTATTGATTTCAAAAAGAGCAAGTTGTGACTTTTATTACAGGCAGCTAACTTTGCAGAGTCATAGACTGATTTGAAAGCAGTTGCCTAACTCTGTCCCCTAGTCCATCACAAATGCTTTCATTCTGGCCTGCCAATCATTTGGGGGGGGTGGTGGTGTTCTTCAGTTAGCACTTGATTACAACATGCCTTCTGCAAGGCCTTGCATTTCTGATATGAATACATCAAGAAACGAGAACTTCACCATGCCCGCAACATGTTGGTCCATTGTTAAACAATCTCATTGGTCGAAAATCTCTATTATGTCAAATTCAAGTTTATATGGAGTCAGCTTCCAGTCACTGAGCTTGTATCCTTTCCCATTTGATCTGAGAGCACTTTTGTAGCTATATTTTCCATCTCCTGAAAGCATTTATATGCTCTAACAAATTATATACGCATGCTTTCCTGCCTAATTGTCTCTTGCTGGCAGAAGCTCTGTTACAGTGCTGAGGACAGACACCAATACTTTCATACCTTGAATAAAAATGCAAACCCCATGCTCACATATATAGATGAGAAACCAGACTATTGTTCTTGATAAAAGAATAAGTCTTCACTATTTTAAAGAGCACGTATTTTTTAATTATTTCTTTCTGTGCTCGAATGGAAAGATAAACCACTTGGAGAGGAGACTGGGTGCTGCTGGGGTGGATGCAGCTCCCAGGGCACCTGTTGTCACTGCCTCAGCCCTAGACTTGCTGTTTTCCCTCTCTTTTCTGGAACCATAGATAAGAAACTTGTTCAAACCAGATTGCCAGAGTTTATTTATTGTACTTTATTAAGCGTACCCTTTTTAAGCTCTTTAAACAAAGAGGCACTTCGTAGCAAATCTCTACTGGTTCCTCTGTCAAAACCTTGTGACCTTTTGCAGTTCAGCGGTGATTGAAGAGCATTTTCTGAGCCTGAAAATCTCTTGCTCCTCCTCATTTGTTGACCTGCACACCACAGGGAATAAGCCTGGCAGCCCTTGTCTCTTCATTCTGCTCACTGGTTTAATTTGGGATGGTTAATGCTCTGTAGCCCAGAGTGTAACTCTCTCTGTAAAGCCACCTGAATTAGCACCAAACATGCACACCATCTGCCATTGTGGTCTTTTAGGAAAGCACATTTTAGGGCTCCTGAGGCAGTCAGGTGAGGCCCTATTGGATGGGAGATGATGTGAGAGAACTGATAGAGTGGAAGGAGAGATCCATGCTGGCCTCACTGTGATGCTGGATGCTAGAGGTGGTGTGTTCTTGCCTTCCAGTGGAGGCCCAGCTCTCCCTGCTGGGAACAATCACAAACTTCATTCCCAAATGCTTCATCTGAGTCTCCTGTGGGATCATGATACCATGTCAGTTCATCCGAGGAACAGTCAGGATGAGCCACTGCTTTGAACAGATGTGTCCCACTCCCTTAGAATTTGACTCATGTTTTTTCTTCTCAGTTCAAAGGCTACTTTTAAACATCATAAAACTGTTTGAAAAAATTATTCTAGTGTTATCATTGCAGGGCCTACTGCTGCCCAGCCTCCCACCTGGGCACTGCTGGGTGTTCTGTTCGGGTTCTCCCTCTAGTGCCACGTTTATCTGTTTTTCACTCTGACTCCCACTCCTCATTCTTATCTTCATTTGTATCCCATAATAATTTGATTTCTCCCTATTTTCCTTTCTTTTCTTCTGAGAGGGAAGAAAGCATAGGCAGTGGCAATGAAGATGCTACTTAGGGATAGTGAGCAGTCCTCAGTGGTCTATTTCCAGTTCTCCTTAGCATCCTTAGTTGTTAGGTTAGGGTTACTACAATGTACCTCCATGCCTATTATCTTTAGTGTGGTTTTATGGTTGCACCAAAAACCACTTTAACCATCTAAGATGCCATTTTCTAATTCCATTATGTCTCTTGCATGGGGAATGTTTTCAAATCTGTTAAGAAGGAGGATGTCTCAGTACACTGTCTTCGACAACTGCCATATATGCTTTTGGTTTTCCTTATAGGTAGCTAATGGCTTGAAAATTAATAGAAATTTTTTATGCCATGCCATTTCAAGTTACTGTTCTTTTTGATTTTCTTGCAGTATCTCCTTGACTCTAGCCAAGTCTATAATCTTATTTGCACTATTGATTTTGGTAACATCCCTGAGTACAGTGTGTCCAAACTAAGCAGAGGGGTAAGTAGCATGCAGAAGAGTGAGTCACCAAATAAAAGGTTGCCCTGGCCGCTGCATTATCAAGGTACTCATAGTTCTGCCTTTTCCAGTGCAAGGCACGTAAATCTGCCTTTTCCTTAATTACTTAGGCAAAAAGATGTCTGGCTGTTTCCTTGCTCATAATTTCCAAGACAACACTTGCATGGAGAACACTTTCTGCTTACATTTTCTCTTCAGGACATGACAACGTCAGTCTTCATTTGCTGTCTTTCTCTTGCGTACTGCTGCTGTTCTGTTGTGATACATCTGATGCCTCACGGGCTTGTGGTCAGTTTCAGAAGGTGTCTGAATTTTTGGTGTTGTCTTAGCTTCTGCTTTGGCTTTGCAGAGATGGCTAGTCATTTCCTTGGGTTTCAGCTATCTTTACATCAGAAGATATTTAAACATTCCTTCTTATGGCCCAAATGAAGGTATCTGCGTACACTGAGTTTATACAGGTCTGTGCTGACTGGCTACTACCATCCATTGTAATAATATTGTCAGAAGTCTGACACAGACCACGATGACATCTGTTAAATTGCAAAAAAACCTGAAGTCTACAAGCTGCTGTGGCATTCTCATCTTATGTTCATTTATTTTTCTTAGATTCATTTAAAACTCCGTTGTCAATGTATCTCTTAAAAGATGAAGCCAGTAGGTGGCCCAGTTTCCAAACCCCATTATCACCTAAGAGGCATTTGTTGATTTGTTGCTCTCATGTCTTGACAACCAAAATGCAGTCATGCAGCTGCATTCAGTAAGCCCAGCTCCTGGCTGGGAGCAGCAAGCTGTTATATATTGCACATGCAATTTTTGTGTGAAGGAACTTCTGTCTGTGATGTAAACATTTTCCAGGAAATTGGGGCACAGCGCTGTGCTTTCAAATGCAGTTAATGACATGTTGGAAGCTTACCGAAGTATGGAAAGAGTCATTAAAGATAGAGTTCATCTTGTTTATTTTAGCCTCCTCCAGTACAAATATCCATGTTTGTGAGAGCTGCTTGAGGAGGTCATGCTGGCGAAAGCATTATTCATCTGATCTCCTTGAGATATTGCTTTAGTATATGGCCAGCAGAGCCTGGAAATTCATGTGAAGTGTTCATTGGCTCTAAAGAGAATGTAGATCCTAGTATCAGCTGTTGATATCTACATTAGAGACATCCACATTTGGTCAGACAAACCCTACTTTTCCAGCTGGACATGAGACTCTTCAGACCATGCATTGTTAACCTCAACAAAGCTTCTCCAGCAATGGTTTAAAGGGAGGGAGATTCAGATAACTTCCAGCTAAATGAAGGTAAAGAAATAGATGGCGAGCTAAAGATAAATAATCTCCAAACTCTGATCTCAGCTACCAAAAGGATTAGCCGGATTTGTTGCTGTTTAGGCCCAGGTTCATGAACTCTATATGGAGAATCAGGACTGAGTGAGAAACAAGGTTCTTGGTCAAGGAGTGGTGGCAATGGCAAGGTGTGTCTCCTGCCCTGAGGAAGCTGGTTTGAGGGGTGGCAGCTCAGGAGCCTGGAGGAAATGGAGTTGTCCTCAGCTCAGGTCTCTGAGTGTGGCAGGGCAGCAGCAAGCACCTCTGAGGTCCCAAAGGATGTTTTTTGGGACTCCCTATAAATGAGGCCTCTGCTTGTTTTTCATCGTTCTGCTCCGTTACGCTTCTTTTATTACAACCTCATTACATGGAAATTGAGTGTTAAACTAGCATAAAACCACCAGTGTGGAGTGAGGAATTGGGATCCTCCCATTTTTACGCATATAGTTATGCCACGAGCCAAAGTGTGGGTTTCATATTTTGAAACTCTTGGCCTTAGGCTTTATACATGTATTGCTGTGGCATAAGTGTAGGTTTGATGCTGTCTCACTAGGCAGTATATTGGAAAAAACATAGCAATATTGTTTGACTCTGGGAAAAGCCAGTGCCTTGAGTAAAGAAAACATGGAGTTTGCCTGTCTGACAACTCCCCTTTCTGCTGAAGGGGATGGCTGCCACCCCAGTCCAGAGGAAGGGGAAGAGAGGAGAAAAGAAAACATGAAACCAAGGAGGAATGCAACAATCCCAGGAATGACCACAGCGTCAGTGTGTGGTGTCCCACAGCCAGCCCCTGGGAGAACCAGGGATGTGGGTGGCGAGGCCATTACCAGGGGAGATGACTGACACTGCCTCCTGATTTCTCCGAGCCTCCTGGAGCCCAGGCACTGGAAGCTTTTGCTCCCTTCACATCCTGAGAGCAGTTGCTCTTCCTCAAGGATAGGAGATTTGCAAGTATGCAATTTGAAAAAGGAAGATGGCATGGGCAGTAGTTAAGGAATGTGGTCCCGGGGTGGTCTTGCCGCAATGAGGAGGGCACCGGGAAGGGCCAAGGAAAGCTGCTCATACCTGAGACCAACCCTTGATGGAGAGACACCACAGCAAACCTTCACAGACAAGTGTTGGCAGAAATGTTTGGCAGTTTTGTAGCCTGAGATGAGGAAGACCTTTTCTCAGGATGCCCTGCCAGCCTCCAAGGATGGCGTTACATGCCACCACAAATGCCCTGGGACAGGGGGGATGTAATTGTTCTCTAGGTTAATTATAATTGACACTTGAATAAAAAAATCCTTCCTCACTCACGCCACTGATCCTTTTGCTATTTGATTCCAGTGCGTATGTCTAAAATTAGGCCTTTGAAAGTACTTTGTGGCAGGGGTTGTAAACGGTATATTTTCCTAAGCCTACTGCTCTCGAGGCTGATGTTTTACCATCTTGTGATTTGGCTCATGGCCAGAATTGTATCTGCATAAATCTGGGACAAGAAAGCTCAGTAATACACTGCCACTTCAATAAAAAAGGAGCTGCAAAAAATCCATTAAAGCATATCAGGTTCATTTAAACAATGAACATTATTATTTAACCCATAGACTTGTGCTAGTCAGAGTGTAGGAAATAAATGCTCCATAGTCCAAGTTCTACCTGGATTTCAGTATTATCCCCTCATAAGGTTTCCTTGAGACACCAGCCGATACATTTGGACACATAACCTCAGTTCAGCCCTGCGTAGATGCAACAGGACCTGCTGTCATTTTGTGCATTGGGGAGGGGGAAAATTGCTTTCTCCTTCACTGTTAACAACCTATGCATCTCACTTAGCCAGCATCTTCGAGAACACACAAGCTAATTTTTTGTGCAATAATTTTTTTTAATGACCACCAATTACATAAAAATAAAAAGTAGTCCACTAAAGTGTCTGCACAACTCAGACCTAAGTTTTGCATAGGCAAAGATTTGGCTTCAGATCACATTTCTGTGGGACATTCCCTGAAGGCTATCTCAAAATAAAACCAGGCTATTTAAAAAAACAGATTTCTATTTTTGTTACATTTTCTAATTTTAGTTTCCACTCTGGGCCCCAGGACTTTTGTGGGTCTTGAACGCTAAATGGGCTCATAAGAGAGGATGAATTTCTCCAATGCAATCTGTCTCATCTGATTGAAAGGTCGTTTACTTGAAAAAGCTAGTAATGCATATGTTATAGGTGAGTGCAAAAGGGCAGCAGCACTTGCTCCGTGAACAATCACCTTGTGTGCATCTAAAATACATGCCGTCATGCAATTTATGCTGGTCCCTTTGGTAGTAGATAACCACAAACTGTGAAAAAACAATTGCCGCAAGGAGTGAGGGTGAGATACATTTACATTCACCCCTTCTCATCCCCTCAAACACCCATCTGTCTATCTTTCATCCTGTTTTTCCTCTGACATCAGGGCAACATCACTGTCATTTAACCTCCAGTGTGTGGTGCACAACAATGTCTTGTGAGATGCTATATTAGCTCCCTCCAAGCCTGCCTTTTTTAGGTCTTCACTCTTCTCCCTGCATTTTAGCCGCCTTTTACTGTGGTACCATTCTTGTCATTCCTTCTGATATTTTTGTCTTTGAGTTTCTCCACATCCTGTCATTAAGTGATTTCTTGAAGCCACACTATGAACCCCTGTTATTTTCTTTCCCTCTAAGTGCTTGTCTTTGTCCACCATCTTAGCTAAGATACCCAGGATAATGCTTTGATGTTTGCAATAGCTAAAAAAAGTGAAGACCGTAGAGGATTTAGGCATTCCAGTGCCATGATTTCACTACCAAATCATTGATGGAAGCAGTATGGCCTGAAGAACAAGGGCTGACCAAAAAGGCAGGTCTCCCTTGCCTTCTAGTTCTTGTATGACCCAAAGCAGTCACTTAAAACCCTCTCCTTCAGTTTCTCCAGCTGTAGGTTGATGCTGACAGGGTAAGAGAAGTACTATAAGTGACAGATAATTATTGGAATTGCTTGCTTGATTTCAGGCCATGCCATTTCATTTCTCTGGAGACAGAGGTCAAGGAGGTGGTTCATGAGAAGGAAATTCCACATTGCTGGAAGGTGTTGATGGCATTTCCATTACTGATGGAGAAGTGTGCAAAATAAATGCCACAAAATTTAAAAAAAATACACAAGTGGCTTTATATATTAATTTTCTCCTTTTCTATCCCACTGGCCTGAATTCTTTGCCTGTTTTTACCTTGTCAGCTAAACATTGCCTCAGGGTTGCAGATGCAATATTTGTGATGATTCATATTATGATTCATATCATATATGAATCATATATGATTCCACTTAAAGGAAGATAGATTGCCCTTTCAGACAGCTTTCGACTATCTCTCTTGACTACCTCTAGACCTCATAATACCTTTCACTGGAGTTCTAGAAAATATCACCAATGCAGGTGGACTCTGCGTGGCCCAGGGCCTGGAGGAGGCTTCAGCTCTCTGTAGCACTCCCAGGTTAGAGACACTGGAGTCCTATAAGTGTTTCGCAGTCTGTCAATATTGAGCTGTCTCTGCCGTCGGTCATTTATGGGCTCTCCTGACTTGCACTGCAAGTGCAAACCTCCACTTGACATCTCTCATTGGGTTTCCAGCTTCCTGCTTCCCTGAGAGCAAGTGCCACCACCACAAGTGTGCCACCGTTTTCCTACCAACCTCACCTCTGATGCTAACCTGTTGGCACCTTCCATGCACACGCAAGCCAATGGACTCATGCATTTGGACAACTTCACTCCAGTGCTTCTTGTGCAAAGGGCAAGAAAGACAAGGTCACATTAAGATACTCCAGTAGGAAAGGGTTTGCTGTGCTGGTGAAATTGAGGATCTGGTGGGGTACAAAAGTCCTTGTGTAGTTTTCACACCACCACGGAGCATGCCATTTCTTGCTGCAGCACCATGTACTTGACCATTTCAACATCTCTGAACCCTTCTCAGGACTAGCACACTGATAGATGCCCACAAATGGCTCTCTCCTCTCCCCACAGAGGAGCTGTGCTTAAATTTGCAGCACTGAGCTGCTGTAGCCCTTCCCCCAGCCCAGAGTCTGCTGGACATGTTGATCTAGACTCCATTTACCACCTGCAGTGCTTGTGGAGCTGAGGGTCCTAAGGCTGCTCCACACTGTGGGTTAAGGTTCAGGTTGTTGAGATCTTTCATCTTCCTTGGATTCATCCAACTTACTACAGGAGACAGAAGTCTCTGCCTGCCATCTGGACCTCCACTTGGGTTCAGGACACTACAGAGATGGCAAAGGGTTGTCAGCCTCAGACTGTTACCCTAACTGCTCTTCCACATGGGCACCAATGTTACTGCCAGGGACTTCAAGCACATTCAGGAGAGACTACACGGATTTTGGGTGCTGGTTAAGGTCATGGATGCCTAGGTTGTGTCTCCACAATCTGATTGGTGAAGAGGAGCTACAACATCATTGGAATAACTGGGACATGTATGAACAGTTCACACATCTGAAGTGCTGTGGTGGGTAGATACTAGGTCTTCAGGGAAGACAGACAGGGACATAAGGGATGTGGATGCATATATGAAATGGAGCAGCTCTGATATATAGAGTTTCTCAATGAAATAGACTGCAGGCTGAGTGAGACTTTGTGGGTCAGGCCAGGAGTGAGTAATCGGTAGTGGCAACAGTCTGGTGGGAGTTTGTTAATGACAACTTAATTGAGGTGAAGAAGAAGAGGAAGCCTTCTTTAAGCAAATTGGATATATTTCTGAATCACATACTCTGACTCTTGTGGGAGATTGTAACTTCCTTGATGTATGCAAGAGGAGCACTCGAGAGAGTTGCAGGCAAGCCAGGACATTTCTGGAAGATGTTGGGTTAAACAGCTTGACACAGACACTAGATAAACCAACCTGGAATCACATATGTCCACACTCTGGATCTGCTGTTCACAAAGCATTCATATTGGTTGGGGGAGGGATAATCAAAGGTATGCTTGGTTATGAAGGTCTGGAAATAGTCAAGTTAAAGATACTAAAGAGAGTTGGAAAGAGCAGATTACAGACTGTGGACTTCAGAAGAGCAGAGAGTTCAGTTTCTTCAGGTAATTCTTAAGTTGGATCCTATAGGAACCAGCTCTAAAGGGCAAAAAAGCTCAGGAAAACCATAAGTCTTTACTGATATTCTCTTCTGAGCACAAAATCATCCCAGCGTGCAGGAAAATAAACAGATGTATCAGGAAACTGTCTTAACTCAGCAGAGAACTCATGACTGAGCTGCAGTGCAAAGATTGGATGTAGAGAGAAACTTTTTCTCATCAGGACAGTTATTCACTTGGTGTCCAGAGAGGTTGTGCAGTGTCCACACTTGGAGGTTTTAAGGATCCAGGTGGATGAGGTGCTCAGGGACATGGTATAGTGGTTGTTAGGAATGGTTGGACTCTATGATCCTGGAGGTCTTTTCATACCTAGTGATTCTGTGATTCTGTGAAATAGTTAACATGGTGAGACTACCTCAATCTCTATCATCAACGTCAGTATGACTACTGAAGTCCAATGAACTTCCAGCATAACTCCACTGAGTAAGTGTGAGCCTAAGGCTCTCTTTTTAGCCTTTTAATCTGCCTGCAGGAAGGTAGCAGCTTTGGAAAGGAAAGTCTGAATGTTGGAGATACTAATAACTCTGCCAAAGAATGCTGGAGTGTTGTAAAGATGACTGTATGCACCTACTCAACCTCGATCTTTGTACAGAAGTAGCTGTAAGTCCTACCAATAGCTTAAAGGGATATTTTCATTTAAAAATAGAGAGTCATGACATCACTGACATAAAGAAACTAAGCAAGACAGCTATTACCGCCCTCAGGTTTCTGTGTTAAAAATCAGATCTTTTTTTTCAAGAACAGCCCTTCATGGAGTACTGAACATTGTTTGTTTTTCAAGGATGGTGGAGTAAAGCTTTGTATCGGTCCAATCTTTTTAATATTTGGAAATCAGCTTATCTTATTGGGCAGGCTGCCAAAAGTGATTACAGCTGCAGAAACTCTACATTTGAACAGGGATTTTATCAAAACACTCACATCTGGAAAAAGGCCAAGAAAAACAGTGACTGGAGAGAGTGGAAATTATGCCTCAAAAAATGGGATGAGAAGCTGTGGAATAATTATTCAAAAGCTATGTGAACATGAACATCTGCCAGGTGACCAAAACTGCCATCTGAATAAGGCATTATCCACAGTTAGACCAGATTTAACTAAACAAGCTATTCCACTAGGCATAATTTCACATTTTCCATCCTTATAGTTTTTCTATCAAATGTGGATACCCCAAGACAACTATAAATTCATACTCTATCTTAATGCACACTACCCTCCCCTTGCAGACAAGCCCTTAGAAACAGCCAGCTCCACCAGTGTGAACAAAGTAATGCTTATTTAAATGCTACAAGATGAGGAAGCGATTCAGTGATCACTGCAAACAAAAGAGAGTAAATACACCACTGGCTATTGGAGTAGACTTTTAGCAATCCAGGCATCCATTACATATTTTCAGCCAAAAACACAGAAATAAATCCATAGGCACCCACTTCATATATCAGTATGTGCCCTCCACAGACTATGAGAGCACTGTGTGCAAAAGTAATTTCTCAAGCACTACTGAAGGCATTTTTTCCACTAATGTGAGAAAAGGGGGGAAAGGATACAAGACTTTTTCCATCTCAGTTGTGTTCCACAAAACAGCTGTCCACAGTCATAAGCATCAGGCAATCAGAACACCTGGGGTCTTCCAAGAGGCATTAATCATAGCCAGTCGGGGAGGAGAGACATGTGAACACCAGCGTCAGGAGGACTGGCTCTGTGCATGGAGCCAGGGGATCACTCTTTGAAGCTGACATGAGACTGCTGCTCCAGCTTGCTTTTTGCTAATGCTCCAGAAGGAAGTCTGCACCAGTCAGAATTCCTCCAAGGATTTGGGGGCAGAAAGGGCTGTAAAAAAACATGTTAGTTGGTTTCAAGCCATAGTCTGCATCTGTGTAGCAAGATGCTGTTTGCACATGGGTAAATGCAGGATCTCTGTTCCCTTTGCTCTTTTCAATACAGTCTGCAAGTTCACAGAGTGAACCTTAAATGCAGATGTAGCTGGAAAACATTGCCTTTTGAAACAACACTTTCAATTAGTTTTGCCTACATCACAAATCATAAGTTAGAGAAAGAACTCATTATCAGGTCGTCTGGTTTATCTGCCAGTATAAAATTTCATGTAGAGATGAGACAGAATGCTTTTCAGTTGCTTGTTTACTTCAAAGGGAGCATTTGTTAATGGCAAAGAAAATATTCTCATGATATTTTGGCACAACTCGAGCCCCTGTAGATTGTAATAGGAGTGGGAGTATGAGCACACACATGTGTACGCTTGTATGTGCATTCACCTTTGTATGTGTGTGCAACAAAAGGAACAACCAATGAGAGGGAGAGAACCAAAATTAAGTGTTTCATACACACAGGGCATGTTCATGCAGACAGGTGCAGACAGATGTGGTCTCCTCTGCAGGGCCTGTTAGCTTTGGCGTAGAACTGACAGAAAATGGTTCAATGGTTTCCAGACCAGAAGCGGCTCCCATTTGATCAGCTCAGAGGATGGCAGATGAGCGTACTTGTCTGGGCCTGTCCAAGTAGACATGCCCAAACTCTCCTCCAGACTTTCAAAATACCCTTGGAATGGAAAGGAGCTTTTCCAGTTAGGACGTAAAATAATTATTTCCCAGGATAACATGCATACTTGGTAAAGTGCTTAAAGGGAAGAAAGAAAAAAATGACAGTAGAAACCAAAATTATATGATGATGAAATGAGTTGTTTAAGCAGGGCTCACTTACCAATAAACCATGGCAAATCTCCAGCCCAAGGTCAGCTATTTATTTCCAAATCTGAAGAGGGACATGAAACATACAGAGTAGAATTCAGCAGAGCTCAAAGGAGAAGAGTGCAAAACGAGGAGAAAAGTAATAGTTAATTCCCTTTGTGAAGCTCCCAAAGTGAGATTTCCATTGAGTACCCAGGATGCCACTGGCAGCATTTCTCTCCTGTTCAGTTCTCTGACTTTTGGAGAAAACAAAGTGTAAAATCATCATGGACACTAGCATGACCAGTGATCAAATTTACCTTGAGCCATCTAATCAGTGACATGGATCCATGGTCTATCTAAAGCCAGCAAAGAGGACAAGTCACTTGCAGATACTGCATTTAGCACGGTGAGAAGTGAAATTTAGTGTAAGCAATGTGAATTACACCTTATGATTAGTATGTGCCTCCTTCTATTGACTGTAGCAGATGAGAAGCTTAATCTAACTCACCCGAAGTCAGAGAAGATGAATCTCAACCTAAAGGAAGTAAAAGAAAGAAGGAAGGTAAATAACGTTCATGGAGGATTCTACACACACTGGGTCCACCTTTGTCTCTGATGTAAGTCTAAGAGTATCTTAGAGATCGATGCAGGTCAACATATCTGCAAGTTTTGTAGCTGAAACAAAGGCCTCAAATGACTATCCTCAATTGAAGCAGAACTTCAAGGCAGCACTGTTAGAACTCACAGACTTACTTTTGATCAGCTCTTCATCTTGCAGTCCACATTCCTTCTCTAAATAAGTATATCTATTGATATTTCAAAGGCACCACTTCTTTTTACGCTGGTGCTAACCTTCAGAGGCTTAACAGAAAATTCCATTTTGCATCATGTGTTTCATCTACTTATACAGATATTGTCAGGTCAAATTGCCAAACAAACCCCCCACCTCTCTTACTCCTTCTAAGAGTCTTAATTTAGGCTTTTTCCATTACCCAGCTTAGCAATGAATGAAGGTCAGATTCACCTCCAGGCTTCCTTTAACAAATAATCTTCCCATGATGTAATCTGAGACAGACTGGTATTTGTAGTATGGCATAGTTGAAAAATTCTTGTTGAACAAACCCAATGCTTGCTAGTTCTCTGTTTATCACCACTTACCTCACCATATCTGGCTGAAATAATGCCAGATGTAGCGACAATCTTGACCGTCCCTGTGCAGGTTCTGAGCAAGGGCTGGACTCAAGAGTCTAATGTTTACAACATAGGAGGACCAATACTCACTGCAGGTCTGTTTGCCTCAGTGCTGCTCTTGCTGATCCAACAAATGAACTCCTTACGTTAGGGAAAGTGAGCAATAATAAGCATGCTTAAAATAAAGGCTTTAATAATGTGGTAGAAGGACCATCCTTTCTCCTTCACCCCATAGATGAGATAACAAAAGTTAGTGCTGTAATCCCTTTTCAGGTAAGATAAAGCAAATGAGATTGGCTTGGTAAAGAGACTAGCATGGAGAGCAAGAAAATTTCCTGTGTACCATAAAAATGGTAAGTATTAGAATGTCTGACTGGAAAAGCCAATAAAACATAGCAAGTGAAAGAGAAATCATATCCACAGCAGCAGCAGCTAATTATGCTGCTGGACTGTAACGACCTGAAGGCATCACTATGCCCTGTGGGATGAGCAGTCCCGGCCTGCATTATGGCTTGTTGTGTGTGTGTTTGGTAAAGACTGGCTGTGGTTAATCCTAGTCCTTATCCACTGTTTTAACTGAGATCCCTAGCAGTGCTCTTTGGGAATGAAATGAATGTTCAGCTTTGAAACACCCCTCCACCCACTGGCCCTCCACCCCGGTTCCCAGAGCAACCTTTGTGAAAAGTCACTGAAAAGCTAACATCATGGCACCAGGACTATTTTAGATGAGGACCGGCTGTGATTAGGAAATGGCTATCATCTGAAAATCCATAATTACTAGAATAACTAATGTTAATGTATTCCACTTGGCCTAGACTATCCGTGCCGGAGATTATCGCAGTTTAAAAAAAGCAAAATGAAAAGCCTGAAGCGGTTGTATTTCTCCAGGAATTTTTCTCTTTTTTTTTAAATGAGTGTTTCATTTATGAAGTCCAGATTTTAGTATCCTGCACAGCCACAAGACAACTAGGCCTACCTCAAACTGATCAAAATGGAATTTTTCCATTGGGTTCAGTGTTCTGTTGACTATCCAAACATCTGTTTTGTGGTTCATACAACCTTATACGTCAATAGGATGTTAACCTTCTTTATACACAAAAGCTGAAGCAGTGCAAATGATTTAACTTCCTAGGAAGATGGAAGATCCTTTCTCAAGCTGTAAATTCTTCTGGACCATGCCCAAAGTGAAAAATGTAAATCACCACAGTGGAAACATGGCAAACATGATTTTCTGTCTCAACAAGGGCAGTCTTAAATTTGGAAAATAATCAGATTCTTTCTTAGAAGCACCTTCAATGACAATGATAAAAAAAATCTCTCAGAAAATTACTTTGGAAATTAAGCAGCCTCTTCCGTATGCAATTTTTCCAGTAATTTTCTGGGAGATTTGTCTTCGTTGCCATTGTATGTTCTTCTAAGTCAGGAAAAATCTCTTCTTTAAGAACAAAGCCAGAAAAAGCACTTGTTAATGTGTTGCAAGCTTTCCTTCTTTATGCTATTTTCCAAATAATTCCATTCCTTCCTTTCCCAGAAACCAAATTGTTAGCCTGTGCAAAGGTGGACCTAGGGAGGGGGTAGGGAAAAGGGAAATTATAGGCTCCATTCCCGCCTCCACAGCCAGCATTGTCTTGCTTAGGAAGCAACCACCTGCATCTACATCCAGTGCTGCAGATATGTGGGACTACCCCGCTGTGGGACAAGAATTCCTTCTCTGTTAAAAAAGATGAAGGCTCTACTGACAACAATCATGTCTTAACAACCTTATCATTCACTTTCAAATATAATAGTTACCTTGAGGAAGGTGTATCCCCTTACTTTTTACTGCTCTTTGTGTATGTTTTATGGACTCCTCACACTACGGCATAATCCCTAATACGTGATCAAATTGAACTGTCCATGCCTCTACCTTCCTGCTTCTCTCCCTGCAATTTTGTCCAATAAAACAATCTAGGAAAATCCTAGCTCCCCTTGACATGGACTTCATCATCTCTCGGAATCTGAGAACTGTCATGAGCAAGTTTGGTCACTTGTGACACAATGTGATGCCACGTCAGTGTTGCGCAGTTTGGGTTTACATACTGAGGGATGCAGAATGGAAGGAAAGGGAAGTCTGGAGAGGCTCTGAAAATGCAGTAGGACTTTCACAGCATTTGGTGGAGGAAATGGGTATCTTAAACAAGCAGAAATTAAGCAGAAATGGCAGCATCTGCAGGGCAGAGGTGCAGAAGCAAAACAGAGGAATAGAGCAGTCAAAGAACTGCAGAGAGGGGAGGGGTAGAGTGGCAGGGTGAAGTAGGAGTGCAGGAAAGATGTGGAGGAAGGGAATGTGGGAAGCACATGATGCCATAAAGCAGCAGTTTCTGTAGAAGGGTTCACAAGTCCGGAAGGGCAAACAGAAGTAAATGAGTGACACGGGAAGTGGGATTGTAAGTAAAGAAATTTGGAAGCTGTTGCCAAATAACCATTGAAGTTTAGGAACAGGAAAGCAGCTCCTGCTCTGATTCAGTCTGGAAATCTTGTTGTGTCTTCCATAAATTCTCACAGCAAATGCTTCAGGGGAAGGTGTAAGAGTTCTAAGTTGGTGCAGATGTAAATGCATCTGTATCCGAGTTGGGAGGAACGGCCTAACTGCATTGCCCTGGTATAAGTGTGGTGCCACAAGTGGTAGAGTTCATTAGGGACTCAGAAAGCTTCCTTAGACTCTGCATAAAATTGGTTGTCTTGGGGTGGTGAGCCACTTCAGTACCTCTTGAGTCACTCTGGCACTTTATTGCTAGAAACTGGCTCAAGTTTTAGAGAATGAGATTTGGCATCTTTCTTCAACGCTGTTTTCAATGCACATGCTATCTGGAAATATACTTTACCCACATATACGCCTTGTGTTTTTTCGAATTTAGATCTGAGCTAAAAAGTGTTCCCATGGCAATAAATGTCCCAATGATGAATCTGTTGAAGAAAATATTCCTTTTATGCCTCTCAATTTTCTTGTTCTTTAGATGTAAGTGACCTATTATTAGAAGGGAGAAAGAACTACACACATCTTCTACCTAAAGTAAACAATCCAAATCTCCCTTATACTTTCATAGACATCAAGTTGCACAGTAAATAGAAAAGGTGGAGATCATGACAGGCATAAGCACAGCAGGGTTTTGCAATAGCAGGAAGATCAGATGAATGCAACTTTTTCTCAGCAACTAACAGAATCACCCAAAACACAACTGTTGCTATTAATGACATTAACTCCTACACAGGCATTTTCTAGAAGAGAAAAATAGCAGGGTAGAGACAGTCCACAGGACCTTACAATGTGTTACGAGAGGCACTGTAAGTGCAGTGGGTAGGGAAAGCAACTAGAAGGGAGGATTTTCTTAATTTGATTCTATGTAGGAACATGGAAATGAAGGTGACATATATAAGTGTCACCATGATATGACATATCCTATAGCTCTTATAAAAAGCAGGAAGAGAAAAGACCAAAATAAAGAGAATGGACTTAAGGAAGCAGCCCTCAAAATATTCAGAGATCTAGCTGGTAAGATCAACATAGAAAACAAATGCAAGGGAGAAAGTAGTGAGGGAAAGTCCCTGAGCATAACAGTAAGGTCAAAAGTGTGATTTATCCCAGTGAGAAGTATGGCTAGAATTGAGTGTCAGAGGCAAACTTGGATAAATCATGAGCTCAATAAAAGGTCAACATTGTTTTCATCATTATAAGGGAACAGGGGAATTACAATGCAGTTGCTTTTCTTCAGTTCTTAGAAAAATGATGGAGCAAGAAACCAAACAATCTGGGGCATGTGGAAGATAAAAAGCAGATGAATGACACCTAACAAGGAACTGTTATGTCAAACTAATATAATTTACCCTCTGTGGCAGGGTGACAGGTCTTGTTGGTTAGAAGGAGGAAGTTACTCATGCATACCTTTAGTTTATCAAGGCTTTCAACATGCCTTGCATGACCTTCCCATAAATAATCATGGGGGGAAAAAAGGAGTAGATAAATGTAAGGAAGTACCATAACTGGTTAAAATCATGTAGTCAGAGAGCAGTGATCAACAGCTCATTCTAAAATTTACAAAAAGTATCTGCTGAGGTTCAGTAGTGTCTGTACAGTGTCCAGCACTACTCAAGATTTTCAACAGTTACTTACATGAGAGAGCAGACATATGCTTTTTCATTACATGAATGACTAAACTGGGAGAAGCTGCAGTGATGACAGAGGACAAGACAGGAAGGTAGAACAATCTTGACAGACTGAAGAATGGCCTGGAAGAAATAGAGTGCAACTGGAAAAGGATAAATTAAAAGTTTTAGTAACTAAATAAGAATAGCAAACTTCAAAAACACACGAGAGGAACAACTGATTAATGCAGGGTAGTGCAGCTTGGGGGTATAGGAGTCTGAAAATTCACTACTAATCAAGAATTCAGGCACAAAATAGACAACAGCTGTGTTATGATGGATAAAAATGACCAGTCTGTGAGATATGATGTAATTCTTTTGATATATGTGGTGCTGGTAAAGTTGTGTCCCATTCACATCTCAGTGATTCATGGATTTGTCCTCTAGGGGCTGGTAGTGAGACTGGTCAGAGGAATTCAACTTAGAACAGAGGAGACTCAAGGGAGAGATCATGAGTCCTTAAATACTTTGTGATGAATCTTAAGACACACATAAGCCACTAAACATAAAAATAAATCTTTAAATATGAAAAAAATAAGTCACAGGAAATGAACAAACTCTTCTTGGTGTCTGCTGGGGATTGGATAAAGGGTATACCAGGCATCACAGCAAAGAGGATAGGTTACTCATCAGGAAAATTTCTGCAATAGTAAAGACTGTGCAGCACTGCAGCAGACTGGCAAAGGAGAACAGTGAAGTCTCCATCTCTGAAGCTTTTAAAAAAGGACTGGGCAAGCATGCAGGAATGTCGTGTTAATTAATCTTTCTGTACTTCCTTCTTTGAATCACCCATAATTTTATTATCTTACAATCCACTCTAATTTCCAAAAAATTTGTAAATGTAGTGAATAACACAGGCAACAGGACAGGATCTCCTGCCTTTTAACATTTTATTATAATGAAAACAAACCTTTACCTCTACCTGCTGCTTTCTGTCTCCTGTGCAATATTCAGATCACCGTAATGCTCTGACTCTCTTTTCTACACTTCAGCTGCTTAGGGTGAGGCCTGAATAGGACTCCTTAGAAATCTAACTTATTTTGCTTCCAGATGTCTTACTGGTCTAGTTTCTATAAGATTTTCAACAGTTCTGATGTACAAATATTGCAATTAGTGATTATTGCCAGATTCTTCCTTGATGGTGGCTAAATAATGGATAAACTTGCTACTCGATGTCCTCAGGCACACAAAAAGCTTCCCTTTTTTTCACCCCATCAGCCTCCTTAAGGGGTGGAGTTCCTTCCCAGTCTTGGATATTCTATCTGAATGTAGTAACATACAACTTTTCTAGTTTTCTCCAACTTCTCAGTGGTGATATTTCCTCAGCAGCTTCATCTCATCCTTAGGAAAAGAACTAACATGATCAGCAGTAAAGGCTTCCACTGAAACATAACTTAAGTTGTGAGAAATACCCTTGTCATCCTTTAGTTATTTCTTTTGGTCCCTGGAGTTGTCACAGGCCAATAGATGCTTTCCTATGTCTACCATTTCTGATAGATTTAAGAAAACATCTTTTTATCTTTATTGTTTTTTTAGCTATATTCATTTCAAGCCTATGTTGATCCTTCTGATTTCCTGGTAATTTATCACCTACCATAATTTATAATCCTGTTTATTGCCCTCAGGAGGGTCAGATTTCCAAATGTTGAAGGACTGGCTCAAGTTACCTCTTAAATCTTGCCACTTGACATTCCTCTGCCCCGTCTGGTTCCCTTTTATTCAACTGTAGGCGTATCTTCTGACACTATATAACTGTTTTGAGCTGGGGATGTTCTAGGGATTTAATTTTAATTTTAAAGCCTTTTAAACTAACCTATTCACCTTATTTTTCAATGCTTAGCAGGACTATGTCACTTTCCGGTGTTTTATTTTCCTTTCGTGAGTCTGATTATATGGTTGTCTCTAATTATTTAGTCTTCAGCTACAGTAATTTTCTTTGAATTAACTCCTGTATGTTAGTTAATGTTGAATCAGGAACAATTTCCCTCTGATGTGTAAGCTCTTGGACTAGTTACTCTGAGATCCAACACTTGCATTCAAGAAGCCATCTCTCTAGGGTTTGCACAAGGTCCCCATGCTGTGGGTAGGCTGATGAACTCCCCTACCATTGCCTCTTCCCTGCTGCTGGGCTCATTTCTGTCTGCACTCTCCTTCCTTTCATCTGGAGATGCACCGTTTCACCACGAGTTTGTTATCAATCTGGCAATGCCATTTTTCTTTGCATTCATGAGGACATTATAAGCTTCTCCTTTCTCTCGAAAGGTTGTGCACGTGTAGATTCTTCTCAAGTTGGTGTTTTGTCAGTAACACTTATTAAGTTGTGTCTGCACAACCTACAACTACCAATTGCCCTCCCAGCTAAGCGGGTCATAGACTTCAGGCAGCAAGAAGAAGCTGGCCACAGCGTGTTGCTGGACAGGAGGAAATCCCTGCTTCCCTTATAAGCTCTGGAAAACCTTCCATGTCTCACATCTATCTTGCAGGGATGAGGAGAGCCCATGTCCCAGGCGGTACCTCTGTGAAAAGGTTCAGACACCCATAAGGGTCAGGAGGGACAATGGCTCGACTCACAGTGTTTTGCTTAGCTAACAAAGAGTCCATCAGAGAAGCAGTTCACTGCTGTCAGTGGTGTTGAGGTTGCCTGGTCTGATGTGCCTCTATTTCAGTCCTGAGCAGATGATGTGTCTCGTTAAGAGGAGAATATAGGCAACTATTAATACACTTCTTTTGAAGAGTTCTCATCTGAGGAGTTGATCCCATTAAACGCATCTGCAGCAGCCTAGGCAGTCACGAACATCTGCTCAAGAGACTGCCATAATGAGGTGATGCCTCCTCCCCACCGTGCATTGTCCGTTACGCTCCATTGGTGACACACGTTTGTCTGGTTTTGGCAGGAACATGCTGCACAACATTCGGCATTAATCAGGAGGATGCACTAGGTGCATGGACACATAAACCCTCCTGGCATCAGGTTACGTGTTACACAGCTGTTTAAATTGTTGGGAGGCTTTCCCTCAGTGGTTCTTTTATATGGTTTATATGGTGTGAAGGGAGCATTACTCTTGAAGGGACTTAAAGATCTTGGCCCAGTTTGTCTGTGGTCTTTAAAGATCCCATGACGCTTTTCGCAAGAGCTGGAGAATTAATCTCGTTATGCTACTTAAATTTCAGTGGGGAGAATTATATTTTGCTTTTCTAGCCTTTCTCTTTCTGTGCTCTGCTTTGTATATTCAGGCATTATTAATATCTTTTATAGCATTTTAAATGTACACTGTGTGTGGCACTGTGAATGGAAATCTGAGGGGTTAATCTCAAAGGAAAATCCTATCCTGAACAGTTTATGTGCTGGAAATAGATCATGGTAACAGGCAAGAGGCAGCGCTGGCAGCTAACATATGGGCATTGTGAATATTCAATAAGAAAGCACATCAAGTTAAAGTGCTGCTAAGTACATAAAATATTTTTTTTAATTCCAATATGATTTTCAAAGTACTTTTTAATTAAAAAAATAAATATTTTCCTCAAAAGATTGTTTCTTTGACATGATGATGGAGTTCAGAGGGTAACAGACCTCAAATCTGACTATACCATGACTATATGTCAGAAAACAACTTGGTTTATGTCAGAGTAATCAAAAGCAGAATCTGTCCTTCAGCAGCACTCATGTGGCAAAGTGTGTTAGCTGGTTGGTTGTCTCACACTCATATTCTTTCTCCACCTAAGAAACAATCAAATGCCAAATTTGCAGAAATAATATGGCTTTGTGTAACAGGTACATAATTTCCACTAAATTGAAGGTGATGAAACGAGGGGAAATGAAATGGAAAGAGTTCTTCAAAAATGCAGGAAGAAAAATGGGTAATGAGGAAGAAATAGCCTCAAAAGAAAAGGGTTTTAAAACCCTCCATTAATTTTTAATAACAGTCATAGGGCATGCCTGAAGGTTTTCTACAGTAAATAACAAATGTAATTCAATTACAGAGGACAGGAAGACTATCAGCACCACAGATTATGTCTGTCCCTAAAATGGGCTCTCTACAAGAAGTGGTGGCGCCTTCCAGACCAGGCACTAGATGCTGTCTACGCCACTCCCTAACATCCACATTGTGCCCCAAATGGCATGTCGCAGAAGATATTTTCTCGCAGGCAGGTCAGTCAGCAAGCCATGAACCACCCACTGCCCACATCTCCTGCCTCACAGCTCTCCAGCTTAGGTTGCATCCCTGGCTGGGCTCTGCTCAGCCCCACAGCCCCCTCACCACTGCCTCCTGCGTGGTCAAGTTTGGGGAGCAGCACATAGCATCTTCTACTACAGCAAAGTAGGGGAGGATAGGAGATGATTTTTGGGCAGGGTCATCGGCGTGAAGTGCTCCTCTAAAACTACTGGCAAAGAGCCTAAAATTCAAATGGCATGTTCCCTCTGCTTCAGGAGCAGGGAGGTGGAATGCCAGAAATGTTTTTGCTTCATGTCTAATAAGCAGTAAATGGATTTTATTATTTGCCTTAAATCATAAACCCCTATGCTAGCTTTCAGAGCTGCTGCAATTCTGCAGTACATTAGATAATGTTGTGTCATCGGGAAATACAGAGCTTCCTGAAGTTCAAACTGCCAAATGACACCCAATCACTATTGTTCAAAAATTGCAGGAGGGTTGTAACTGTAACAGATGACTCTGGGAAACTGTGCTGAAGTGCTGTAGTCAAATACCATCAAGCACTAGTAATCACATAGTGGGGCCATTCTGATTTCACAGAAGCTGGAATTAGGTTTGGAGCTGTATACCCTGATTTATCTTTGATTTGACACGGGCCACAATGTGTGTCGTTAGCTGCTTCTGTTCCAGGCTGCACAGAGGAAGCCTTCAATCTAGTCAGTGTATTAAAAACCTAATGCAATGCTGCTGTAAGGAAAAAGAGTGGCTTTTAAGTGAGGAAGCCTACACTTGGGCATGAGTTTCAGGCTAAAGGCTGTTATTCATTTGTAGTCTAAGCACATAAGGCAAAGATGTACTCTAATACTCGTCCTGCATGTGACAGATAACATAGAGGGACCACGTAGTTTGCTGGGGCTGACACGGGAACAAGAACATGCTGCAGCTTCAAGGCCGTATTATCCTGTAGGAACCAAGCAAAGTCTTAAGAACCAAATGCAGACATGCTTGTTCCCAACTTTTGCTTTGCAAGTACAGCTTCCTGATGTGCACAACTGACATGCAACAAGAGGTACGTAATTGCTGGCTCCTAATGGAGGGGAAGAGGGTTTGTAGCAGACTTACTGTCTAAAATGAGGACATTTCCACTCAGAGTGAAAGACAGAAATTGTCAGTTCCCAGGGACTCAAAAGGAAAAGAGGGATTATTCCAACATTTAGGAAACTTCCTTAGTTCACTGGAAAGATTTCACAACTCTAAATCTGACACCTTCTTCGAGTCTTGCAAAGCTCATAAGCCTTTCCTCTAGACTCGTGGGCCAACTTGTACTTCTGCACAAACTCATCCTGCCAAGGCAAAGGGGCTCCTCTGGCTCCCTTGCTAGCAGCTCTGGAGCCCACAGGGATGGTGATGAGCAAGGCACCCCAAAATTTAATGTCCTGGTGCCACCTGACATATTCAGTGACAGTAACAGTGTCTGGGCTAAATTTGGTACTGACTTTTTCTGTATGACATGCTCTTCACTGTCTTCTCACCCAAACAGGGCAATTAAAGTGATCAGATTTGTTCCCTGTTAGCAGCAGGCATTGCCCTCAGTCCCTTATCCCACCCTGCTCAGCAGTAATATTGCCCTCCAGTCCCTTTCCCTGGTGTATGCACTGATGGGTCCTTTCCCTTGGCAGGGCCAGCAATCCAGGACAGGTCTGTTTCTGGGCTAAACATACTGGATGCTTGCTTTACAACAGTTAAAGAAAGAGCCCATGTGACTTTGGGTACTTCTGAGCAGATTTTTCTTCAGCTTTAGTCTAATAAGTAAAATATTAATGACTTCCCAAATGTTTCCTGCAGGAGTTGAAAGACAGTTTTTGAAGCAGACTCAGGCTGCAAGTTCAGTCTTCCCAGCCTTTGTATCATTCGGTTTTGCTAAATATTGCTAATTTTCATTTTCTCACAAGCACTGCAGACAGACACAGCCGAGTGCTTGTAAGCTTTCTGTCATACGCAACCCAGAGATAATTAAAAACTTATTATTACATGCCTGAAAAGCACAGCCAATTTCTCCATCTCCCCAAAACTGAAATATTTATCCACAGCTGCTTTTAACAAAACCTGACTTGTGCACTTCGCTGCCTTTGAAAAATGTTAGGTCCAAATGACTATAACTGCAATGGAACTGAGAGGAGAAAATGGGCACTTGCATGTCCTTTCTCTCCTACTTCCATATGAACACACACAGAATTAGGAAACTGAGGAGCCAAATTTCTGTTAAAGAGTTTCATTTGCATTTCCTTGAGCCCTTGTGAATGATGATGGAAATTCTATAAGCTTTTTGTACAAGAAAAATAATGATCAAAATGATGTTACTCCCCCCGACACTTACACTCTGAATGCTAATAATATTAGGTATTGTTTTGCATACCCTGTGCTTCATAATCAGAGCAGATAGCAAGGCTTTGTAATTTTGAGTCTTGAAAGCATTTGCTTATCTGCTGCCAGTTGGAGCAGCACTAATCCAAAATATTCTATTATGTGCAGTTGTTTCACATTTGTTCCATAATGTGGCCATTAATTTTGCCATCAAGGAAGCTTATCCCTACTGGAATTTAATTGATAATGGTGGAGCATTTACTGCGCAGGGCTGCACATCAGGGCAAGAAAGTAAAATAATGAACTCCGCACCACAGAGAACTGGAATGTGCACCCGTAATCAAATAAAGAAATTGTTCCAGCAAGTGATGACAGAGGTCTATATCTATCCTAAGATTTCTTTATCCAATGAGGGTAAATGAGGGATCTCCATGTGATTTTACCCAGAGAAAGATCCTCCCAGACTCCTGCAAAACTGCCTATCAGAGATTACTGCAGGGCAGCTGTGCTAGGAGGTACAGACCTGGCTTGTGAACTTGGAGGTGAGGATTAAGAGGTGCTGCTGGGGGTAAGAGTTACCTGGCTTTTTTGTCCCATTTAGGATTTTTAGCCTTATAAAGTGACTTCACATCACTTCTATTTTTTTTTTTTTTAACCTGGCAAGCTCCTCCTTTTCTTCATGCAGAGAATCAGGTGTTCGCACTTGTTTCAGTCCATCAGATTTGGCATTTCAGTTTGCCTTTGGCTTAACATGAAATCCAAATGTGAAGCTCCACAATGTGGTCTAAATTTGTTTGATGCATAGAACAAATCCTTGGATGTTAAAGACATTTAAACACTGTGGTTAGAAATAAAACTTGCCACACGGTTTATTTGGTTCACAGTCATCAGTCTCAGTGCTGCACTCAGCAACAGGCCCTAGGGACCAGGATTTTTGCCTTGCTGGCAACGCCCCAGCCTGCTAGGTAACAATGTCACCACCAACAATGATAAAATGAGCTGTGGCTTGGCAGCACGCTTTTCATCCACCTCAGCTAAAATCAAGCCATCAGCCAGAGCAACACTGGTGGGTTGGAGATGTCAAGTGCTGTGAGGGCAGTGGGGGCGTTTGACCAGTTCAAACCTACCTGGTAAGGGGAAAAAAAACACCCTTTCAGACACCCAGCACTCCAGCTTCATTCCAGGAGTCTGCACGTGGGCCTAAGAACTGGTGATATTTAGACTTGCTCTCACTAGTCCATCACAAGGTCCTCCAGGTAGTGGTGTGCCTTTCTGCCTCAGATTAGCTATCTCTGCATGACCAAAACATGACCTTTGGCCACCCCTTTCCTACCTTTCAGCTCTGTGAATGTTTCTGCAGTTCAGATGGTCAGAGGGCTTAATGATGAAGAGCCATTACGACATCCAACCTTCTTCCAGTGCTTGGCTGACCTGACAACCTGAAGGGAGAAGTAAGTTACAGAGATTTTGACTACTTTGACTAATGTGTGGTGGACCTCCTGGGTTATTTTTTACTAAGCTGTGGAGTCTTCTCTGGGCATATTCAAAACCAGCCTGGGTGCATTCCTGTGCAACCTGCTTTAGATGAATCTGCTCTAGCAGGGGTATTGGACTAGACAATCTCCAAAGATCCCTGCCAGCCAAAACCATTCTGTGATTCTGCAAAGTTTGTTTTAAAAGCACATTTTGGAGTTACATGGAACCTGCCCCTCTTGCCAGGTAGTGGAGTGGAAGGAAAGGGCAATGCCCATGCTGCCCAAAGCCTATCTTCCACTTCCTCTTCCAATGACTCTTTCTCTTCTTGATTCCCTTTATTCGCAGTCTCCTGTTGGAAGGCGTTATTGCATGCAGCTCTTACAACAACAACAAAAAATAAGAGCCTTTCTTTTAATTTATCTTGTGTATGATGAAGTTAAGAATCTCTTGTGTTTCGTTGAATCTTTTGTAACAGGATTAGATGCAGCCATGCAGTAACAGCCCTGTAAATAAGTTATGAATTAAGGGCAATATTTAGAACACCCGTCTTAGTGATTTATCATAGCTCAGGGCAAGCTGTCTTCCCCGATGCATGCCAGCTTGAGGGCATCAATATTACAACCTTAAAGCTTTACTTCTGTGGGCTGCAGTGTTTCCCCCTTCAGGGTGCATCAGACCTTTCAGTTTATCTTCAAATCCACTACTGACCTTAAAGGCCATTTTCAAAAATCACTTGAGCACCTTTGAACAAAAGAACTTACTTCTGCTCATGCTTTTACTATTTTTATGTGTGTCTGCTGTTGATAGATTTTCAACTTTTGCATCCACTTAGTAAGACAGGAGGACAAGATCAAGATCCAGGGCTGCATCTCAAAAGCAGAGATTTTTCAATGACCAGTCTTAAATTGGTAAATGCAGCAAAACCTCTGAAGACTGGGTATAGTTATAGTGATACTGAAGTGCTAAAAATGAATATTTTCTCCATAGGACCAGCTAAATGAAGGTTTCCCAACTGAACTCTGCCTCTGCAAAAGCTTTGCTGACACAAACTAATATGAGGAAAGAAAAACCAAAACCATAGGAGATGTAATTATATCATAAAAGCCTCTGTTTCTTAAGGATTTTAGGCATGTAGTCTCTTTTGAAACAAATGAAAATTAAAGGTGCTTAGATACCTGTCACTTACAGATTTTAAAGTCTATTAGATGCTTGCACACCTTTAAAGAGTTGGTTCTAAGGTTATTTTTGCTCTCCTTGCTTTTAAAGCCAACAGGATTGACGTGGTGCTGAGGTTTTCACTGTAGCTCCTCTGCTAGAAGGTGAAAATCTGCATGTCGTTTTTGGCATCGGCTGCCTGACACCTGGCCTAGGAATGAAAGCGTTACTAGGCTTACTGTCATCAGTGCTACCTAGTTCACTGGGTTGCCAAAAGCTGAACAGCGCTCACAATCAGTACAAATTAAACAGAGGAAATCATCATGAGCAGATGCAATTTTGGCACCATTCAGTTTTTGCTGAATTACCAGCATGAGGAGCATACCAGACGACACATTCAGTGCCATTCCTGGTCGTACCAGAAAGGCTCATGTCCAAGAGGAAAAGGGGCAAAGCATCCCATCACACACCCCGCCCCCACACTCAGGTTCTCCACCTGGCTCATGGTGCAAGAACCTTGCAGAATAGGCACCTAGAGACATCTCAGGACCTTGTTTGGGAGGCCCCCTTTACACAAAGTGAATCCACATGTGGGGTATAGCTCCATGCTGGGACAATGACTCCAAGAATCCTCAACTATTTGCAGAGGCCTCTTTGCTACTTGGTGGGGAGACTGCCTCCTCTCTACTCCATAGGGCAGGGATGAGTGTGTTTTTCAAAAGTGTGTTTATGGCAGCTCCCAAGCTCCTCCAAACAAGTCTTGTGCAGGCAGGATCCTCTTGCTCGAGGGGAGTCTGGTCCTAGAAATACCACCTCACCACTCTCTGCTCCTCTTCATAACATAGCAGTCCTGATTCAGGGCTGCAGCTGGACTATGAAGCAATTAAATACTTCTCATCGCATTGTACGAGATGGAGATAGAGTGTAAAGATGACCTCTGAATGAATACACATGGCAAGTTTATAGCATCAAACGCTTCTCTTAGTGCTTCTGGCATGCAGACCTGCTGTGGACGTCAGTGATAGCTGCCATGTGTTTGCTAGAAAACCATATGGGCAATCATAAGAGGTGCACAGCCTCACTTGCCTAAAGGGAAGAGCTTATAAATGATGTTGTGTATGGAAGTGGAAGGAGCTTTAGTTGTTGAGGCATCTTGACATCTTGACTTGCATCAGAAATGGCAGCAGGTCCAGGGAGGTTATTTTCCCTCTGTACTTGGCACTGGTGAGACCGCTCCTCGAATACTGTGTTCAGTTCTGTGGTCCTCACCACAAGAAGGATGTTGAGGCTCTGGAGCGAGTCCAGAGGAGAGCAACAAAGCTGGTGAAGGGGCTGGAGAACAAGTCCTAGGAGGAGTGGCTGAGAGAGCTGGAGTTGTTTAGCCTGGAGAAGAGGAGACTGAGGGGAGACCTTATTGCTCTCTATAACTACCTGAAAGGAGGTTGTAGAGAGNAAACAAGGGGGTGTTGCCTTGCATCTCCATAGCCTTGGGGGCAGTGGAGGGAGGTGGGGTGGGGTGTAAAGGGGCTCAGGCTTCCTGAGAGGTATGGAGATATTCCCACTGCTTGTCATGGCCAACAGTCTTGCTCTGGGCTTGCAGGACAATAGCAGAATGGCAGCCAGGGCTTGAGAAAAGTTCGACATTGGAAAAAAGCTCTCCATCTTTGCTGGTGGAAGAGTCAGCAGGGCTGGTTTGGGGCCAGGGGCAGGCTGCTGCTTCAGACTGCAGCCTGCTTTGCCTCATTAGCACTAGCTTTAAATAGAGGAGCTTGTCTGGCAAAAGCATCAGTTTTTACTCACTTCCTAAAGGGAAAAAAATCTTATTGTGATTTTCCATAACTGATGGTATTATCTGAGAGGATAATTGTTGGGTGTAATAACAAATATTCCTGTTCTCTATAGAACCAGCAGATTCCAGGAATGAATAGGGGATTCTTGTTCAAACAGTTACCCTGATGGGTTCCAGCTCCTTCTCTGAGACAAGGTTGGCAACTTGTCACACCAGCTTAGGACTCCCATGCTTCTCAAAAGCAACACTCATTTCAAGGCTGTCCCAAAGACTGGCAAGCCTGCAAGGCAGCAGTTGTGATTCTTATCCTCTCCTGTATTTGGTTTGTTTGTTTGTTTTTAATTAATATGGATTGTTTAATTGGTTGTGGTGAGGACCAATGTGTAGTAAAGTCTAGAGACCGCTCCCTGTGTGAGCTATAAGACAGACAACATTAGTGTTTTTTCCAAACACTCAAGTGACCTTTTGAGCCCTCTCTCAGCCCTTGCTGCCTCCACAGACACAACCAAGGGGACACACTTTTCTACCACCATGCTGACACCAAAACCAGCACAGTCCAAATCAAAGGAGCCAGAAGGGAAAGTAAATCAAAAGACAATGGTGGAACAAGAGAATGCGCCTATGCACTACCAATCCTGGTGTGTATTAGGTTGCATGGCTGCTCTGGCCGGAGTGTGTCAGATGAGCAGGTGCAGACAGACTTATGTGCTTCTGCCAGTGTGCCATGGATATAAGCCATCTTGGGATAAATCCTGTGTTAGCACAGCACTGACCACAACATATTAAGTTGGCAAGAGCAGGGGTTTGGGATGAGGATTTGCTCGCATCTGTTCACTTCTAACTTCAAAGACATGCTCTGGGAGGGGCCACTCTGTGGGGTGAACTTTGCTTTTCTAAGGTTTCCTGTTTTCTTGTCATTGTGTCCTGATGGCTTTCACAGAATTGCTTAAGACCTGCCACCTGTGGCCTTGGGCGAGTGAAGACAACTTTCTAGTCTGGCTCACCTGGTTGTTACTTATTCCACAAGCTAAATTTCCCCCTTGTATCGTTGCAAAAACTGGATGGGAGAGTAAACTTTCATCTTCTTGCTTGATAAGGCTAAGTGGAAAGGCCTCTGGACAAGTGCTTTGGCTTTGAAAAGGTACTGACACCTTACAACTCACCCAGAGAAAAGGTCAGCCAGTGCAGGTGTAAGCAACCAGGCAGCTAAAGTTGAATGCATTACCCTGCATGGTCTGCACAAATTTGTAGGGTCTGCTCATATGCAGAGCTGCAGGGAAAGAAGATGAACCCCTTGTTTAGCAGGAAGAAGGTCTGTGAGCAAGTGAGACACAAAGAACCATCCAAGCAGAGAGTTTGCGAAAACTTCCTACTTTCTCTGCATGGTTGTCTTGTTTGCTGAAGGAGCAGTTATTGTCTTTACCTTGTGTGTTGTCTCTGTCTATCTTGTTTTAATTTCATGAAATAGAATCATAGAATCACAGAATGGTTTGGGTTGGAAGGGATCTTAAAGGTCATCCAGTTCCAACCCCCCTGCAATGGGCAGGGACATCCCACTATATCAGGTTACCCAAGATTTCTCTTTATCCGTTACAAAACAGAGAAAGATTTAATTCTGCTGTGTTTACTTGCTAGGTACCTGCTTCTGTGAGTGAAGTTATGGATTTTGTAATTCCAGGATAAGTAGGCAGCAACTCAAAGAGCGTGAAAAAATGGAAGAGAGAAAGAGAAGGAACACCGAAGTGGCAACTTGAGAACTTGAGAGTAAGACAGACGGAGGAACAGGTATTATGGCTGTCAAAAGTCTGAAATGGGAAAATACCATCTTCTTGGGCCACAAAACATGAAAACTTCAAGGGATGGAAAACCAGGAAAAAATCCATGCATTTTTCAGATACGTTGTCTGTGATTTTCTGTGCATACCCACACCACTCTCAATAATACAGTTTCATAAGCAAGTCGTTTTAGTAATGCATTCCTGCAAAAAGCAGGCAGAAGCAGCCTCAGGAATTGCTCCAGCAGCCAACTCAGTGCAGCATCTACTGGATCAAGCAAGAGACAACAGGAGAAGGGAGAGGGTCTCCAGCTTCTGGCAATGTGCCTGGATGGGTGCTTGGTGCTGGGGGCCTGGGCAGGACATGTGCTCCCTGTGTCACCCACCTTGTCTCAGCACTGCCCACAGCCACCTTGTGTGGCAGCTGGGCAGGTAGCCAGGGTGAGATATCACATCACAGTATCTGCTTGGACCTTTATGCTGCTCCAAAACATGAAGAGCTATAAAGCACAGTGAAAGCTGAAGCCATTGCTCAGGGGTTTACCCCTGAATCCTCTAGTGAGATCAAGCTCTCATTCCAGACTCAGACCTACTTGATGTGAGATGACTCATTGACACAAGTCTAAGAACTGGAGCACTTCTTCTCGTTATTGACACCATTCAAATTTCTCTTGTTTTAGGCCAAGATTTTTTAAAAAAAATAAACAAACACACTTTTTATTTTAAGCACATCTCTGCATTTTTTTCTAAGAGCCTTCAAACAGAAAATTCTTTCATGAGTGTACCAGAAGACATTTGAGTTTGAAAATTACCCTTTAAGCTAACCACAAAAAAAAAAAGGAGAAAAAGAAAGGAAATCAGGAAGACAAAAATGGGCCCCTGTTACACGAAAAGGCATGAAATTGTCATTTGCACTGCTGCTCTTGGCTCTTATGCCAGCCCAGTATGTTCCAGCAGTGCCTTCAACCTAAGTGCTGTTTGATTAGGAAGCTGGAATTAAGTGGCTACCACTTAAACACTAGCCTACCAGACTAAACTATGGGATTTTAATTGAGACACTTCCTTATAAGGAACAGTAAAGGCCCTGAGAACAAGCACTGTGTGGTGGATTAGCTCCCAGGCTGGAGCCAGGTCTCTGAAGGAACATCAGCTGGATGTCCTCTGGCCTTATTCTCTGCCCACCCATGCTGCCAGGCACTGCCATGCAGACAAGAGTGTTTCAGGGAAAGAGTCTTGGCCACACCTGCCGCTATTCTTACTGGCTTACACGCAGCATAGGCAAGAAAGCAGCCCTATGGCATCTTGTACCAGCCAGCGTAGACGTAACTGTGATGGTCCAGAAAGGAGCAGCACAGCAGAGAGGTGTCCTCTGTAACAGAAGCAAGGAAAACTGCTGGAGTGCATGAAGAGGACCTCTTCCAAGCATGTGGACTTAGAGGAGTTCATAAACTTTACAGTTTGCATGAAGAAGGGTAAAGAATTATATCCATGGCCTACAGAAAAGGATATACCGATGATTTGCTGTCAACATAAGCTAGGCAGAGGTATCTGGAAAATAGCAAACCGTGCTAATGAGAGGTGAATAGATAGTCCACTGACTCAACAGCAGAAACTATGGGCAGTTGCTGCTTAGCTGGGAGGAGATGAAGAATGAAACATTGGTGTAAAAGGTGTTATAAGCATGCATTGTTCCAGGTGCAGCACAATGGAGGCCACACCACCTCCTTGGGAATTTATGTTCTCTATAAATGTCCTCTTCCTTCCCTCACCTTTGTCCCCTTGTGCCACAGCAAATCTAGTTCCCATCTTCAAGCTGCAACAACTACTCTCTGCTACAAGACTTTGAATTCCTCCAGCATAAACTAGATTACTTGCTTTCCTCGCATCCTTATCCACTTTCTGTATCAGCTGTTTTCTAATGTCCTTCAGTTGTGACTGGGGAGAAGTCAGTACATGTCATATAGTGTTATAAAGGTTAAATAAAATGATCACTCCACTGCATAAAAGTTTTCCTCTCAGGCAGACCATCATTGAGAATTCTACCTTATGGTCACATGTGGCGGAATCTAGTTAACCTTTTCAAACCTGTGAAGAAGGGGCTGATGGACACATAGGGAAGTACAGTTGCATAAATGAAATAAATTACTTCAGGAAACCAGCCTATGAAAGAGCTCACTGATAGACATGAAATGAAATAAAATAAAGAACTTGGTTTGATTTGAGAAGAATTTGCAATCTGGCATTTGTGGTTTTCTGCAGGGAAGACTTTGATGAAGGTTTGAATTCCAATCAGGGATGTAGGCAAAAGAAAAGAATTAGTCTCCTCCTTTAGACGATGGGAAAAATCAAACTTGCTAGCCCAGCAGACTGGTACAGGAGAGCTGCCCTGCTCAGTGCCAGTCATACATGCCCAGTCCAGGTCTATCTTTCTGCCTGGCTTGGAATGATGCCAGGCCAGACACAGCCTCCTGTCACATCTGCCCTGGAGAACAGCAGAGACACATAAAGGCGAGGCCCATGCACCAGCATAATTCCCAGCCTCAGCCTTTAGGTGCCAGGTCTCCTGCCCTAAGTGATCGAGTACACCATGTGTACTTCACAGCTGTCTAGAGCTCCTTTTGGTGGTAGTGAAAGGGGTTGTAGGCAGTAGTAATCAGCGTAGTCTTTCAAAAACTGAGCATGGGGCTCTTCGTAGGCTGGTGGGTTACGCTATTGGTCTACTTTGACCATGCATTTGCAAGAGAATTGTCCAGCAAAGTTTTCTATAATAGTTTAATTTTGTACTCACAACTGTGGCACATGAATGGCAGCCGCCACAACAAATTGCCATAGCTTTGCAAATCCTATTAAGATTTCTGTCCATCAGAGGGTTTATTTCCCTTTCTCACTAGTATGGGCATGTCAATGATTGTCTTAATAGATCTGAGATCTATCTATACACCTTGCTGCATTCCTGCCTTGACAAGCACTTAGGTTTTCAGTTGTTTATTTTATTTACTACCACTGGTTTTCAACCTCCTCTAAGCTCCTGGCTACACTCTTCCAAAATCTATTCCACTTCATAGTACTGTACGTAAACCTCTGTATTATCCAAATAATTCTTGCATTCTGTTACTCCAACGGTACCTTGAGCATCTGACTCTTGAAATGTTTGCAAGTGATCTGCTTTGTTCTCTGATCACCTTAAACTGCTTGCACACAGCTACTAAAGACTTTTCAAGTTCGTTTGTCTGTCTGGGGAAGTTTGCCATCCAAACACCATTGCTTTTCTAATGCAATTAGAATGGAGCCCTGTTAAAGGATTTTCACACTGGGTATCTCCAGGCTTACCTTATTTACAACTATCACCTCAGTGAGCGGCAAAGGCCCACACAAAATCATCAGACATTTACATAGCATTATACAATTGGTATTGCCTTTGAAAAGTTCTTGGTGTTTTTCCATGTGCTCCTAGTTCTTTATTCATGATTAACTGAAAAGTCTACAAAAGTCCACCTTAATTATTCATCTCCTCTGTCTCATTTTGGTTCTCCCTCAGAAGAGATGCTTCAGTAGGTCGTGATCCTCCTCCAGTCAAATAAAATCTAATACCTATGTTCTAAGTCTGACATTTCTTAACACAATCTGTTGATTCAACTGGACTGGGGTTATACATAGGACCATTGAACAGTCTTCTTTAGTTGTCATAAAGACTGCTTTCCAATACCTGTTCTTATTATATTCTTAATACAGTACTCTATTTATCACAATAAACTATCAATTATGTCAAAGTCCTACATGGATGTGTTTATCATGTTTTCTCATTTCCCTTAACAAGCCCTATGGGGAGCAAGAAGGCCTGAAATCTCCCTGTGTTCAAAAGAGTGTCCCAAGGGTCTAACTCCTGCTCTTTCATGACATTTCAGCTCTCTGATTCTCCCTTGCAGGTGTTATAAAGCTCAAGGATTGATTCCAATTCTCAATGGATAGCCAGGAACAGTGCAACATAAGAACAAGGGGCAGGGGCAAAACTTGGAGATAACTCAGATATAATGGAGCAAACTGATAGCTACAACAAGACTTCCATACCAGGAAAAACAGAAGAACAAGTGCTAAATGCAGCCATTTCTAGCAGACACTGTGATGTGTGAGTTAGAGTCACCCAGGACACTAGCAAGTCAGCCAGCTCACACTTTTGGTCTCTCTTATAGTAAAGAAAGGATTTCAGCCCCTCTTTTAAAAGTACTATAAATTTAATAACATATTTTTTAAAAAGCAGCATTGAAGTGATATAGCTAGAGATGCAATGAAGTGACAACTGTCAGCTGTGACAAATTACCCTGCTGCAGACAAACCACTGATGAAAAGCTCTCCTTTTAGATAAATTCCTTTATAGACATTCCTTTATAGACCCCTGACACACAGGCAGAGTGTCATTTTCCACCACCCCCACTTTTCACATAAGTTTCATAGCATTCTTCCTGGTTGCCTCTGCCTTATATTGAAAGTGTTTACATGTACAGTGGATTTAGCATTGATCTCCAGGCCTCTTTGGAATTACTAAAACAAATTACAAATGATGCAATCTGATGGTATGAAATGAATAACCCCTGCAAATGGCATGGTGTGCGCTAGCCTGTTTGCTGCATTAGTCACACACACACGCTTCTGTTCAGCAAAGTGCTGCCAAAAATTCTGACCACACCCAGAAAGAAACATGAAAATATTCCTCCCAGGAAAACAGAAAGCTTATTTTAGTTAAATTTTTAAATGATGTGATGGTCAGCAAACTAGATTTACACTGAAAGAGAGAAAAAAACAAAAAGCTGTATAGCCCTCCTTCCTCAAAAAGGAATTATAAATCATTCAAAGGGGTTTTTATTTTCTTGGCTATTACAAAAAATGCAGATAGGCGCTGGATGCACGTAAGCATATTCAAATGCATGTGTGGATTTAGGGATAACAGTATGCATAGATATCAGACAAGTGCACTGCATATCATTAATGCCCCCTTTGAGGTTTTCAGACTGTAAGAACACTGAAAAAAAGAAAAAGAAAAAAGATCAGTCTGGTTAGGTCAGTCCGGTGTCTTAATTTGTAGAGTTGCCAATAAGAGATACTTTGGAAAGACTATAAAAAAGCAAGCAAGCAAATATAGAGCAGTCTTACACTTCCATCAGTCAAGCAGGAGCTGTGGGGACTTCCTAAGCTAGAGGCTATGTCTGGACCCCAGTTTTTAATAGCTTCAGAGATACTTACTGCTCAGGTGGTCTCTTGCACAATGGGGAGCTTCACCTTGTAAAAAGCGAAGGAGGAACAGCCCCAGGGGCTGCACTTGGCTGCCGCAGAGAGCTACTACTTGTCCCAACTTCTCCAGGGAGCCCCCACTTTGGAGTGTAATGAGCCCTGGGTTTCTTTGCTGAGACAGCCGACAAAAGGAATTATAACTAATATAAATTGTGGTGATGGACTCCCTAATTCTGCTCAGAGAGGTTATTATATAGCTATTAAACTGCAACAAAACGTGGCCACTACTGATCTGGGCTGGTTTGAATTAATGACCCATAAATGAAAGACACTATATCCTATTAACAGCCTGCCAAGCCATGCCACATCCCATTACTTTGCTTTATTTGTAACCCATCAGAGAGGACCCAATGCAAATCCAGATCTGGAGTTGATCCAGAGCCACTCCAAAAGGCACCTCTAAAACCTCTCTCACATGATAGAGCAGTACCTGGCCAGTGCCACCCAGCAGTGGAGAAATGAGGTTTTGTTCACACAGACACATGAAAGGGGCAACGGTGGAAAGAGACTGGTGAAATGTGAAGAGGGACTCAGACCTGCACTTTACAAAAGCATCTGCTGCACTGGTGTCATGTTGTGACGTGTAAATAAGAGACACTTACCTTAAACTTGCAGCTCTGGTCAGTGTGTGACCCTGGTTTGTGATTCACTGGTTTCAGCTGCCAAAACAGGGGTGAGTCTGGCAATGACAAGGATGCAGGTCACAAGTGCAACATGGGGATAAGCCCCAGCAGGTGCTGCCCACTGCCTGCAACTTGCAGCCCCTCTTCCTGCTGCTCAACTGGAGCCTGTGGGATCCTCCAGGAAGGTCTAGGCTACCACTACAGGACCTTCCCAGGGCATGTTTCAACCCCACTCCCCACCTACCACACAAATAAGGAGGTACCACAGTGAAAGCTTCATATTATCATGTAAATTCCAGCAATAAAGCAATTAGGGAGTACCAGGAATACCATGCTGGGAGTGAGTTATGATTGTGGGTGGCTCTGCCAGTGGTGGCAGCTGACACTGGTGATTGCCTATGGAATAGCCCGTGTAGGTTCTGTGCCAGGCTGACCGCCCAGTTGTGTTTTCCTGCAGGTTTTCCTACCTGCTTGCTGCTGGAGACTGCAAGGAAGAACAAGCATATCAGCTGGCCGGGTTAATCCTCAAAATAAAAATTAAAAAATCACCCCTTCCCTCCCTATTGTTCCCAGCTGATGTGAAAGGAGGAGAAGGGGGAGAAAAGGCAGTAACTCCCCCCAGTCCCTTATGGCCCCGTTCCTGAAAGAGCAGCAGCAATAGCATCAGCCGTCTTGGCGTCTGGCTGCAGCCTTGATCCAGTCCAGGCTTTCTGCAGATCCCTACTGGAAGGAAGCCATTTTTCTTGAGTGTATTTCCAAGAAACAGTTGACAGGCTTGGCACAGCTATTCCTGGAAATGTTCAATAGGTCATCTTCTGGAAGAGAGTGCTGACTGATGGAATTGAACAGATCTTGTTCTGCGCACTGCGCACTGCTCGCTCCCTCTTTTGCGACTGCTTGGCATTTGCCTTTGCGTGGTGCCAGGCTCCTGCCACCTTGGCATGCCCCCCACCCCAGCTTCAGCAGTGCACCAAAGTGTCCCACTGGATTCGAGGTGCTGTGAGCCGTATTTCCCTCCTGGCAGCACCACTGGTGTTGTCCCGCGCTGTCAGAACAATTGCTGCATGAAGGTGAATGGTCCCAGACTATAAATCACGGCGCTGGCCCTTTGCACACACACACAGCGGTGCAGTGGCAATCTTGTGCATGTACACACACACACACACACGCACTTGGCAGCTGGGAGGGTAACAACACAGTCTGTCTGACCAAACTGTCCCTGCTTTTCCCTGGCTACCCCTCTGAGCTGAGGCATAAGCCAGAGACAGGCTTTTAGCTTTTGCAATGTGCTGCTGCTTGCCAGCAGTGAGAAAGCACAGGGTGAAGTCATGCTAGGAGAAAGTTGCTTAAGGTGAGGCATGCCAGCGAGGAAAAAGAAACGAAGATCCCTGTTGGGTGGTTTCTTCAGCGCTTCTCCTGCCTTTAACCTGCTCGTGGTTGTAATTGCCCTGGAGAGATCTATTTCCTTTGCTGATTTTGGGGTGGATACTGGCACCACTTGCTAGCTGAGTAAAAGGACTTGGACAGTGATCACGGCCCAGCATGAGTCAGGGCAGGTCAGGATGTCTCACTGGCACTCATGCCCAGGGCGAGGAAGTTCTGCCATGTGCTGGGGGGTTCTGCAAGCAGGGGCGGTCATCCAGCCTCCCTGGCATCTGTTTACCTGCCTCAGCATGTAGAGAGCACCAGGGGTTGTTCCCTTGGGGCAACAGCCAGGGAAGAAAGGTGCTCCATTTTAGAAAATCATGCAAGTTTACTCCCTACAAAGTGCCATAGCCTGATTTTGCTGCATCCTGCCTGAGCCTGGCTGCAAAGAGAGCTGGGTTCTCCTCCTGCATCTTAGCTCCAGGGTCAGGCTTGCCCTCTGTCCATGACAGGCATTTGATCCCCATGTTCGAAGAGGTTTAGCATGGATGGCTGGGTTTAATACCGACCTAGGTGGCTCCTTATTGTGTTAAAGGATCTTTGCTTGTGTGTCAGCACAGGTCAGCAGGTATGTGCTGATACCACCAACAGCGTCCATCTAATGCTCCCTGTCCCATGAGAGGAGCATGGTCAGGGCTTGTCTTCATGTCCCTCCCTGGCAGAGTGTGATGGATAAGAGCTGGGAGGGACAATGGAGGTGCGGAGCTGGGATGTGGTGCAGAAAACAACCCTTGCCTCTGCATCTGGGCTGTGGTGATTCTGTAAGTTAAATACTGTCTCTGCCCTGGATCCCATGAGCTTTTTTCTCCTCTGCAGCTTGTGAATGCAGCTGTTCACTAACATTATTTCCAAATAATGCTCTTCAGGTTCTGTGTTGTCCCTCTTCAAATCTATCCATGAATAACGTGCTTGCTCTCTTCCAGGGATTAAATTTCATCCATATCTGTAAAAACATCAAGACAAAACATACTCAGTTCAAACTGTTGCCAGGGCTGGCACCAGACCCACTAATTCCCCAGGCAGAGGCTCAAGGAAACTGCCCCTCCCCTCTTCTCATATCTTGTATACTTTGTGCTGCTGCATGATTTCCCCTTTATTGCTCTCTCCTTGATTCCCTGTGTCCCACAGCTCATCTTTTCTACACCGTGGGTTCCCAAGACTAGCTCAGCATAAAAGTGCAGAGGTGTTTTAAGACAGGAAAAATAAGGATTGGCAGGTAGTCTTTGTGCTAGCAATGCAAACAGGGGTGAACATGCAATGGACACTCAGTCCCCACACCTCTGGAGCACACAAACTTCCCATGCCTTATTAGATGTTGCAAGTCTCCTCCATTTGAAAAATTTAAAGCATTTTTTCCAAGGAGAAAGTAAAACCATTGCCCCTCTTTCTGGGTTAGCAGTGAGGTCTGAAGAGGGACTAAGCTGGCCTCACAGTCACTGGAGAACTCAGGCCACTGACTCCGTACTAGAAGCCTCCCAAAGAGGACTATGGCACTCATGGCTTTTAACCCCATTACAAATGCAGGAATCAGCTGCGAAGTTTAGCCCAAAACAAAGACTTTCCCCAAAGCTGGGGGAGGCTGTGAAATGAAAGGTTCATTGTAGCGATTTTTTTTCAAAGGAAGAAAGTTGTAGTCTTTCTAAACAGAGAGTAGGAACACATCTTGACTCTTTAGGCTTTACTCTCTCCATCCAAAGCGTGGGACTGAGGAATGTTTCTCCCATAGACACCCTTTTACGTGTGGGTGCAGGTTCCTGCTCCAGCACGTCAGGATAAGAGCCATGCCTGTGACTCCCTCCTTCTTTTCCTTGCCCCAGCCTCTCATTCGCTGAAGTTAACCCCAGGCATACACACACCAAAGACCTACTGCTGTATTTATCTAAAATGAGCTCACTGTGGGGTGCACTTGCTCTGCAGCATTGACAAAGCTGTGTTTTTCCAAATCTATGCTTTCTAATCCTTTTTGGATGCATCAATAAACATCTTTGATCATCATTTGTTACTAGCTTAATTACTGGTTGTCAACACTCAGCAAATATTTCAAACAGCCAACAGTGGGAAACACCCTGTCATGTACACTACACAAGACAAGCTCCTGAAAAAAAAAGTTTTCTAGAATAAAAAAGGAGTCATTCATAGTGACACTTTTCAGGGTCCTTGCCTCCTAGCAGGTGGACATACAGGAAAATGTGCAAAAATCCTTTATCCAACATTTATTCATTCATGCAGAAAAAGCTTCTCAGAGACTAGTTTTCAGGTGGGCACCTGTGTGAGCAGCTGCTGTGCCTTCCCCGGGCCCTGGAGCTCCCAGTCCAGCAGGGGAGGCTGCAGCTCTGCGGTCCTCTGGGCAGGGCAGAGCAATGGGAGGACCACCTGGAGCTGGTGGCTTTGCAGGGCCATGTCAAGCTGAAGACTGCACCTTTCACCTGACCTTCAAGACACCACTTCTTTAAGATAAGCTTGCCAAGTCTGCATGAAAAACAGTTTATGACCAAATGCAAGTAGGCTGGGGTAAGAATAGGGAAGGGATGTAGCAGAAACGTACAAGCTGTGTTTTTCTGAGTAGCTGCAGAACCTCTTCTCCTCTGGCTGAGAAAGAAATCCTAGCTTACAGTTTGGGACAGGATTCACATGTATATTTTTTAAATCATACAGTGCTTATTAATAGAAAGTGCTTTCCTTCCCTAAACCTAGATTCCCTAAAGCTTGGTGTCTGCTGACTGGCAACTAACAGTCAGTGTTGCTTTGTTATTTTTGTTCAGAGTAGTGGTTTTTTAGTAGCTATTAAGAAACGTCTCTTCCATTTTACTTGCCTTTGTATCTCCTCACTGTCTGGCCAGCTTGTGGCTGATAATTCTCAGTGACTCACAGACAAAACCTATTAAAAAAAAAACACAACAAACCCTAAGCAGTGACGCACCAGATGTGCAGTGAAATTTTAAAAACATGCTATGACTTTTTAGGAATACATGCAATTAATATTAAACAGATGCCTGAAGTTTCCTGCACAGCTGTTTCTCTATTACGTGTCATGACTTTTAATGGCACAGAGGTGAGACACACAGACATGAGGAAATGCAAGACTATTCCAAATTCAAGCTTTTAGAATTCTAGCAACAAAGAGGGGAATAAAATAAAAAGCCAAACCACCAACAAACCACCACAAGGCACAAAATGGAACATTTTTTCTTGAGTGCTTCACAAAAGCAGACAGTGATGTATCTCAGTCAAGGTAACATATATGATCTACTGCTTGGTAGTTTATCACCTTTGTTAGTCACTCTTGTCTTTACTGGCTCCCTCCAAAGTATCTGTTTTCATAGCAGAGTTCCACTCTGTGTTTATACACAGCGAGGATTAGAACTGGATTACAAGGCAGCATTTTGTTCCAGAATCCCTCTTGCTGTGTGTGAACTGTTTATACAAACCAAGTAGGTCTTTTTCCAAGGAAGCTTGTCTACCAAGCTTCAATTTCCTTTTATTGGATACATGAGCCATTTATTACCCCCCCTGAAAGGCCTCCCTGAAACTCACGTTGTCAGGACCTCCACAGCTGGTGAGGTGGCAGCATTTCTGTAGAGGCCATCAGTGCTGGCAGACAGAACCATTACAAGCTGAAAGCACCTTGTCTCAAAAATCAGGACTTTGGGCTGGGATTGATTTAATCTTACATGAGGGATGGGGTTAATCTCAATTAATATACCCACCCACAGCTGAGCTAGTCATCAGTTATTGTCACTGGGGTATGATTTCATCTCATCCTAGCAAAAACATAAGCAAAGGCAGATGAATTGCACACAAAAGGTGTCTGCTTCTCTCTCGACTACAGAATGATGTGACAAGGATCAGTTCTGGTGTAGGTGTCTCTACGGTAGATATCTAAAGCTAGATGGATCCTTCTCTGACTTTCTAATGTTAAATGGTTGGCCAAAGCAAGTCATCTATGTTCCCTTGACAGCCAGTGGAAAACAGATCCCTCCAGAAGATGTCAGCAACATCTCTCTAACAGGTGGGTTGAGCTGCCTGCCAACAGCGTCCATCTTCATTCTGCTGTCTGTAGGAAGAAGCCCAGGCTACATGCCTGATCTTTAGCCAGTGAAAGCTAGAAGGGGTGAAGTCAGGTGTCCATCTCATAGGGTTACTTTGATTCAGGATCACAGGCTCAGTAAGGCCTCAGCTCATTCTTTGGCTGGCATGTTACAAATGCATTGGTGCTTTTGTGTTTCCTCGGATATCTTTTCTGGCTCCAGGATTAAGCAGTTACAGTGACACAGGAAAGCCTCTGGAGGCTATGCAGCTTCACCCCAGGCACCCTACAGGCCCTTATCTATAACATCAGTTCCACCTCCCACCTACTGCCCTCTCACTCAAGTAGCTCTTTTGTGGCCCCACATTCCTCCAGCAGCAGCTACTGCCACTCCTTGTGTCCCTTTGGAGGTTCATTATAATTCTGATATTTTCTCTCTCATCGTGCCTTCTGTGGGGACCCACAGCCAGTTTATCAGCTACCAGGAGCATGCTTTCTGGGTTGAAAAGCAATTTCCTTTTCTCCTCTTATTGCAGGAGCCTAAGAAGGATTTGATTTATGCCATCAGTTTTAGATTTAAAAATCTTCAGCTTCACCTAGGTACATTTCCTGGAGATCGGCAATGCTTAGTATAGTAAGCATTTAGTAATGCTTAACAGATGAGCAATTCTGTTATGCCATATGATCATTTCTTATATACCAGGTCTGGACTTTTCCTACCAAGTTAGTTATAGCTATTGTCAAATTGTGCCATTCATCTTTTCCTCTTTCTCTTACCATGCTTGTGCTCCCAGGAGAGTTCACAGTAGCAAATGTGGGAGTCCTTCAATGTTCCTTCTGATCAGGTGCACTTCTGCCTTTACTTTAGTGCGGCACTCTTACTTTGTTGTTGTAATGGCCCTTAAAGACATAAATATTTTCCAACATGCTCGAGTACAGGAGAACACAAAAGCAAATGCTGGCTTTTAAATGAAAAACACGACTGCCTACCAGGGGAAGTGGTATTCACCACCACATTGATAGCTGAAACTCAATGGACCACTCTTGTTGTTGGTGGGTTTCTTCTGGGCTCATCAGAAGTACGAGCCATCATGGTCCACCAGAGGGTCCATGAAAACTCATACTTATGATGTCCATGGTGGGGCAGGCAGGGTGGAAGGGTCATAAGTGTGGGTTGGGCTCACCTCAGGCACACAGGGCAGCACCCTGAGTAGCAAGCAGGAGCATGGGGCCCAGAGTTCACACATTCCTCTTCTACAAGTTAGGAACAGGTTCCTCAGAGAGGTGGTAGATGCCCCATCCTTGGCAACATTCAGGGTCAACCTGGATGGGGCTCTGAGAAACTTGATTGGTCTGAAGATGTCCCTGTACATTGCAGGGGAGATGGACTAGATGACTCTTAAAGACCCATTCCAACTCATATTACTCAGCTCAAGGTAACTTTTTTTTAACATTTATGAGAACAACCTGCATTTCTAAGACAAGATGTTCAGGAGATGTTTTGAAGCAGCTGATGTTTCTGTTGACTTATTTTGGTTCCCAAGGAACCAGACGTTTCACTGCCAGTATCTTGAAGCAAGGTTGTGTGTCAGCTCACAGCCCTGCACCAGAGCCAGGTGAGCCCCTCACAGACTCCAAGCAGCAGGCAGGTTTCTCTAGTCGAGGGAGCCTGACTTTCCCATGATACTCTCCGGTCCCACTAAAGCTGCACTCAGTGGTTTCGATGGTTAAACACATCCCAAACCTGGAGCTCAAATGCCGTCAGGAGGCCTTGGATGGGGAGGCTGAGACTCTTCATCCAGCCCTGCATAGCGTATGTTCCAACGTTGTCCTGGTGCTAGTGTTCCTCATGTGGGGAGGCAGTGATGGTCACACGCCTCTCGGTCAGCACTGTGTGGGCAGCAGCTGTGACCAGAAGTGTTTTCTGTTGGCTGTGCTTGGCCAGGAGCCTGCTGGCACCTCTTTTAGGTGACGACTTTGCTTCAGTCACTCATGGCTTGTCACCTTGCCAGGGTGCACGCCTCATGGGATTAACTTTTGGAAATCGCAGCTGTGTGCCCTGTGAGCAATGTCCCTTCTAGGAAAGCACATTAAACATGGAGCCAGCCCATCAGCTCGATTTCAGGGTGAAATCTGATGAGTTGGTTGTGTCTGCCTGGGAAAAATTGAAGAACAGAGAAAGAATAATCTTACCTGCTGTGGCATCTGCTGGTGTCAGAGGACACTTCTTCCAATATGCAGCCTCACGGCAGGGATGGGGAGTCAGCAAGCAGGGACCTGGGGCACCGCTGAGGATGGGTGGTGCTGGAAGTAAGCCCTCTGGGAGCTCTGGAGCTCATTCCCTCCTCTCCTGATCTCTTCTTTCTTGTCCTTTACATGCTCACACACACATGTCCCTCTCTGACCTGTTTGCTATTCTGTCTATACCAGGGGTCCAGGGGCTGACTCACCAGAGCCCTGGCTGACATGGAAATGGAGAAGCTGACAGCCCATGACACAAAGCCCAGTCAGCAGTTGAAACAAAAAAATCACAGTCCTCAAATTCACAACAGGCTCGTCAGCCAGACTCAGGGCTTCCTTTCCTGTCTGGTTTTCTTCAGATATTTGCTATTACTCTTGCCTGCTTCTGTGATGCGGCTCTTGCTTTAGATAGTTTATTTCAGGGGGTTGGAGTTGTGAGTTTTTTTCCAGAGTCCTGTGGGACCCAAGTACTTGGTGCTGAGTGAGAAAAACAGGGTATATCACAGAGGAAAACCTCTGATCACCTCCTCAAGGTGCGTGTCGACACACTTTGACCCGTGGCTGAAAAGCACACCCATGCTTCTCAGAGCTCCCTCTGCTCTGCAGAGGTTTCTGTTGCTCCACCCTGCTTGCCATGGCCATTTGCTCAGACAGCAAACCCCAAGCATGCATTAAGTAAATAATCTTGGGCTCACTTCATCAAACTCCACTCATCAGAAGCCTGCATCACTCTACAAGTTGCAGCCTGAAGTGGTTTCTCAAATGTTGCAAAGCGAGGACCAGCAATAGAGAGGAAGAATATGTAATTAACTGAGGTTCATTTCACATGCAGACATCAGACCTGACAGCACAAAGAGTCCAGCACAAGGCAAGTAAAATTCCTTCAGAAGGTTTGATTTCCCAGGTCCCTACGTGGCTTGTTTGTTAATACTGAGATTTTTCTCAGAAGTCTTTATTACCCAGAACAGGGGTGTGTTCTGATCGCATGCTGCTTCTTGGAAATTACTGGGAGGCAACTTACTGGGAGGTAATTCTAGATGGGAATCTGAACAAAAGGTGTTGCTCAAGCATTTTGAAGGATAATTGAGCACTTGTTATGCAGTTTGTTTAATAACCTGAAAGATGGATCCTTATCAGGACTCTCCACATGCTCTTGTTATTCAATAGTTTTCTTATTTAAACGAGGCCTAGCAAATACAACCATAAAAATAAAACTACCTCAAGAAAAAAAAAAGGCAGTATAACTGAAGTTTTCCTGCTTAGATACTTGAAAGTAATACTTTCCTGTTACTATGCCTCTATATTCTCTTATTTACAGGGCTGAGGGGTGTCCATTGGGCTTTCAAGGGCACTGACTGTGCCATTCCTGTTAAGGTGCCATGAAGGCAAATGTAGTTGTCAGCTCATCCTGACCAGCCTCAGCCAAGGAGGAACACTTGTAGCCCCTTCCTAGAGTTTATAGGGTGAATCTGGTAAGCATCACTGTGCTGGTGGAGAAAGTATCACTAAAAAAATCTAAATTACTATGAAAGAAATGTAAGATGTGCCTGCTTTCCAAGGAACCGTGTTTAGTGTGGCTAGAGAAAATCCCCTACTCTAGCTTGTGGGGATAACTGAAGTGTTCCCTTCAGGATAATCCAAAACTAATAGTGCAAAGAGGGAAAATTAGAGTCAATAAAAAGAAAATAGCTGATGCTTGATATCACAGTGTACAGCAACGTGCATATGTCCCAGCTACCAGAAGAGTCTGCATATCTTAAAAGTCAGAGAGCTACTACTGAGACTCGCATCTGAACTATATGCCACCAGGCAGGCTGAATTACAGCTGCTGAATGACCCAGTATGAGCATCCTGATTAGCACAGAAATCAAACCAAGAAGCAAGTGCTGGATCAGCTCCAAATTTAAGGGGGGGGGGGGGGAAGGTATTATTAACCAGAAAATAACTCTGACACTGGAAATATGTATCTTCAACTAACAAAACTGCTTATGGGATCTGCACTTAAGCAGTGCTCTCAGATAAGGTGTTGACCTACCCTGCCCCAAGCCTGTTCACAGAGGTGACTCTGTCATGCAGAAACAGGACTTTGGGCAGTTAAATATTATGCCTAGACATACATTCCTCAAAGAGGGCCATGACAGCACGCACAGGACAGAGTAATAATTAGCCAGTCAGTGAAAACAGTCTCTGAGTGTATGCTGCAAGATGCTGCTAAGGAGGTCTCTCTGTTCTCAATCAGTGAATGAGTTTGCTGCTGATGTGGAGGAGGTCTGGGTGACATCCCAGGAAGATTATGACCTTTATGCACACATCATGTGAAAGTTAAAGCCAGTCATGGGAAAGCACAGTGCCTACTTTGCCCTCCCAGGGTCTAAAGGGTTTGTCCTTTTCTGGGAAGAGAGTAGTTCCAAGACCTTGGCTCATTCAATCCTCTATGCCCTTTTCTAAGTCTGATAGCAATGGCTGGTTCTGAGTAGCTCAGGTGTGAAAACTGTAAAAAAAAAGAAGAAAGAAAATCCACAGACTGCCACTAGGTTGTGGTTCTTTTAGGTCAATAGTGGCTTTAGATCCTTGATCTCAAGGTGGAAAACTCCATCAATCTATTAACAACGTCCTAAGCCATCAAATCCCTCCTCTTAGGGGATAATTCAGATGCCAGAACTCAAAATTATCTTGGTTTTGAAGACACACCAATGGTTGCTGAATAGCACCACTCCTCTCTTCTTTTGCCTTTCTCATGACACCTACTTTGATGTGAACAGCACAAAGTAGCACTTGAGGCAGTGGAAAAGAGGACCCCATAACCTAGAGTGCTTACTATACACACAAAACCCCCTTCCCTTTTTATTGCCCCACATCCATAAAGGCTGATTTTCAAAGGGAGGTAGTAAAAGGACCATGCTTCATCAGGTTCCAATTAAAGAAGGCCTAGTCCCAAGCACATTGAAGTTAATAAGAGACTTTCTGTCTCACTGCTGTTAGGGCTTGGACCAGACATCAGTGTCAGAAATGGTATCTGTAACACATGCAGATGTTTTAATGGAGTAACTGCTGCAGGAGTGCCGGGAATCTTCCTGCATCATTATCAGCTATACTGACCCTTTAGTTCTCCCCAACAGTTTCAAAGGGGAATTGCCAAATCATCTTCTTTTCATAACTATAATGCTAGGTATAGAAGTGAATTCTGCTAAAACACATCCTTCTCTTTTTGATCTGGAAAGATGTTTTGAAAGATTATTTTTGTTTCCTCCAAATGTTCCTATATTGAGGAAATCATTTAGAAAACCCACTGAATTCAGACTAAAAAAAAAAAAAACCAAACCCAAACCACAGGATTTATTTTTAGGTCTACTTATCAGGTGACAGAAAAACACTTTGAAAGTCAAGATTCTTTTCATTTAGTGAAATCTGGAAAAAACTTTTGAAAATTCATTGTAAAGTCACAAAACTTTTAAGAACTGCCTTTTCAGCTCTACTTTTCTATGCCTTGGGCATTTGTCTATGGCTATAGAGGATATAGAAGCTTATAAAGGGTTTAGCTCTCAGGGATTGTTTTTCCTTCCAGTAAGAAACAAACTTGGTAGTATGACCACATTTAGAATCAGATGAGTGTGCCTTTTATGTTCTTTGAATGGAATATGACTTTGTTTATTTTTACAGCCTTTTGCAAAATGTTTTATTCCATAGATTAATGGCTGTCATAATATATGTCTCAAGATGGAAATTTCCCCTGCATCACCAGGGAAAAGCAGCTCAAAGACGACTGTATTTTCATTTCACTCTACACTCTAGCCACTCTTCAATGCAGCCTAAAGCCTCCTTGACATGCTTCTGCCCTAAGGAGATCCCTCCTTTGTGATCATCCACGCAGTTTTATACAGGTGGGAAGCAGTGCTCTTAGAGCTTGCCTATTGCTATGCTAAGAGTCCATCTATACTTTCAGAGTAGAAAACAGCTTTTATAAAGCCTAGTTACCACATAGGAGGGTTAAATGGGATCTCAAAGCCTCCTTTAAAGACCAAGGAAGAAAATCAATTACTACTTCTGCCAAGGACTAGAAGTCAAGCCATCCCTTTCAATGGAAAGCCCAGCAGGGGCCACCTTTACTCTTTCCTCTCTCAGGGCCCCTAAACACTACCACAAATAAGGAGATAGCAATAATACCATTTTCACTAGGAAGGTTTTTTTCAGCATTGGTTAAGAAACCCAAACATATCAGAGAGCAGTTGGCACTGGCTAACCTTTGCCCCTGAGACCATGCACTAACCTGGAGTCATCATGTGCCTTGCTGCAAGCCATGAGTAATGGAGGAGAGGTGAGTCCTTGCTGGATGTTCCCCTTGGTTGTAAGCCTGTTCTGTCCATCAGTCCTGGGGGCACAGTGGACAGGGAGGGCAGAAGCCCCTGCACAACCCGCCTGTTGTCATCCAAACTGGTGGCCCAAGGGAGCTGAAGCAAAGGGAGAGGATAGGGAAATTTGTTCACTGAGTTGCCTCTTCATTTCTGAACAATACTCAAGTCATAGCCTTGTCTATGAGTGAGATTTAAATAAATAACAGTTGGTCCCCAATTAACCAGAGAATAATAAACCTTTTGGCTGTCCTAAGAGAGAATAAGAGGCCTTGCTACATCTGAAGAATTAAATTGTTTTAATTGCATCCTTGTGCAAAATAAAGCATTACATACAGAAGAAATATTTTTAAGTGAATGGAAAAATCCACTTGGTTAAAGGAATACTACTGTCAAGTTAAATGTGTCCTTGCATTTGTGTGGTGCAAAAACAAGCTTTAATAACACTGAAGAGTCTAGTAGGAACATTTCCATGAATTTCAAAGTAACAGTAATGGAAATAATCTCATAAAAAAAGTAGACGTCTCCCTTCAATATTTGCAGCTCAAGTATTAATTAATTTAGGGCCTGGGAATGTGAAAGTAACTATAAATTATGAACTAAGTGCTTTGTTCTACAACATGAGAGGCCAGGTTTTAAATTCCTTGTCTAGCTGTGGCTCCTGTAATTTCAGCAGCACTGCTGAGATGCAGAATTCAGCCCACCTAAAGACCAATTTAAACAGAGAAATTATATGATATAATACTCACTCATCAGGTTTCCAGCAGATCATAGTAGATAGATACATAGAAGGATACCTGACTTATAAGGAAGTCTTCTTTGGCATGACACTTCATACCTACTCCAGGCTATTTTCTGAACCATTAAAAAGACATAAATAAATTATGTATGGATAACCTGACATTGGTCTTATGAATGAAGAACATGAAATGCAAGGTTCACCCAAATAAGAAGGTAGCAGGGCCCCACAAGTGTGCCTATTACACTCCTTTACTGCCCAGACTGGTTGTGTTCCAGGAGCACTGTGCTCATGCTGTGTTAACTGGGGATGACTCCCATGGAGACTGGTCTGTGTTAAGGTTTGTTCTGTGCTGGATAAGAACAAGATGAGGCAATTGCCAGCTTCTTCCTCTAACTCATATTTTCAGTTTCTCCTGCTCCCCATCTCCAGCTTTTTGTTCCTTTGAACTGCTGCCAGAGATGTCACTTTGTCCCTCTTCCCTGACATACAGACCATGCTCCTGCCCATCTCACTGGCTGAATCACTTCAGAGTCCTCATCACAACACCTATGCTGGACTGCACTCATGTCAAATGTCTATACACCTGTGTCACATTAAACAGGTGAGATTCTAGCAGGTGGCTAAGGAGACCCTCCCAGCAAGTCACGAGATTAAAAATCTCAGACTTGGTTGATGGTTTATGACTAAAGGATGATGTGTGTATCCTTATATGTGGTTTTGCCACAGGTCAGAATCCAGTTACCTGTGAGAACCTCCTTAGAGACTGATATTCACAGTGTTAATGGAGGCAGCCACTTGCAGCAAAGCTAGTCAGAGAGACACTTTTGCACTGCTGGAGGCAGTAAGTAGTTTAATTCAAGTGACAGATTAAAACAATTTTGGAATTGCCTTGATAAATCCACTGTTGCATTAGCACTTATAACTGGTTAACAAGTAGATATAAAGCAAGTAGCAGTGAAAACTCGAGTTAGCAGTTATTTTCCAGTGGTAACATCTGACAGAGTCAGAGGTGCGTGATTCTTACCAAGACATTTCTTCTTGGTGGAGGAAGAGAGGTCCAGGCCCATCAACCCGTCCATTGGATAAGGTGGTTTAAATTTTATACCTGTTGAAATCCTTTCAGCACCTCTCGGTGAGGCATGGCTAAGTCAATTATTATGTGTTGACTGGACCTTGGCAGGACCACTAGTGTTGTTAGAACCTGGGACTCAGTCGTTCCCCGTGGCTTCAAGGCAGGGAACTCAGTACATGCTTTTGGGGTTTTTTATCTGAAGTAACACCAGGCTGGGAGGCATTCAACTCACCCCAGGTATCACTTAGTTGATATGAATGTGAGACCACCACCCAATCTATCTGCTTTACCAGATGCAATTGTCCGGTGCTGGCCTTTCCTTTTGCCAACCATTCTTTTTTGTAACAATCAATCAAGCTTATTTTTCAGGGTCTAATAAATGTATTATACTTCAACCTGATGTAGGATAGATTTCAACTGAAACAAAGAATATGCTGTCAGTAAAGCATCATGAAACAGAAAAATAAATAATACAACGGCATAACTTGATTTACATTGTTTATTTGGAATTTGTTGATAGGCTTGAACTCTGTAAGTAGTCATATCATATTCATGATTAGTTAAGATCCGAGTGAGGTATAACAGGATCACAACTGACTGAAGGTCAAAACCGTATACAGAAGATGATTAAAATCAAAAGATCACCAGATCACTTTGGGACAAGCAGGAGCTAATCCTGCCAGGATATGTTTTCTGTTTCCGTACTTCTGAAAGTCAAGGCAGACAGGATTTCCTTAAAATCTCCTTTTCATTCCTATTTTCCCAGATGTCTTCCAAAATCTGAGTACAGGAAGAATTTTTTAAAAAAAAAAAAGGCAGTAAAGTTCATTCTTGCCCCAATAAAGACTTCTGACACAGTTGTTTAGCTGTTAAATTATATGGGGCAGATATTGTAAGATGGGAAGTTACTTGGCAATGACTTTGTAGATGAAACAGGGTACCACAATTTGCTCATAAATAAACTTGGAAATTCTGTATCCAGATTTTATTCCTCATTTACTGTACAGCAAACTGCTCAGGGAGAATGAAAATGTATTCTGCTTCTTATCATCAGGCCTCAGAGAGCAGCCGGGCACATCCTTGCCTTTGGATACATATCCTGTGGAATGATCCCCATTTACCCAGCCAGTGAAAACCTCAGTTTCTTCCAGCAGGAAGAAAATCTCCTTGATAGGAGGGAAGGAGGAGAGAAGACCAAGCTTTACTCTTCTTTGGGATAAATTCTAACCATCACTGGTGGTAGAATTACAGCCGGCAAAGAACTGAGGAGAGGAGTCTTGAAGCTGCCCTCATTAGGTGCAGAAAAGCTGGTAGAAAGCAAGTGAGTCTGGTGAGTGGCCTAAGGTGGAAGCAGAACAGTGAGGAGTTCATCTTGACCATAAAGGAACTGTAAGCCCTGTTGGGCAATGTGGTGGTCAGAGAAAGCTGCCTTGGACACTTGACCTAAGTGTAAAAATTTCCATGATACATGATTGCCAGGATCCAGAGCACAGTATAATGACTCATTAGGCACCGGGTTGTCTCCTAGTTTATTAGCAGAGAGAAACACAGACACCTTAGAAGTTGTTTCAGTTTTCAGGCCAATTCTCAACTTTGTTTGCCTGTTCCTGCCTATCTTCTGGTCACTTTTCTGCTGCATGTCTTTCCCGAGAACTCCCCACCCATGCTGAAAGAAGGTATACGTGCAGGGTGCCTGTTTCCTTGCAGAAACCTACACTCATTAAATAATAGCGGGAGAAATCCTCACGAGCTAAGTTCCTGTTACTTCCACACAGGGCCAGTTTCAAAGGCAGACTAAGGTGGCAGCCATCTATCCTAGCAAGAAACTGTATGTACTTCAAAATTTTATACACATGAAATTAGCCACCTGCAATAACTGTTGTTAAATTATTAAATTAGTAACAGTGATTATTCCCATTTCTTGCTGGGATATCAGGGAACTAGCACGGAGCAGCAGTAAAAAAGGCTCCTACACAGTTCAGAAAATAGGCTAAAGCAAGTGTTGCTCCTGCAATGAAACCAGAAACCTTGCTGAACTCACTGCAGGGCCTCCTGCGTGCAAGGACTTTAAGTGTCACCCTATATCCCCACTGGAATAGTACAAAAGCGAACAGGAAAGAGTGATCCATTTTTTAATGCCTGCTAAAAATTAATCTGGCATGAAAAGTATTACAAGTCACAAGACACCACAGAAAACTGTAATGTTTAAGCTTAATAAAACCACAGTTCCCAATCCCATATTTTTCCAGTGTGAGGCGTCAGATCTTCAACATACATTTCAGTGAATCCTCTTTATTTAATTTAATGAAGTACTTGAAAGCTCCCAAGCAAGGTTTCACTCAAGCATGTACTGTATCACAGAAGGATCCACTTCTTCTGCCATCAGACTGGCTTGCAGACTTTGAATCGTTGCTTTTTTTCCCAAGCGTTGTCTCCACAGGACAAAGGCAGCTACCATCTGCGACTGCAAGCTGTGAGGGTGATTGACTTTACATCGATAGATATCACTATGGGACAAACCCAAGCACAGAACTACGTGCTCCCATTCAGGTCCCAGTCTCCTTGCAAGCTTGTTCAGCTGCTGATCTGTTGGCGAAGTCTTCAAAATAGATGGTGCAATTTCAGTTATATCTGTGAAAAATTAAAAAGAAAATGCGTACATGTGTCACTAGGCAATGCTGCAAATATTAATGTAAGACCTTGACAAAGAAGAAAATAAGCAAAGCTGAGGTGAAATAATTAATTAATTAAAGAAACAGCATACTTAGTGACCTAGAAAAATTAAGTGCATAAACAATGAGAAGATTAATTGGAGGATAACTAATGCACAGTGTATTATACTTGGGAGCCTTAATGGTTTTGGGCATCAACAATCCAGATATCAAAATTCTACTCCAAAGTTAAGACTTCCAAAAGTAACAGAGTATAGATTTGGAGGCAGTGAACAACAAAGGTTTCCAAAAATCATGCTTCCAGCAGACATGACTCTCAGAAATCAGTCTGCTTGTACCAGTATGATATAGCGACAAATGACAAATATAGGACCAATGACACCATATTAATCCTAATCTGTGACCTGTTTATACACTTCAGAAATAACTTTGATTCCTTTGTTACTGAGTATCACCCAGTTTCTTCAACGAGGGCTGTTCACAGGAAATTCTTCTGCCTTCTAAAATGCTACTTATCCTTTGTGATCAGTCACTGGACGTCAGTAAAGCCTTTGACACAGTTTCTCACAGCATCCTGCTTAGGAAATTGGCTGCCTCTGGCCTGGACAGGCCCACCCTCTCCTGGGTGGAAAACTGGTTGGATGGGCAGGCCCAGGGAGTGGTGGTAAATGAAGTTGATTCCAGCTGGTGGCTGGTCACAAGTGGTGTCTCCAGGGCTCAGTGCTGGGTCCAGCCCTGTTCAATGTCTTTATCAATTACCTGGATGAAGGTATTGAGAGCACCCTTAGCAAGTTTGCAGACAACACTAAGCTGGGTGGAAGCGTCGATATGCTGGAGGGTCGGCTCTCCCTAGGGAGGCTCTCCGAAGGGATCTGAACAGGCTGGACTGCTGGGCTGAAACCAATGGCATGAGGTTTAACAAGGCCAAATGCTGGATCCTGCACTTGGGGCANGTCTTAGGACGAGCAGGTGAGGGAACTGAGGCTGTTTAGCCTGGAGAAGAGGAGGCTAATGGGAGACCTTATCGCTCTCTACAACTACCTGAAAGGAGGTTGTGGAGTGGAGGGAGTGGTTTCTTCTCCAGTGACAGGTGATAAGACAAGGGAGAATGGCCTCAAACTGTACCAGGGGAGGCTCAGACTGGATATCAGGAAAAAAAAAATCACAGAAAAGAGTCATTGGGCACTGGAACAGGCTGGCCAGGAAGGTGATTAAGTCACCATCCTTGGAGGTATTTAAAAGATGGGTGAATAAGGTGTTCAGGGACATGGTTTAGTGGCAGATAGGAATGGTTGGACACGATGATCCAAGGGGTCTTTTCAAATCTGGTGATTCTTGTGATTCTACATATGGCAATCTTGTCTGGAGGAGACAGGCTTTGGGGTCCTTTCTTCTGTTTGAATGAACCTATAAGCATGGTTCAGGTGAACCCAAATGAATAGGGCATCAGCACTAGTCCCCAGTACAAATTATGCTTCCTTATCCCACATTCCAGTGATAGTAACACTCTTAGAAACCAGTATGTATGCGCTACAGCCTCATTCACCTGGCCTCCTTGAAGCTCTTTTCAGGAGAGTGTAAAGAAGTCCCATGTGCTATAAGAGATTTCTGCCCTATGTCTATTGGTATTGCCCAAGTACCCAGCATATCCTGGAATTCACTTTTCATCTGAGAAGATGTTTAGCTGGTACCTGAGTCATGGAAGATAGGATCAAAACAACTACTGAAATAGCTTTCATAGGAAACACTAAGGTACCTGTAATTATCAGTGGTAAAAATATCTCAGGGACTGAAGTATTCCTTACAAATGCAAGTGACTTCTTTATGTATTCCCTGTGGTAATAGATTTTTTTTTTAAAGAACATTAATACAAACAGTGGTAATAGCAGAGAGACAATATGGTGCTATTTAGAAACATGCAGGATGGGATCAACCTCACCAAACAACAGATAGCCCCTCCAGAACTAATTATACTATGCTACAGAGAGAATCAGGCTCTTCTAGAATACAGTCCATCTCAGGAGATGTTTAAAATAAAGAGATTAAATACTCCTCTAATAGTGTGCATTTCTCTCCATTGACTGTAAAAGGAGCACTAGGTACAAGCTTAAATGTTGATGCTGTAAACACCCAGTGTTTGTGAAACGATTCTCTACTTATAAATTCAAGCCACTTACCAGTTGCTTCAAAAAGGTGCATTTAGAAAAGCAGTATAAGATATCTATAAAGCATATTTGCTCTTCCATACCCTTTGCAATCATGAGCTGAAATGAAAGGTCAATGCAGCCCGCAACTGCTGCTCTACTTTTGTTGCTGAAGATACTGCATCAAAACAAAGCAAAAATATCCCCAAGAAGATGCTAATTTTAGTCTGTTAGTCTGAAGCAGCAGCCTCCCTGCAGAAGAGCTGCTTTGCAAAATCTAATTTATAGCTCCAATATCATGCTCACAGTCTCCACTACAGCAGAACAGCAATACTAGAAAGCACCACTTCTTTATTTTATCAAAAGTAATTGTTTTTGCATAGAATACCCAGAGCCTGCAAACGTTTGTACAATTTAAGCCAAATCAGACGTAAGTACTATACAAAGCTGCTTTGAGTAAAGGGAAAATTGCTTTCTGAAGAGTATTTTGGTCCCTTTGATCTTTCTGTCTCCAGATTGCCAGAGAAACCCGGGTCAAGCGGCTGGTTCGGGGACAGGGCAGAGGATGCATAGCTCCTGAAGAAGGCTGAGCAATACTGGTGGGGGTATCACATACATGTGACACCAGCTCCACAGGTAATCAGGATGAGGGAGTGCCTTTCACAAAAGTAAATATCCGATAATATCTAAAATTTAAAAGAAATATAGCTACACTGTGTTGTCACCAACACTGCTTTTTGATGTTAAACCCTTGCATTGGCTTATGGTCAGCTACGGAGCAAAAAGCAGTGTGCCCAAAGGACCATTATCTGCCAGCCTAGACTTTTTGCTCTCCTGCTGGAATTTTTATACTTCATTAGCAGAATGATTTTATGATACAGAAATGTGATCAAGCAGGGAGGCCTAAAGTAATACATGTCGGTTTGTCCATCCAGCTTTTGATATTAGGCAGATTTTTTTTACTACAAGTATCTTGCCTTCAGCCTGTTATCAGCCCTTTAGTAAGGAAAAGAATAAAACCCATCCAGGAAATCTTTTCATCTTAGGCTAGCATCTGAGTCTAATATGGATGCAGAAAATTCTGGGACAGAAGCCAAATGTTAGATTTAATGCAAAGGACTGTTATTTTAGTCCCATTTTATTTTCTGTGGTATCTTTTTTTCAGCTCTGATACAAAGTCACTGGGGAAAATCTGAGACAAGTATTACATGATGGGCAATATTATTCAGAGCTATAGAGAAATATTTACTGAGATCTTTTAGTTGTGACAAGTCCAAATTCATAAAAAGGTTTGGATATGTTCTAGGATTAATGTCACTCATAATTTAATAAACATAATGGCATTTGAGGTAAAAGAGAAGCAAGTTTTCTGCGCTCAGTACCCAAGGTGCTTTGAAAACATTGCAAGAACACTAAAGATGCCTATTTTTATAGTTATGTTTACTACAGATCCTCACTTATAATCTCCATTTGTCAGATACTGCCTGAGGGAGGTAACAAGACTAGAACAAACGTTTCAGTTATGCAGATCCTGCAGTTGCATTTAAAAGGTATGTTTAGGATACTGAGACCTCAATTTGGCAAAAAAATAAGGTCTTCTTGCTTTATGTGGATCTGATGCAGAGGTGTATGTGATTATGTAAGATATGTGCTTTGGCTTAGCAAAACAAGGACTGCACTGTTAGGAAGAAGCAGGACTGGAGGCACCACTGGATGTTGTCTAGGATTTCCCCAGAGAAGGCAATTTGTGGTGCCGTTGCTTCCACCAAGCACACCAAGTGAAACACCATGAAGTGTCAGGGCTGTGTGCTGTGGTGATTTAGAGTCTAAAGTCTTGCTGCTCACACTGAAATCCCTAAGGCCCTGAGGTACGAGGAGCTGATGGCTTTATGCTGGGGAGCACATCAGCCTGGCACAGAGCTGCTGTACTGGGACTGCCAGCCAGCTCACTGGTGTGGCACTTGGGACCATGAAAATCCTCTTTCTTCAGGTTGGAGGTGGGGAGGACATCTTCCACTCTGTTTTTGGAACTGAAACCCACCCAGAGGAAGAACTGCAGCTCCTTCTATTCAAAATTGCAGCAGGAGGAAACATGCTTCTCTTCATCTCCAGCTCTTGCTGGTCAAGGAAGCTCATCCACTCTAAGCCTTTATCCTAGCTGTCCCAGCTATCAAACAGGAGATGTTGACAACTTCTGGCCTGTGTACATCTGTGCTTCCAGACTGTTGCACAGATAGGGAGATACCGCAGTGCTGGTGAGTGTGGACAGGAAACAGAACAGGATATAAATAGACAGTATCACAGATATGTACCAGACAAAACAGAGTAACCCAGACACCAAAGCGATATATGGGGCAAAGGCAGCCAGTCACCACTTTAGCATTTATTTTCCTTCAGGACCTCTCCAGCTTTAAGTAGAAGACTCCAAGATGTTGCAACAGTCAGAGGGATGAAAAATAATCCCACCCCACCGCCCCAGTTCTGTCCCGCTTGGCATATGGGGAGGGATGCAAGACAAAGTCCAGAGAAAATGGGCTTTGAATCACTCAAATAGGGGGTTTTTTTGCCTTTGCTTTCTCATCATGATCTCTAGGTGATGAAAAAAATCTGAGATCATCTCTTAGGCTGTCTTGCGCCACAGGAAAATCTTTTCAATATTGAGGAACTGACCTCCCACTCTCTATGCTGCTGGAACTGAGTGGGGAGCAAGCAAGCCAGTTTGGCTCCAACAAACAACAGAGCAGTGAAAAGCACTGAAGCATTTTTGGGTGATCTGCAAAGTACCCAACTGATTCCTCAGAACTGCTGGCAGCCCAAAGCACCTTATGGTTTTGTCTGAAGGATCCTTCTCCATGTAAGTATGACTTCTACGTGCACAATCAAAAGCATCTGTTGGAGTTTCAGGGAACTTTCTGCCTTATGCAGTCGATACATTTTTACACGATGTAACACAAAACCAACTTTTTGGGTTTTGCTCTTAGCGGTGTAAGAGACTTGACCTTTCAAAAGTCTCAATCAGCTGCTGCCTAATCCTGCAAGAACAACTTCACAGGCAGTTCAGAAGACAGTTGGGGAGACAGGGATACAATGGCCCGGCTCTTATCTATCTAATACATCTGTCTCTTGGTAAAAGGTGTTCTGGGGACTGCTCTCTGCTTCCAGTGCTGCCTCTGTATTTTATACTTTAAAGCAGCAATGTATTCACTCACTGGATAAGAAGACAGAAGCAGCCCTGGAAGAAGAGAGTGAAATCCAGGTCTCTGAGCTGCACATCCCAATGCTGAGGCACAGAGTCATGCTCTTCCTCTTCATTCCCTTTTTCTTGATAAATCACACCAGAAAGATAAATAAAGGCCTCCCAGAATGAAGCCTGTTGCAAAGAAAACTCTCCTATGAAGAATGAGTAGGCTAAGAAGGGGCAAAAATAAGTGCAAGAGCCCTTGGCAGAAACAATGCTAGCAAATACTGTGATTTTAATATAACTACATCTAAACCAGGTAGGCAATTATGGCTTTCAGACCCTACATAGCTAGAGTGGAACTGTAAAAAGGAGTAACTGCTTAGGCATGCATCTGGCCGTAACATCTCCTGCTGATTAGCGTAGAGTCCTTCAGTGATCTGAACTTGTCACTGTTTTTCACTTGATCCTCTTACCAGATCCTGCTCTTAATTTCTAAAGAGTTCAAAGCAAGCATTTCAGAGTCTTCTTTAATTGTCTTTCCTGGCATCTGGAGTACAGTTCTTCCCTGAGAAGTGCTAAACTTAGATCAAGCAGTTCCATAAGCAGCAAACCAAACAAGCCTTGTTTCCCCCAAGTGCAAGTCCTACAGCTGACTCATGCCTCAGGCACCTCTCTCCTCAGCTACTTACTGATTTTTGAGACACTCATGCTCATGAAAGTGTTCCTTTCTAAAACAGCAACTAGGTGGGCTCCTTGGAGCTGGCCAACAGGTTCAGACACTACTAGGAGTATGTGAATATGCACAACAGCCCGCAGCAGAGCAGCACATAGGTTACTATAGGAAATCATGCTAAAAGGAACTCTGAAGCTTCACAGAACCATTGTGGCCAATGTGTTGGCAGCCAGAGACATTAAGGGCTCCTCAGCTAAAGGGAAACATATATAGGAATCTAATGCTAGGTTCTGCTTTCCTGTACAGTGCACTTGTTCAACTAGCCTGAATCATAGACCCAGCAGTGGGTACTGAACAGACATGACCATGATTGCCACACTGTATGCTGTGTGCTTTAGCAGCTGGGTTATGTTCCAGGAATAATCTACTAACTTAATGTCATAATAGCAAACAACTTGCACATAACCAGGTATATTTGCGTTAAAGCGAAATCCCCTTGGCCTGAGCACAATGGTAGAAGTGGGTCATGAAGCAGAACACCAGTTGGCAGATCAGGTTGGGACAAGCTGGGGTTGCGGAACCTGAGCTGGAAGGTAAATATATAACAATCCCACTAGAGGACGGATCAGAGACTTGTGAGAGCTGCATTCCCCTCTTAAGCCATTAGAGATGTTGGATGAAAGGGAAAGCAGAGAGTAAAAGTCTTGAGGGATCCAAGTCAGTACAGTAGACCACTGAAGTCAAAGGGCAAATCGTGGTGGAGGTCCTGGTGAGAAGGGCAAAATAAACAGAAGGTGCTGGAAAATGACAGGGGATAGCTTGACTGAGTTTTTTATAAAAGAGGATAGGAGGTGGCAGCGGGCCTCCATTTCTTATGGGGGCTCTTCTGCTTCTTGTTCAGATGTTCTCTCCCAGCCCTGTTCTAACAGGCTGAACGGCAGGCAAATGCTTCTCTCTTCCTCTAGCACATTCAAATTCATGAGCTCCAAGCCAACCTGCAGCAATGAATGACTGAAGTGCCAGATGGGAAAGTACCACATTAGATATATGACACTTGGCAGGCCTACACAGAGAATGCAGCACTTACTCCCTCCTGTGCAAGTTAAAAATGATCATGAAGGATTATAAGGTTATTTCATTGCTGTGAACTTTAGAAAGGTCTGATTCAGGACTTACTTAAATACAAGAAATAAGTTCCAATCACTGAGCAGTGAAAAAAAGTGGAATAATATCCAGAAACCAACCCCTACCATATAATTTAGATGTTTGTTGTTGTTGTTGCTGCTGCTAATTAAACACTGAACTGATTCAAAGGCTGGAAAGGGAACATTAGTGTTTTGCAGCTGCTCAAAAAAATCACGCTCCAGGGAACTTGGGAAAATAATTGTCTCTTATATGTATCAACATATACATATCTTTTCTATATGTTTGTGAGCAGCATGGACCAGAGTCCAAAGCGTATTGAAACCCACTAAGGTTTGCCTCCTGGTGTCACTGGGTTTCAAAGAGCAAGAAAAAATCAATCAAATCCTGTACAATTTGAAGCAAGACGGCCATTCCCATTATAGATACCTTTCCATATGCAAAGATAATAGACTCAGATTAAAATTACTTGGAGATGTATAGCCTTCCCCTGCTTTTAGGACAGATGCAGCTATTTCTCTGTCTCCCTGCTGAATGTGCGAGGGAAGTTGCATGGGCAGCCTTAAGGTGGAAGGCCTCAGTAGCTGTTCCACTTACCTGTGCTGGTTGCCTCCTTTTTAGGCTTCTCCTCACTACCGAAGAAATGCCCACCTCTTTCATCCCATTTGAGCCTATCAAAGGTCACCATTTAACGATGACCGCCAAGCATCCAGTGAACACCCTGTTCTTCCTCCCACAGACCTGACTCAGCACAGGAAAATTCCAGTGAGGGAAAACTTGCATCTTTGCAGGAACAATAGGCCCACTTACCTTCCCAGGAATACCTGTATAAATCCAGAATAAGTACTATCATCTCTAATATAATCAAAATAAAAATCTCCGTCAGTTTAATACTCAGAATGAACTACAAAATGGAGACAGCATCATAAACTTATTAAAACAAAATACTTAAACCAAGAGTTTAGAAAGCAGTAGTTCTTTTTTAACTGACTACATTACAGTAAAACAAATCTGACAGAGAATTTGTTTGCTTGAGTATATGCTGCAGTTATGCTTCATAAATGTAGAACTGCAAAGTTTCTGTCTCTCTATAATTTCTGATCTGATGAATGCAAGTAGTCATTAATATACAGAATATGTATGAATAAAACCAATTTCTGTCATTAGTGATCATAAAACACTTACTCATAAATGTACTTCTATCATGGTAATTTACATTTCCATGTCTTGTAATTAAATTGTGGAAGGCATCAAGTAAAATGAAAGCAAATATGAAAAATTTTTAAGACTGGCAGCATACTTCCACATCGTGCTGGTTTTCTAAGAGCAGTGTTAAAAGACAGGAAAATCTCTGTCTTAATTTAAATAAATTGGAATCTGATAACATGACAGCCCACTTGCAAAATAAATTGTGGCCATGACTGTGAGACAATAAAATCTATGGCAACTTTTAACGGTCTCCAACAAGCAAAACAGAATCCACCCATGATACTAAATTCAGCTCCTTCCTGCTGAAAGCTTGCTGGGTCTCTGCATTACTGATATAATTTAAAAGTACTGATATAATTTAAAAGTACATGTATCTTCATTCATTGGCAATCTCTTCTCTTGTGTGAGCTCTGAAGTATTGCGCTTTGTGACATTAAATACATTTTGAGTGTTAGAGTAGGAAAAAAAGGTAGCATAAAATTTCATAAATCTACAGGCAATTCAAGAATGCAGATGTTTCTGTTTTGGCTCAGTACTAGGAGCTAATTTGTATTTTCTTTATCACTTCGTAATGACTACCTAGTAGCTGTGGATTCTACAGTAGGCTGCTAAAACCTGAAACATAAATCTTCAGATTTCATGAGAAAAGTTTTCAATTTTATTCCCACTATTCAGTTCCAGTAGCTATGCAGTTTTCCTGAACTTTTTCAAAATCTGTCTTACAGGTTTCACGCTGTCTCAAGTTTTCACCCTTGTCAAGTCATAGGGAGCAATGCCTAATTTTAAGGAGCTGAAAGAAATTAGGGTTTCACTTGTTCATTTGCTTTTATTAGGAAGGGCAAGGAGGAATTTTCAGTAGTTAATAGCATGGATGTAATTGTGTTTCCCATGCAAAAAATTATCTACGGCCCTATCTAGTATTTCTCTGCTGTTGCACACTCCGAAATAAAATAATTAATTTCATAAATAAAATAGCAACCATCAATCCATGCAGGGAATACAATATCTATGCAAATAAAACACAAGCACAACATATATCTGCACTCTTTTCAAGAGGGATTGGATTACCTAAGCATTACAGACAGGATTGGACTTAATCATTCTGTAATTTTATCATTTCTTTTTTATATTTAACAGCATTTTATGCTGATGTAGACACTGAAGTGGAAGTGAAATTTGCTTAATATTTCCTATGAATTTCCATATTGTTATATGTAACTAAGCTGTGTGCATCAGCACTGAAGCCACAGCTAACAATGGCATTCTCGCAGGGATACCTTTGGTATAAATGCATGAACAAGTTCAGTATGCAGCATTATACTAAGGAAAAAGTAAGTATCTACTCAGTTGGGAGGTTCTAAGGAACACCTGAGCTTTTAGGAATCAGTTGGAAGAACTGCTTAAGTACAGACACTGAGCATTCAGACCTTGGCCAGAGATTTTTTTTTTTTTCCAAATGAACAAATAAGACTTGAAAAATTATATGGAATGACCATTCTTTTCAAAGCCAGGTGCAACTAGTCATTAGACAGCACAAAGCTACTTGATAGTCTGAGAGAACAGAGACAAGAGTCTCTAGTTTACACAGCAGCAGTCACATCGAAAGTTGAATCTAGAAATAAGGCTGAAAAAAAAAATTCTGAAGTGTGCCAGCAGATTTCTATATACCTTTGAGTGTTCTGCAGTTCTTAGTAAACTCAATAGAGTCTGAGAACACTCATGATGCTTTCAACCATTAATTACTGGTTTGAAGCACACAGAGCCATCATCTCCTTCAGTCAAGTTTCTCCTCCATTCTATGACAAATAATAATTAACAATCAGTGGATAGTTGTACAAAGTCAAGACGATCATACAGCAAATTCTTATTCGCAATAGACTTCTCGTGGTTTCACAGGAGGCAAATGTTTAAACCGTGTGGGTTGGGCAGCTCTGACAGTAATTCACCCACTTTAAGTGCAAAACAAAGACAACTGGAGCAATTAATCATTGTTTTATCACGTAGGTGACACACTCATCATGCCAGTTTTGTCAGGGAACTAGAAGATAACTTCTTTTGACAAATGCTATTTGAATGCTTTTTTAAAAAAGGCTGGTCTGTCTTTCAAATAGCTGAGGCAAGTGTTAATCCTATTGCTCCACTGCATGCAAGAATCATGGCAGACTCCTTGGGATGTTTATCTGCCGAGTACAATAACTGAGTACATTTTTTACTAGCAACTTTCCTACCAAGAAATCTTTCTAAAGGCTGCAGCGTTTCAACAATAAAATCATTTGCTTGGATTTTAGCTATTGATGTTCCTTTCAGGCAACGACAGAAATCATACTGCCAGTATGAAGGACTGTTTTCTTATATAACACAACTAATCACACATGTTTCCCTTACAGCAATTCAACCAAGTATGACAACAAGCCATTATATTTAGCCTTGATAAAACTGTTCATTCCTCCTAGAGATTTTTTCTTTAAGTTGGCTCTTCTTTTTGCTTTGGCTCGAGTAATAGAAATATCAAAACCAAAGATTTGCGCAACAGATGGAGCTCGGTTGAGAAGAATTCCTTTGGCTGGTGAGGATCTTTGCCTGGCAGGTGTCAAACCAAAATTAATCCTGCACATATTATGCTTTACCAAGTTTCAGATTTTAGTGAAGTGAGACTGCGTTCCTTCCTGACCACAGACCTATATTAATAGAACAAGCCACGCAGAGCAAGCTAAAACAGTACTATCATTATGCCGAATACTCCACTGCTTGGCATTTTATTTCATCATTTGCACCCATGTGAAGCAAGTAAACAAAATGTCGCGGGTTACTTCAGTGTCTCTTTACAGACATTTTTCACAGGTGTAAAAGACTTCACAAAATGACATAAGGAGCACAGACTTAGACACCTCCTGGTTTCTTTTTTCCCTCCTTTTCTTGTGTCAGTGCCTTAAAGGCTTATGAACTATAGAACAGACTTTTCAACATTTCAAAATCCACAGGAAAAACAGGTACTGGTACTAAAACACGTTGCTCAGCTACAGTCAGTTGCTATGCCTGACTTGCCAAGTGCGATTCAACAGCCTGAGTCAGAAGGCAGAGTTTTCCATAGGCATCGGGAAGGGGAGCTTCAGGTGGCATCATCTGCTTCTTTCCGTTTCCAGACTAGCAAGAGGCTTAGCAATGCAACTAGCCCTCTCAAGTGCCAAGTCACTTGAAGATCTGAAAGAAAGCAATTTGGAATCTCACGGCTGATTTGACAGATTGGTAGAGTCTAAAAGCAATTTTATCTGACCAATAGGGCAGTAATTTTAGAATGTCACAGTCACAGGACTTTTAATGATCTGTAAAGCAACTGTGAGATTATATTTGTGTGTATACATACACACACACACACAGATATTTTCAAAATCTTAATAACAAATATGAACTTTTAGATATCTGCAGGTCAGTTTCATCTCATTTTTATTTAATTTCCAGAAATTCAGGTTAGGGAACCATCCCACCACTCTGTGAGAAAAAGGATGAAATTTGGAGTGTGATGAAGTCATTTCATAAACAGAAGTCCTAATTCACAGAGCACTTTACACTACCATGGGTCTGATGAGTCCTTCCTTTCCCCTCTGAGTCAGCACTGACCTAGCATCCCAGGTGATGTGCTCACTGGCGTGGCTCGTGGCTGGTCTGTAACATGGGTTGTATTGAGTGACACAGAGCGCTGACCAGCTGCAGTCATTAGAGATCACAAGACAGTACAGAAAGTAATGAAGTGACTCACAGTTGCAGCCACGCATTTGAAGGCTGCAGATCTGATTACTCTTTTACTCACTCAAGAATGGTATTTTGCCAAAGGAACTGAAGCAAGATGAAAAATCAAACAAGCTATTAGCAAACATTTGTATTACTTACAGTATTCATAGATGATTTATGCCAGTATGAGTGGGACAATTCATATGCAAAACCTAAACATCTGAAAAAATATTTTTCTTAGACAATTCATTTTCATGTCTCGTGCATACAGAACTATGTTTTCCCTCATAGTTTTGTAGTTTATTAGCTGCCAGATCTTGATCCAGAATAGAAATTTCAGTCACTTTGGCTTTTGTACATAGCAAATCAGAAATAAAAATGTTTTAACATCAGAAATAAAAAGGCTGGAAGATCAGACAGACCGTAAAAGATTTGTTTTACTTGGTTAGGGATTTTTACACAGCTATGCTTAACCTAAGTAAGACTGAAACAAAACCAAAAGGCAAAACCAAAAACTAGACAAATCTGTTCTTTCCCAGAGATGCAGAAATACAAGCGATACCTGTGTCCCTGGGGGAGTTAAATGTGAAATCGTCCTACATAAAGGAGATAGGGCTGTTATTTCCTCCACAACTGTTCCTGCCATCACTGGTATCTCCTAGAGATAATAATAGAAGAGCAGTCTTAAAAAAAGGATTTTTTTTCCATAAACAACCATCTTTTTAATTTCTACAAACTCAGAAACAAAGAGATTAAGGGCTTTTTTATAAAGCTGGACATTTTAGTGCCATAACTGTAAACATCAGCATCTTTCTCTTCCTTATTTCTTTAGATGTAACTGCTATGCATTGGTTGACTTCATTGACGAAATCAAACACAGTCTGCTCTGAACCTTCTAGTTGCTTTAAGTGTCAGATAGGGCTAAATAGTTTGAGTTTCACATTCAACATGTTACCTAATTTTGCATGCGCACTCCTCATAGAAGAGCTGAATGATCTTGTGATGTGAGGTTAACACATTCTGTGGCAGTGGTCTCAAACTTCCATTTGTGGAAACAGATCAATGTACGCAAACCAAATTCTGCTGTGTACAAACCACAAAAGCAGTGCCTGGATACCTAAGCTGACCTTCCACTTGCTCTTTAGTGTGTGTAAACGCAAATAATAAGCACAGTGTTCAAGTTTACAAGTTAAAGTGCAAAAGATAGATGAAAATTTGGCTGCAATGCTTTTTTTCCCATTGTTTGAGGAGAATTCTGACTTCTAAGCTCTTACACAGCCTACGAGTTACATCACGTAGCCACACGATTGCACCATTAAAATATCTTTATTTAATTTTTAGATTGAAATAAGGCTTCTTGTCTACTCGAAAGAGGTTGACAAGAACATGAAGGTACCACTCAGACTCAGACTTTTCCAGACACTGACTAGACATTATTTAGTGATATTTATACTGTATTTGAATCATTTGAGAACTTCAGGCACTCCATGAAATGTCCTTCCTCAAGGCATCTCAGAATCTGAAGATATATGAAAGTTTTCACTTCCAGAATCGCTAAGTGAGTGTGGACAGTCAAGCTGAAAACCATGAAAAGCCTCTCGATGTTTTCAGGAAGTCCTGTGCAGGTGGGTTGTGAGAACTGGGACAAGAATCCCTGGATCACCCCCAAGAAGCCTCCAGTCCTTTTTAAACAACCTGCATCCAAAGCACTCAACTAAGAGACTCAACAGACCCCTTCTGTAAATCAAGCAAGGAGAGCAGAAGCAATTTTTAATGCTCCTATAATATTTGTGTCATGCAATTATTTCCACATGCAAGTACAGAAAGTCAGCCAATGAAGGATGCCTGTGTCTGGAAGTGCCACAGGAGCACACCTTTTACGGGGAACAGAAGTATATTTGGAACAGCTGAATATAAGCTTAATGGAGTAAATTCAAACAACATATAAAATTGTCTCAGATACACAACTACAAAAACTTTGTAGCTCTGTAAATCCATGGACTGCTATTTTAAAGACAGTTTCATTAAGAAACACAGCTTGAGAATACGTATCAAGTAAGATCAGAGCGACATGTAGTGACAGCACAAGGCAGCTAAAGCAATCTGCGGCACAGGTCTGGTGCCCACTGGAATCTGACCCTGAGAAAAAATATAATTACTGCATGAATACACAGAATCAAAAGATATTTTAGATTTTAGATCAAAAGAGAAAGCCTAGAAAAAGACAAAACTCTACTAGAAAGATATGGTGAGAAATCCTCAGGTTTTATGCAACTGTCTACAGCTCTGTATGTCCCAATTCAATATACTTTGTTAGACTGACAACATGGCTATGGCTTTAATTTTGAAGTCCACATTTTTCTATGGGAATCATTATATATGAAATACTTGTCCAGTTCAGCAGAAAAACAAATCTGCCCCTACTTTTTATTCCTCTGAAGCCTTAATTTAATTGTGCAACATTTGCTTTAGAAATGTATTTGAAGATGTTTTAGATATTACCTCATCTGTACACCATCCCAGGCTTTCCAGGAACTATGAACCAACAGCTTTCTAGCCTTTCTTATATACAAACTATTATATTTTATGGCTTCCACACTGTACTGTCTAGAGATTCCCCATGACACTGGCCTTGTTGTATTAAATGCAAATATGTAGGGACGAGATGTACTGCACTGGAGAGTTTGCAATCTCAGGTGTGGGTTGCGTAAAAGGATTTGCATGCATTAGTTTATGTACACAGAGATTACCATAATTGTGTTCCAATAATTGCAAAAAGCAAGGCCTACACAGATTAAGAAAAAAGAGAAACATCAGAGGAGCCAGCAGCCCAGCAGCTCATCCATGCTGGATTTCCTGCTTTTGACAACTGCTTTGAAAGGTGCCCATCTTCAGATGCCAATGAAGCCCTGCTATGCCTCAACAGCTTTAATAAGAGAACCTAATTTACCAGGTCTCAGAAATAAATATAATAAATTGTCCCATATAATCTCATGGATAGAATTGAGCACACTGGAATCCGGAAATCCACTTAGGTGCTGATAACCAAAGGAGTCAGTAGCTACTTAGGTTAGAAAAGCTGAAATGTCAGAACACAAGTATGGACACATGTGCTTAGGACAAGACTGCTGACCTTGTGGTTCTGTTCAAAGCAGATCCTCCTGAAGCTTTTGACCTGCAGACCTAGGAAGGCTCTGCACAGAGGAGTTCCATGCATTTGAGATAATGACAGTGAAGTTTTGCCCTGTTCTGTTTTCATTTATCCAGAGACCACAGGTAACTCATGAAAATATCTGAAAATATTTCCTATCTGTGATCTTTGTGTATGTAGGTGCTGTCATGACAATTTCTTGAAAATTCATGAAAAGCTGCACAAAGGCCATAGCTGATCTACTGTCACTGCTCACCAAAGCATTCTCCAGCATCTGTACCTCATCTCTGCTCTGCAAGTTGCTTCAAGTGGAATTTAAGGCATTGGATTTAATTTGGAAAAAAATACCTTGAGTCAAATTCTGATGCCTGCATTTACAGAAAGTGATAGATTTTTCCAGAAAGTCCACTGTGTAAATTTCTTTTGGTCTCCCATCCTTAGCAGGGACTTGGTCCATTCCCATTTTCTGCCATCTCCTTCATTTCTCTCCTCTTCTCTGCCTTGTGCTGTGGCTGCTGGAAGACCATAGAGCTTGGTCAGGGTGCTACCACCATGGCCCTCCACCAGGGAATGGTAGTTGGGTCTTGTCTCCTAATTTACGCCAGGCAGGCGTGCAGCCTTTCCACCGGATGGGTGGACTCAGCTGTGTCAAAAGCATGTTGCAAGATTTTCCGTAACAAAAACTCCCTCCTACTTTTCAATAATGAATTTAGGGGATTTTTTCTTTTTTAGTTCCTTCTCCAGTTTCTTTTCTCCTCCCCCACCCATTTTTTCAAGCAGGAAAGAGTGACAGGAAGAATAATGATTTCCTCAGCTTCTGTTGGAAAATAAAACACAAAAATTTTTCACCACGACAGATTTTTTTGGTTTGTTTTGCTCTGTTTCATTTTTCAGTGAGGTTCAGAAGGGTATTTTTTATTTACGCTTCCTAAATAAGTGTCCTGTTAATACTGGTATTTTGTGTGGAAGGTATCAGGGATGAATCATTTAGCACAGATCCCAACCTTAAGTGTAGCAAGAGGTCAGCTTGAATTTTTCTCTTGAATCATATCTTTGCAAACTTCTTTTCAGGGTTTCAGCTTTGTAAATCAAACCCCATAGCCCAGCGTGGGTGCACAGCTTGTGATGATTTCCTTCTGCCAGTTGGCTTTGCATGCCTCTGGTGTTAATCCCCACTGCCTCCACATGTTTTGGAAGGAGCGAGGAAAGCACTGGTGAACAAGAAGAGGAGCAGCCAAAAGCTGAGGCAGCCTCCCTAGGCATGGAGAGAGTGGAAGAGACCAGAGTGGCCAGAGAAGGAGAAGAAGGTGGCACTAAGGCTACCGGTTTTCCAGTGGCGTTGGTGGGCAGGGGTCTGAGCAGGTTTGGGATGCTGCAGTCATTGATGAGAACTGGGAGTGTGTATACATCACACACTGTCTCTGTTTCTGCTCAGGAGTCAACCTTGTTTAAGGCATGTTTGTCTGAGCAGATGGCAAAGCATGACGGCTGCTGGTTAAGATGCTGCTGCCAAACCAGCCCCTGGCTGTTTTCAAAAAGAAAGACCGCTGCTCTCTTTACCAATGCAAAAAATAGATGTCTCTCCAATTCTCTCCTTCAAACTACTATTGTATGTATTACAGGAACACAAATCTAGCCAGAATATATAACTAACATTGCACAATTTTTAATTAACTACCTACAACAATATTCCTGCTTTGACTGGGGGTGGTGGTGGAGGATTTTTTCTGAGGCTACTATGAAAATCTGAATTCCCATCTAGAAATTCATATGGCTGAGAGAAGTCTGCAACATCAGGTGCAGAAGGTGACCTGTTGCTCTCGCTATACCACTCTCCCATGCAAAAAAAAAAAAAAAAAATAAAAAAAAAGAAAAAAAAGAAAAAAAATAAAAAAAAAAAAAAAAAAAGCAGTTTATGACACAGGAACAAGCCCAAACCTCATTTGCAATAGCAAGTACATAAGGCAAGACTGTACCAGAAAAGAGTGACAGAAACGCATTCTGATTTAGTTTATTCTGTTGGCAGCTTTTTTTTTTTTCATTTATTTTCGGTCAGGAACCTCCTATAAAGCTTGGCTGTTAGCTAACCAAGCCCTTTCCAACATGTCCAAGGGCATCCTGCAACAACAAGGCAGCATGGCTTCTTTTGAGTATCTCTCCTTATGATGGTGCAGCAGGGCTCACTGGCACAGTGAGATGTAACTCAGTGCTGCCCTGACCCAGCAGCAGGGCGTTGGCCTCCTAAAACTCAACAACTATCTACAAAACATGAAATAAGTGAAAGTCCAGCAACCATCATTGGCACAAGTAAGTTCCATGCAAACCAACACAAATAACAGCTCTTGGAAACATGACGAGTTCTGGGGACAAACAACCATCATCCTCTTTCCTCCGCAACTCTAAGTCTGCTTGCACCTGGAAATAATAGTGGAAGAAACACCTCAATTACTCACACATACACATGCAGCTTCTCGGCAACTGTTGATCCAGCAACTGCAGCTGGAACATAGCAACCCTACACCAGCATTAAAGCACCAACAGGTCAGATTTTATGGTGTCAGCCCAATTTCAGTATTACAGAGCATGCATCAGCCTGGCCAGCTGTTCTCCCTAGTTTCAGGGAGCCTTGAGCACTGCATGGAATTGTTGCTTTCCACAAGGAATGTCTCATTAAGAGCAGTGTCTGCCACAGCAACTGCAATAGCACCACATATATTTGGTGTGATAAGCCATATTTAGAGTGAGAAAGTATCACTTCGTGCACTGAAAAGCAAGCCAAACAATGAGCAATAAAGTCCAGAGCTCCAGGGCAAAGGTTTTAATAACTGGTGTTCATCCTGTTTCCCAAAACAAAGGACAGTTTATGCACTGTAGACATTTTCTGTCTGGAGCAATGTACATTATCTCTTTACTTACACTGCTCATGAACCCACCTGACAGCCTGAATCTAGATCCACCCTGCTGTTGTTTGTGGGAGGAAACCTAGGTGTGTCGCAGAACTGATGGTTCCTGATATTCTGCAACAACATCTGGCAGAAAAGACAGCTTGAGTCCTTCCTCACAAGGCTCCAGGGTCATCCCAGAATGATTTTAATATGGCCTGCAGCAAGGAGATGAGACTGTTAGGCAGATTTGTGGCAGAGTTAAAAACTCAGGTTTTCTAGAATCTCCATCATACATCGTAATTGTAAAATCATGCTTCCAGTCTTCCATGTGCACAATAAATCTTTTTTCTCCCTTCATTCTGGAAGGGTTCAGATGATAGGGAAATTCCCTAATCTTCCCTTGCTTTGTTTTTTTCCCTCATTTCATCACCTGACTTCAAAACCAGATCAAGCCATCAAACACAGTCTGGTCTTTTGCTTGCAAACACTCCTTTCAGCATGGATACGACCAACCATGAAATAACCAAGCAAGTCATCCTATTATGCAACAGATGGGAAAGCTATTTGGGCCAGTACATCATGGTTTTCATTTCTCTGAAGGCTGCTTTCCTCCAGGGAATTCCAGTAACTGGACTAACTGATGTGTGTTTTGACAAGTTAAAACAGCCCCAAAAACCCACCTATGAAATTACATCCTGGTAGCATTTTCCAAAGTAAACAGAAATCTTGGTATCGTAGCTCATTTGAGAAACTGCTATGCTATGGCTTTCAGTCATTATGAGAACACAGCTTGATTTTTTGTTGTAGATAACAGGTGGTGTGACACCAATGATGTGACCTAGTCTTCCCTATCACCAAGTTTTTGTACCAGCAGGGCCCTATGGATCATCTCCTGAAACTCTAACCAGAATGAAACCATATATTCTTAATTTATTCTCATTTAATCTACTTTATTTCACTTCAGGTGACTTCTTTACAGAGCCATCAATCAGCTCACCCCTAAAGTTGTCTGTCCATCCACAATAGACAAAGTGATTGAAGAAAAACAAAATATGCTGTCAGTGCAGATGAGAGCTTTGTGAGAAGGCAGGGATAAGGGCAGAATACAAAGATCAGGCAACGTTATTCTGAGAAAGCCTTCTTACTACTAAAACCAGCAGTGCCTGTAAGCCTCAGCCACATGCCAGGCACAGCACATGGTTCCCATCATTTAGGTTTTCTTGATTTATTCCACTACTCCACAAGCCTACTAGTCTCATACTGCCTTTTGATTGCCACTGCCACAGAGAGAAGACACTTGGTTTGGGAGAAGCTCTTATATAAAAATAATTCAGGATTCAGAGGTCAGAAGCTCTAAAATGCTAGAGGTTAGAACATTTTGAAAAGTGAGCCACAAGAAGCATGGGTAGACAAACTCCATGTTGACTCCTGGGTTCAATGGCAGCCAGGACGAGTTAGCATGTCCTGAACTACCAGGAAAACAAAGGAGACAAAGGCAGTGAAAAGGAAGGAAGTCCCAGACTGGAATATTCTATTTTTCCACATTTTTATTCCTCAATATCCCAAAACATAAAGCAGACAGATTTTTTGCAGAACTGACCAGGATTTATTAAAGACAGGATATTGATATGAAACATTCATGACCCTCAACTTAGCAATATTTCTCTTGGATGGGGTAATGAAGTGAATTTATTGCATATCAGTGCCAAGAAGCTCATAATAAAAATACAGATTATAGTTCTCAGATTCATCAACTCAAACCAGATATTTTTGAAAAAACACTCCAGCAGGAAGAATGTTAAGTCTCATAAGATACTTGAGCTACCAAAGCAGCATATGAAATACATATTTTATCCAACAATAGGATACAAAGTAAATAATTTGATTTAAAAACCCTGAAACAGAGGCAGTCTGTGAACATATGAGAGGGAGACTCCTTGTCAGGTTATCCCAGGTGCGTGCATGTGGAGGAATGTAGATATATATGTTAGACATAAACAAAGCAAGCAGCAATTTTATTGCATTGCAAGTTGATGATTTTACAAGACCTGAAATAAAATAATAACGCACGGATAAAGTAAAATAGAGAAATACTGCAACTTCTTGGGAAGTCAGGCTTCAGCAAAGTTTCAGACAGACCACAGCATTCTACCCTGATCATTTGGTCTCCTTTTCCCTTCCATTTCTGACCTTCATTTCCTTCTTTACTGGGACGTATCTAGTGGAGAATCAGGCAAGGAGGACCTATTAATTAAATACCTAATAATGAGCTTTGACTATTTCACTCTGCTTCTGCCACAGTTCTTGCAAAAAAAGGGAAGATCTCTCACAAAATGCTCCCAGAGCTTGCCTGTGTCACTTCTGCATGCTTTGTTTGGCTTCAGGAAGACCTAACGTGTCAGCATGCTGTTAGAAAAGGAACTCGTAAGCCCCTAGGTATGACTGAATGCTACTGATAGTTTCCATAAATCAGAGTGTAATGGACCAACTCTTTAACAACTCATCTCTCTGTATTTCCAGACATACTACCAAGAGGAAAAATTTATTTTGATTTTAGTGTCAAGGATTTCCAGAGTTTACAATTCCTCACTTTTTCCAGTCCATCCTCAGGAAAACAAAGAAAAAAAAATATCCCCCCAAAACTCAAAAGTAAAGAAAAATCAACCAAACCAAAAAAGTAAGTACCACAGTGTTTCTAATTGCCTTCCAAAAGACAACAAACAAAAAAGCATTTATAATTGCTTTAGTTTGTCGAAATTACTAATCATGAGATCTCCAGTGCATGTCTGTGTTTAATAGAGAATGTAATGGAAAAGTAAATAGACCATTAGTGACCATCCAAGAAAGATTTCATGAAAAACAGAGTGGAAAGGAGTTTGTTTGGATTTTATGTTTCCCCAGAAGCATCTCTAGTCCAAACATTACACCAGAGTTCAAATGGAGGGGAGCCAGAAAGTGTTACACTTTCTAAATAGCACTTTAAAAGGAAAGTGAAAGTGGCTAGTCTAGTTCTACCTTTCCTGACCAGGAAATGCAAATTCTGTGATCAAAACCAAATCTGGGCTCTGGTACCACCACTGAGTGTCACTAAATAATGCAAACTACATGTTTTAAGTCCTATAGATAAATATTGGTCCAGCTTCTAAAATTCTTCCAGACTTGGCAATCAATGCTGGTACTATTGCTTATATGTAAGCTTACATTAAAATATTTCAGTTTGGAATTGACAGTTTAAAATACTACAGACTGTCCTCAGGCTTCTGTTGTAGCCCTTCCAAGCCACCTTCTTGCAGATGGGGAAGCTCAGCAAAGCTCTCTCACTAGACCAGCTGCCACCAAGATGAGAAAAACTGCATGGGACAGCTGCCTTGGTAATATTTTATAGCTGTAAGATTAGTCTTGCTAGCCTGTTTCACACACAGCAATTCTCACTTTACTTTAGATGTTCCTTTCAAATGAAGGAAAGCAAACTCTTTAATGTTTGATAATGCTCAGGCTTTGCATTTTGATGCTCACGTAGGTTCATTTTCCCTTTATAGCATTACCTTGGACTTCAAGGTTGAAGATGCTGAGGAAAGAGAGAGAAGGATGCTTATGAGATTACAACAATGGAAAGCAGTCAATCATCCCTAGCAGACTCTCACAGACAATCCCTGCAAACACCCTCAATGCCTCTCAAATCGGCAAGATAGCAAAATGCCTTTAAAGCATTTTTTCTCTCTTCTCATGCTGCTCTTTGAGACAGAGATGAGCTCTGTTAAACAGGGAACCAGAGGGCTAAGCATTAAATTGCCTGAAAGATAGAGCACTTGAGGCTCAAACAAGCTAAATGTCTTAGTCAAAGAAAAGGTAATTCCAAACTTCTTGCCAAGTGTCATCGAGACAGGAGTTATCATGAAATGACCAGCAGCCTGCAGCACTTATGCAAGAAATACAAGCTTTGGGAGAAAAGTCTGACACATTCTCAGAGGTTGCTGACAAGTGATTCAGAAAGCTAATCTTCCCTGAGGCTCATGAGACGGAAAGGAAACCCCCTGAGGAGGCAGGAGAGGTGACATCTATCTACAATGACGTGTCATCTTGCAAGAAAAGCAGTAGCCCAATAAAGTAGCAAAGGAGAAACACTGAAGAAAGGGAAGTTTGGTATCTTGGAATTGAAGCAGAGTGGAACCTGCTCCAATACTGCAAGCTGAGCTTTTCAGGCTTCAGAAGCAGGCAAGCTCTGCATTTCTTAAGAGGAACAGGCAAATATAAACAGTGCTCCAGGGAAAAGATGCTGGTGAAAAATATTGTGCTCTGTGCTTAAAAAGAAAAAGAGAAAACTGCTACAAACAGCTAAGGGCTCCACAGAAGTCTGAACAAATGAAATGTGGGAAGTAAAACTTGCAAGATTTCAAAGGCTGAATTTTCATGGGACCTTCAGACACCTTCCTGAAGGCTGAGGCTCCCTCTATGTTGTGCATGGGGCAAGCGAGCCTTGAGACCATGATCCACAATAGCTGGAAGACTGAGCAAGAAACAAAGAAATGGGAAATATCAAGCTATACTCTCCTCAGTAATGTGAATCATAGAATCATAGAATCACCAGGCTGGAAGAGACCCACCAGATCATCAAGTCCAACTGTTCCTATCAAACACTAAACCATGTCCCTCAGGACCTCATCTACCTGTGCCTTAAACACCTCCAGGGAAGGTGAATCAACCACCTCCCTGGGAGCCCGTTCCAATTCACAATGACCCTTTGTGTGAAAGCCTAACACAGGGTCATGAGGAGTTATGTGTCCATTGATGGTTCTCAACCTAGAATCCTCTTCCAGAGCTGGAAGAATCCTTTATTTCAAAACTAAGCAATGTCAAAGTTCTCACAGTGAGAACTGAGAACTTGTGCTTCTGCTAGGCCTCTTTGCCAAACATCCCTTGGCACCCATAAATCATAACTAAGGAGGTCTGAATCCACGCCTCTCAAGTTTCCAGAAGATTGCCCTAACTTCTTCATCCCTCCTAGTGAAGGTGTTCCTCTGGCTACCCTCAGACACTGAAAGCACGCAGGGCTTTTAGCCTCCTGCCTCAGTGTTCACAACCAGTGCCTGCTCGAGGGTCTACAAATTACTAGTGAAACCCTTGGCCTGAGCTGCAAAAGGAGATGAGTCTCAAGCAGGGCACAGCACAACTTCCTGTCTCAGTATATCCAGAGGAAGCCAGGGAGGAAATCGGAAAATTGAGTCAACTCAGGAAGCAGCCTTGGCCAGGAACGTCTTTGGTTTCTAAACTGCCTGATTTAAAAAAGGAAAAAAAAAAAAAAAAGGAATAACAAAGAAAGAATAGGGGTGGGGGAAAAGGCTGTAGTAGAAGAAGCCCAGTCAATCAATTAGTCACTCATTTCCAGTTCAAACATCTCCATAAGTGCTTGGCAGTGTTTTCTATGTAACGGATGTCTACTGCTAGTGAAAGATTTCTTAGATGGCAGAAAAATCCCCTTGATGACAAAGTCTCCACAGACAAGCTCCAGTCTGAGCAATTTCCCTTTGGAAGCCCTCACAACTTGTTAATTTGTTCAAGCATTCTTAAATGAAAAGCCAGTTGGCTATCAGTTACATTTCCATATAGTGACAGAGACAGTGCTGAAGAGTAGGAAAAGTCCTAAATTTAAGACAACAGGAGCATATTATGTACCTGACCGGAATACCTTCACAAGAAACATTTACACAAGTCCTTAATATGTCCCAAACAGGTCTACAAACTACCTGTGTTTAAGAATAATTTTGCATGTTACTGAAATTCAGCTTCATCTGAATTACAACCTGGCAGCTGAAATCTGGCAGTTCTTACACAGAAAATTATGTTGCTATAAGTAAACAGAAGTACTATAATCATTTATATTCTGATAACCTAAAGTCCTCCTGAAAAAAAAAATCTAAATAATTTAAGAATTGGACATGGTTTTGAAATTAGGCACCCCTTCCTCCAGAAAATATTGTGGGCTTTTAGTCAACTCTGTGATCTCTGTAGAGATTTCCAAGATAAGGAGTTCATGATCTGGCTCTGAAAGCAGGCAGCAATATGTTCCACTTATTAAAGTTATTAAAGCATATATGAACATCACAGCAGTTCTGCCATCTTCTCCTCTGCTACTGAAGGGCTATGTCCTTTGAGGTCACCTTCAATATTTTGCAGACTAATCAAATTGGCATTGCAGGTTTGCTGAAAAGGTAGAAAGCTTTGCCAAGAAACTAGAAGCTGTTCTCTTCAATCCACATCTTCCCTCTGATTCTTCATCACAGCGAGCCAGCTGCCTTATGAGACAAGCAAAGCCCATATGAACGTGACACACCTGAGTCAAAACTGGAGGGCAGGGCACAGCCAAATTCTGAATATTAATCCCAGCTCAGATCACACTCCCACAAATGGATGTACAGGCTAACCACTACACAAGTAGGATTATGAATACTAACAACACAAAGGCAAATTTTAATTATGGTACATAAGTGTCTCCACTATGCAACAATGTCTAAAAATATCTATATATTTATTCCTAAACTTTGAAAAGCAGTTACAATGCCCGTAATGGAGTATCTACAATCATAGCATTTGGTGGCTTTGTCTTATATTTCTTTCTTTGTTATGCTGGCAAATCGCATATGAGGACACATGATAAATATTTCTCATACTGCAGAATGCTCTAATGCTTTCTTATAAAGAGACATAAATGATGTCATTTCTCTCTCTCTCTCTCTCTTTTTTTTTTGTTAAGTTTTTTTAGCTTTGAAATGGGAAGTGAAGTGCTCATCAGCTGCAAAGTGCTACTTTAATAACACCCATGAAACAATTACCTCTGCAATAACCCTCATTATATTAAATTACATGCTATCCTTCTTCAGCTCAGTGTGAAGACTAGCTAGAGAATAAAACAAGCTAAAACCAACCCACTGTAAAGTTGTCATGCAGGACTGTGCCTACATAATAAAGGTGAATATACTCCCTGCAGGGAAAATAAGTATCACTTGAGAACTGCCTGCCTTTGCTTGAAGTCTTAAATAAAACCTAAGTGAAGTCCATTCACCTATTCCAATATTCATTTCACTGTAAGGATGTGAAAATGCATACAATATGACTGCGTAATTCAAGAGTATTTCAATACACAGTCATGAAGATTCAAATAGCGAAGCCATTTCTCTTTTCAGAGTTTTCTTTATTTTCACTAATTCTCTTAGAAACCCAAATATTCTCATAATCTCTCTTTCAGTACAGAACAGAGGTTTATAGATTCCATTACTTTCTCTGAACAACCCCTACTAGTTCGTTTCTTTCTATGCCATTCTCAAGATATGTCTATCTGTACCTGCTAGCTTTTAACAAATACATTCACCTATTCAAATTCTCAGGTTTTAAAGCGAAATTTAGTCTGAAAAGTGGCTTATCCAAATTACATTTAAAATTTGTACCTTTTATGACTCAGTGACTTCCAGATAAAATGAATGCCATTTGCAAAGTATGGGCCTAGGGGAATTTTTTGGTGGTGTCTTTTCTTAACTCTGACCCTGTTGACTGCCCAGGAGCTGAAAACTCAGGTACTCTTTTTGATTGAGTCATTAACACTCATATTAACAATTATGCAGCATAAGATATACATTCAAGAGAACAGGGCACTGTAAGTAAAGGCAAAATGTAATTACTCAGCAAAGAGTTAACTCGTTGATACTGAATAGAAAACAGTTCATAGCTATGCAAAAAAAATCACAGAATCACCAGGTTGGAAGAGACCCACCAGATCATTGAGTCCAACCATTCAGCATTCCAAAATCAGCATTCTAAAAAAAAAGGAAACAAAAAGGGAACTAATAAGTTTCAAGGTTGTGGGCAAGGCGTGTTCCTCATTGATGGATAACTCTATAGCAATGCCGTGAGCAACCACAGCACCATGAGTGGAGAGACTGCATGACAGGAGTGGACTGATGGAGCTGAATGGGGAGACAGAGAGTTCTGTTCCAGGATCTGCAGCCCCAGATCACAGCTTGAATGACAAATGTCCTCTGTGTCCTTACGCACAGTAGATCATTGGAGGGTAGGCACCTCAGGGCTCTCCATCAGGCGGTCTGTCCGTGCTACCATCCAGTCCCACATCAGGCTCTGGGCTGCTGGACCCTTGGGCTCAGATTGTATATCCAGTTATAACTTCGGGAAGTCCTGGCTAAGTTGGACCAGCAATAATAATCTTGCACATGAACAGTATGTTTGCTGGAAAGAACATGGAATTGCGTATACCCTTTGACACATATTTATGCTGTAAAGCAGCTGCTGAAGTCTCAATGGAGAGAGGGTATTGCCAACTCTGTTCCAGCCAGTTGGGATCTCTGAATGTTCTCACGGCTTTCTCTCTTCAGTCTTTTGAAATCTTGTTGGAAACTGGAGGAACATGTTGAGAAATGCTTTTCAAGCATCACAAAGATTATGTCCATTGGGGCCTACACTGTGGATTTCTTATAAAAGTGAGAATATGGTACCATAATGATGGTTTAGAGTTCCAAAGCATTCATAGGACACAATGTCTTCTAAATACCATGTCTGAAATTACATATTCAACTAGGCTTCCCAAATTATTCTGGAAATACTAATCAGCAAATCCTCTACTGGGGGTCTGGTGAGCTAAGCAGCAAAACCTGCTGTTGGATTTTAACTCATCTGTTACCTGGAAGACATGAACCATAACGAAAGCCTTTCTGTTTATCTGCTGTTAAAATAAGAACAGTTGCACTGAAGTGAGAGCTTTAGGAAACACAGATAACATCTAGCAAACCACAGCACATTCATGAACATAAAGGTATCTTAAAGCATTACAAAGTGTATCTAAATTGTTTTAACTGGATTTTATTTCAGGTCATGTACCACTAACACCAATAATCTTTAACATGAATACTTTTTAGTCTCCACGTTTGTCATCATTGATTGAATCAGAGATGACATTACTGCAATGTTTAAGGATACAGCACAAAACCCAAGAAGAGACTATAGGCTATATGCAGTTAATTTTATTTCTCTTGGGCAGAATTCCCAATTGCTACATTGCAAGACAGTAGAAATGTCATTTGAAATGATGTTGAGGAATCATACACAAAAGTGTACTGTGGAGAAGTTGATTAGTACTTTCATTTATCTGCAACATCCAAAAAAAAGCAGATGAAAAGAAGGAGAACAATCTCTATTTACCAAACAAATCTAAGGACAAATCTGAAGTCTTATAAAAATAACTGGTTGAATACATTTCAAAGTCCATCTCACTAATACAGAAAAAAACCCCAGACAAGATGTAAAAGGACAAGATTTGCTTTATTCTTTCATATGCTCATTGGAAAGACAAGCAGACACAGACAAAATGAGTGATCCTGCAAACAATACCACTCAAAAAACCTTTCCCAAGTAGCCACACACCTACTGCAGGATGGGACATTAACATATACTTTAAAAAAAGGTCTCTGTCGTCTAAAGGAGTACACATTACGCACTGAACCTATCTTTACGCCATCCACGTGCTCCTGCTGAAAATCCCCTTAACCCACATAAAAAATTTACCAGTGACTGGCATATACAAATGTACCTTGGGTGAAATCTTGAGGTAACTTGAGGATCCTACAATCATAGAATAACTTATACTGGAAAAGACCACAGAAAATCTCCAGTCCAATCTCCTATTCAAAGCCGTATCAGCCGTGAGATCAGATCAGGGCTTTATCCAGGTGAGTCTTGAAAACCTCCAAGGATGGAGAGTGCATTGCCTGCCTGAGTAACCACTGCTTGTCTGTCCTGGTGGAGAAAAAGCTTCTCCTTGTATCCAGTCTGAACCCATCTTGTTTCAACTTATGCCTGTTGACTTAACCTACTTTTTCTGTGAACAGCCTGGTTCCAACTCCTGAATTATTCCCATGTAAGCAGTGAAGGGCAGCTATCAGGTCCCTCTGACGCCATCTTTTCTGAAGGCTGAACCACCCCATGTCCCTCAGACTTTCCTCACATCGGCAGGCGCTCCTGTCACCAACCATCCTGAGAGGCCTTCACTGAAGACATTCCAGTTTATCAATGTCTTCCCTGTGTACATGGGGCCAAAACTAGCCATGGTATTTATAAGGACTCTCATGAGTGCTGAGGGAGTTAAACACTCTGCTTCTCTTAAAAGAGACCAGGACGCTGTTGACCTTCTTTGCTGCCAGGGCACAGCACTGGCTCAAGTTTGCTTTATTTCTCACATTCCTATGTTCCCTTCCAGCCCAGCTGCTCTCCACAGTCAATTCCCAGCCTGTATTATTACTTTCCCAAGTATAAGCCTTCACACGTGTCCCTGCTGCATTTCCTAAAGTTCCTGTTGGTCCATTTCTCCAGTCCAAATAGGTCTCTGAATGGCAACCGTGTGCTTTAGTGTACTGACTGGTTCTCCCAGTTTGATGTCTTCTATAAACCTGATGAATCATAGAATCACCAGGTTGGAAAAGACCCACTGGATCATCAAGTCCAACCATTCCTATCAAACACTAAACTGTGTCCCTCAGTGCCTCATCCACCTGTCCCTTAAACACCTCCAGGAAAGGTGACTCACCTACCTCCCTGGGCAGCCTGTTCCAGTGCCCAGTGACGTGCATTTGGTCTTCTCCCCCAGGTCACTGATGTTAAACAGGGTATATCCCAGTACACACCTAGTTCTACTCCACTTGTCACAGGCCTACAGGTTGAGTGTGACCCATTAAATACTAAGAGTCCATTCCAACCTCATACTACCATAGAATAACAAGAAACTGTCCCCCTAAAATGATGGAAGGATCATTAGCCTAAGTGAAGTCAGTCTATGTCAATATATGCAGCATGGGCAACAAAAATAAGGAGCTGGAAGACATTTTGCAGCAGAAAAACTATAGTATTGTTGCCACCATGGAAACAAGGAGGGTATGACTCACACAGCTGGAGCGCTGCAATAGATGGCTATAAACTTCTCGGAAGGGATAGGCGAGAAAGGAGGTGTGGTGGTGTAGCTTTGTATATTAAGGAGTGTTTGGTTGTCTAGTGCTTAATGGCAGTGATGACACTGTTCAGTGTTTATAGGTAAGAATCAGGGGGAAGACCAACAAGGCAGATATCATGGTGGGGGTTAGAGACCACCTAAACCTGGATGAGGAGTCAGATGAAATATTCTAAAAGCAGCTGCAAGAAGTCTCATGATAGCTTACCCTTGTTTTCACAGGGGACTTCAACCTACCAGATGCCTGCTGGAAATACAATAAAGTAGAAAGAAAGCAGTCTAGGAGGTTTCTGGAGTGTGTGTGTGTAGCATAAATTCCTAACACAGCTAGTGGATGAGCTAAGTAGGGGAGGTACCTTGCTGCACCTGTTCTTTACAAACAGAGGACTTGTAGGTGATGTGGTGGTTGGAGGCTGTCTTGGGCACAGTGATCACGAAATGAGAATTTTTGATTCTTGGAGAAGCGAGGAGGGGTGTCAGCAGAACTGCCACCTTGGACTCCCTGAGGGTAAACTTTGACCTATTTAGGAGACTGGTCGACAAAATCCCTTGGGAGGCAGTTTTGAAGGGCAAAGGAGTCCAAGAAGTATGGACATTCTTCAAGAAGGAAATCTTATAGGCACAGGAGTAGGCCATTCCCATGTGCCAAAAGACAAGTTGGCAGGGAAGAAGATCAGCCCAGCTGAAGACAGAACTTTGGCTGGAGCTCAGGATAAAAAGAGTTTATGACCTTTGGAAGAAGGGGAAGGCAACTCTGGAGGACCACAAATGCATTGTGACTTTACGCAGGGCGAAAATAAGAAGGGCCAAAGCCCAATTATAACTTAATTGTAAAAGACAATAAAAATTGTTTATATAAATACATTAGCAGCAAATGAAGGTCTACAGGGAATCTCCATTCTTCATTGGATGTAGGAGGAAACACAGTGACAAAGGATGAGGAAAACGATGAAGTACTTATTGCCTTCTTTGTCTCAGTCTTCAATAGTAAGACCAGTTGTTCTCCAGGTTCCCAGCCCCTTGAACTGAAAGTCAGGGATGAAAAGTAGAACGGAGTTCCCATAATCCAAGGGGAAATTATTAGCGACCTGCTACACCATTTAGTCTATGGGGCCGGATGGGATCTCCCAAAGGTATTGAGAGAGCTTGTGGAAGCGCTCACCAAGCCACTTTCCATCATTTATCAGCAGTCCTGGCTAACTGAGGAGGTCCCAGTTGACTAAAGTCTGGCACATGTGATGAACATCTACAAGAAGGCCTGGAAAGAGGATCTGAAGAACTACAGGCCTGTCAGTCTGATCTCAGTGCCAGGGAAGCTTATGGACCAGATCATCCTGAGTGCCATCACACGACACTTACAGGATAGCCAGGTAAATAGGCCCAGTCAGCATGTGTTTAAGGCAGGCAGGTCCTGCTTGACAAACCTGATCTCCTTCTATGACGAGGTAACCCACTTAGTAGACGAGGGAAAGTCCATGGATATTGTCTACCTACACTTTAGTAAAGCCCTTCATACTGCTTCCCAGAGCATTATCCAGGAAAAACTGGCTGCTCATGGCTTGTTTGGGTGTACTCTTCACTGGGTTAAAAAATGGCTGGATGGCTGGGCCCAAAAAGTTGTATGTGGAGTTGGTGGCTGGTCACAAGTGGTGTCCCCAGGGCTCAGTGTTGGTGTTGGTTCTCCTTAATATCTTTATCAATTCTCTGGATGAAAGGATTGTGTGCTCCCTCAGTAAGATTGCAGATGATGCCAACATGGACAGAACTGTAGATCTGCTTGATGGAAGGAAGGCTCTGTAGAGGTATTTGGACAGGCTGGATTGATGGGCTGAGGTCAACTCTATGAGCTTCAACAAGGCCAAGTTGCTGGTCAGTCCTGCATTTGGGTCACAATAACCCCATGCAATGCTACAGACTTGGGAAAGAATGGCTGAAAGCTGCCTGGCAGAAAAAGACCTGGAGGTATTGGTTGATAGCCAGCTGAATATGAGCCAGAAGCGTGCCTAGATGGCCAGTAGCATCCTGGTTTGTATCAGAAATAGCATGGCCAGTAGCAAAGTGGTTGTCCCCCTATACTTGGCACCAGTGACACCGCACCTAGAACACTGTTCATTTTTTCTCCACATACACACTACAAGAAACACATTTAGGTGCTGGAGCACATGCAGAGAAGGGCAACAAAGCTGGTGAAGGATCTAGAGAAAAAATCTTATCAAGGAACAGGGCTGTTTAGTCTGGAGAAAAGGAGTCTGAGGAGAGACCTTAAGGTCTTACTGCTCTCTACATGTAAGGAGGTTGTTGTGAGGTGGATGTTGGTCTCGTCTCACAAGTAACAAGTGATAGGACAAGAGGAAATAGCATCAATTTGTCCCAGGAGAGTTTTAGATTGGATATTAAGAAAGAATTATTCACTGAAAGGGTTGGAACAGGCTGCCTAGGGAAGTGGTTGAATCACCATCCCTGGAGGTGTTTAAAAGATGAGTAGATGTGGTGCTTAGCAATACAGTTCAGTGGTGGCATGGTAGTGCTAGATTAATGGTTGGACTCAATGATCTTAAAGGTCTTTTCCAACCAAAACAATTCTATAATTCTATTTTTCTATGAGATTGCATCATTTATGCAAAAAAATCAGCGTTTTCACAACATCAATAACCCAAACTGCTCTGTGGGCTACAATAAATTTCAAAAGATCATAAAAAAGTATGTTCTTATCTTATTTGAAACTAAGTCTGTAAACACTGAAAAAAAAAATCCCAAACCATCTGTGCAGAGAATATATGGTCTTCTTGAAAAGATTATTTGTCCTCATACTTCCCATGTGGTAATGATTTTTTATATTTAGTACCTATCACCATGTCAGCAACACTCATTGAAAACAAAGGAACAGAAAGACAGATGCAAGCCACCCTTGAGCACAGGTGCTTACCATACATACCTTAACAGGCTGCTTATAACTGAAAAACACTAAGGAATAAATTAGCTTTTTGCTTTATTCTACAATTTGCCAAATGTACAGACAAAGGATTTTCTAGAGGCTAAGGTAAACTGAGTTCAAAACAGATTAGAAAAATTCAGAGGATAAACAGTCTCCAGTGACTACCAAAGATGGGGATCCAAATGCAGGCTTTGGACACAGGACATATAAGGTTTGACATAACAAAAACTGAGACTAACCCTATAGCTCAGGAACCAAGAGTAGGAGGGGAGAGACAAAGAGATGGTTACAGAACACGTTATAACCCATCACAGAGAGACAAGGTTCAACTCAATTACTTCACTCAGTACATGTGGATGTGTGTTCAAAAAGAGATGTTTTCTTACCTTCAGTCAGAAAACGTCCGTGTGCGCCAGCCCATGCTTTGTCTGTGAAGTAGTTTTGGCTAATAACAACATAAGAGTACTTGAACACCCACCCTATTCACCAGACCTGGCTCCCTCTTCCCAAAGACCATGTCAGTACTCAAAGGAACCGATTTTTTGTCTGTAGGAGATCTGAAAGCAAAACCAGCAGAGATTCTCAACAGCCTTTCAGAAAATGATCTGTGGAATTGCTTTGAACGTTGGCAGCATTGTATGCAGCTGTGGGTTAACTCAGAAGGGAACTATTTTGAAGGTGACCATTGTTGGTTTGTTTGGTTTTTTTTGTCGGATGTTTTATACATCTCCATCAGTATCTTCCATCAGGCTCTTTCAGAGAAGCAACACTTCACTAGATAGGCTCTTTCCCCAATCCAGTCCACAGCTTTTATCATGCTTCTCTTAACACAAAGAAATGCTTAAAAAGAGGGTCTTCCACAAAATAAAGCCAACTTTCTATCAACTGCTTCAGAGTTTCATATTAAGCTTTAGTAGAAACATCCTAACATTTTGTCTCAGCTTCATGGTACTCCAGGCTAGGGCTAGGCTATCATGAAATATTAATCACCATGGCACAAGAAACAAATCAATCCAGAGATCCAAGTCTGGATCACCTGAATACCCAGAGTAACTGTAAAAACACTTGCAGAACTTCTATAATAGAAATTCTTATCTCTGTTAACAGGTTACGTGAGCATCTTCTAACAGACAGTATCCATTTCTGAAGGAGCTGGCTAACCTGGAGAGAAAATCTGTCATTCACCTCAGATAATCTTCCAGCTCTTTCTCCAAAATTCTCCTTTGCTATGCCGCCTGCAAAACATCAGCAAGAGAGATGCTGAGTTCAGTGCATACCATCCTGCTGACAAATATCACTTTATAATGCACTGTGGACCCTGGTGGTTCATTGGTTTGTTTGCTAAGTAATTGCAGTGGTATAAATAAAGGTTGGGATTTCTGAGAGGCCCAGCAGATTAAGATCTCTGTTGGCTGACCTAAAAGAAAAATAATTTCTTTTCCCATACGTCAGAAGGAAAAGTTTCCTGCTAATTAGGTAAGAGGCAATTAAATGTATGATGTGCTAGTTGGGCAGCTTGGAATATTTTGAGAAAGTGGAGAAGACAATGTTATATAGGTTATATAAGAGCATTTGGGTATGACATTATGAGATTAAAAGTTTGGATAAAGTATTTGTAAGGTCATTGTGACACTGATTATATTCCCAATTCAAAAGCAGGGTAAATACAATAAAAGCAGAGTTCGTATCATAAAAATAAAATCTGGTGGTTTGGTTTATATTTTTTATAAAAGGTCATGTATGTGGAGCTTTCTCCAAAATGATGACTCTACCTCTTTATAGCAACAGAACAACATAAGCAAAATCTAAGTATAAAAGTGATCTCAATCAGTTGGTGGATTTAGGCGTTTTAAGAGTACCTGTTTGATTTTACGAAGAATGTTTCTGCTTATGTAAGCTAATAACTTTCCTTTAAGTATCAAATTATTTATTTGGTGCAATGACAATTTACGCCAAGTATGACTTGGAGCAGGAACCAGCTGCAAAATGAAAACGACTCATTGCATTTGCATAATGGTTCCTGGTTAGTCCCTAAGCTCTTAATAAAATGCGCATAATAAAAATAACAACAAAACCACATCACTTAAAGCAATGTTTCACAGTCAAAAAATAAATCTCACAACAAATACCAATTTCCCAACAACATATTACTTCCTCCCATCTTCCTAGCCCTGTGCAGAAGGATAAGAGTAGTTCCTGTCTTCTGAACACAAGCTCCCAGGAATTATAATTTACTGATTTCTGAAATGCACTACAAATGGTGTTTTCATTTTTTACTTGCATAAACAACTTTTCTCATTGTTGGACTTTCTGTCAGTGGGTCAGATAATAGCAGGTAATCTGCTTGGAAAGTCACACCTGAGATTTCTAGAGAGTAGTGGTGTTCAGCTGGAGCTGAACCCTGACACATTGACTAGCTTTTGGAAGTCTCAAACTTGGTTCACAACAGTCTGTTATTCCTGATTCATGTGACTATGGACACGATTCATTCCTATGTGTAACAGTGTCACTGCTACAGGGATTTTAGTGGGAGAATCACAAACAGCGATAGAACTATATGACCTACCTACAGGAGTCTCAGTCTACTTTCTGCTGTCACATTAAGACAATTATATGGGTTTCTTAATTGCTCCACACATCATTAATTCATAGGTTACTCATCTTCAAGGCCTTACACGTGTTCAGGATTACAAGAAAATACAACACGTTGTATTTGTTTTATCTTCCATCTTAGGATAAGAGAGTTCCCTAACCACACAGCTATGCCTTTGTGAATTAGCCAAATGTTTTCTCCATTTTACAAATGAACATATTGAGCTGCAATACTTATGTTCTATGCCCATCCTTGCCTTGCATCTGCTTTTCCAGGAAAGTGACTGAGTTCAACAAAAGTTATGAGGTTCACAGAAGAATTACTATGCACAATACATGAGCTATAGTGTGGGAGGGCAGGTTAAACAGTACCCTGTAACTCCTAACCTCCCCTGCCAACCTCAGCCTTAAAATTGCATTGATGGGATTTTTTTCCTCTGTATTTCCTTCCTAGCCCTTAACTGCTTGTTTTCAGTCTCTTAAGGGAGTCATGGGGTTCATTCCTGTATGGTTATGCTATGCTGGTGATGAGAACTTTCTTGGGGCAGTTGCTATGAGTTCCCTCCTAAATTTTCCAGTCTTTGAGTTTTGACTGTAGGCAGATCACCTTGTCTTTCTAAATCATTATTCCAGTGTCTGCACTCTTAAACGTTTTTTGTGTATCTAATCGCATAGCTTAAGCAGACGTTTTACAAGTGTGGCACTAGCTGAATTTCAAGGGCTGGAGTGACCCTGCAGAGGTACACTTAGGCTTCTGCATGGTCTTGATTGTCCGCACAGTGAGGGACCTGTGTGTCTTAGCAGAAGTAGCTATTAGCCACAGTCTTCCCAGAGGCATGCTACTTTTCACTCCGTCTCATGATGGATAAGTGCTACAGCAACAGAGAGTGGCAGACTGGATGAGAGGCCATGTATGATTGAGACTTAGGTGATTAACACTCCCAGTCTTGTCTAATCTGTAGCATTACCACAAATCATTTTATTTCAGACTGTTGCTCTCTTTCACCAAGTTCAACTGCGTTTGAATACAGGACCAATTTATGTTTGGCTACAGTACATATTTCAGAAAATCTTTTAGTCTTTACTTGTAGGTATCAAGAATTATTTAACTTGCCAACCAGCAGATTCCTCCAAAGGTTAGCCACCTCTGCTTCTAATTTGAAACTTTCTGGTCCTAGTTTCCAGCCACTGATTCCTGTTATGCCTTCTGCTCCTTCGCTGTTAAAGCGACCTTCAGTGACCCAGTATTTTAGCACCAAGCATCTTCTCCCCATGAAAATACTTACAGATTACAAATGACCCAATACTCTAGTATAATTTTTTTAAAAAAAAGAACTCAAACTGTTAAGTTTAACGGTCTGCTTAAGTAATCGGAGGTCATGTAAAAAAAATAATCATGTTTTCCCTCATTTCTTCATCCTCTTAATTAGAGCCGAATGTTAGAAATATCCTTAGAAATACAGAAATAGGCAAGACATCCCTGCTTGGCCTAGTTACACAGCATGACTCAACAATGGCCACAGAGTTGCAACACATTAAAACTTTTTTTTAAAAAAAAAGAAAAGAAAAAGCACTTCTTATGCAGACAGTGAGCCAAAGTTACTCCATGTAAATCTAGTATAGTATTGAACACTTACAAATTATTAACTAGTACAGAAATTGGAAAGTTAAACCACAACAAGAGAAAACAATCACAATAGCAAAACACTACACAAAATGCAAGCTCCAAATTTCACTCTGATTTAGCTTACAGCAGAAAAAAATTTAGTCACAGTCGAAAAGCCTCAATACTGCAGTGTATGTGGCCCTCTTGCTCCCATTTTCTAAAAAACTTTTACATTATTATTACCAACCTGCTTGATCCAAAGTTCAAGACTAATTTTTGGCCCTGATTTTAAGTCCCTTTTTTTTTTGCAAATATTATTTTTTAAAAAGCAGCTTGAAAATTTTCACTAATTATTTGTTAAATTATAAAACATTTTTGTATCTTAAAAGTAGCCAGATTCAGACCTCAAATTGTATCCAAGGTATCCAAGTTTCCAGTATGAACACCTGGCTACCAAATTCGCTGGCTGAGAAAGTAATGCAGCAGTGTACAAGTTGTTTTTCTCCTCAGTTCTTTCATGGCAAACCGATAGCCCAATCTGATGGTGTTCTATGATGGGATGACTGGTGATGAGAGGAAAGCAGTGGATGCTGTTTATCTTGACTTCAGTAATGCTTTTGATGCTGCCTGTCATAACATCCCAGCAGATAAGTGATGTGGTTTGGTCTAGTTGAATAGACAGTGAGGTACAGTGGAAATGGAACAAGCTGTTGGACTTCAAGGATTGCAGTTAGAATCATAGAATCATGGAATGGTTTAGGTTGGAAGGAACATTAAAGATCATCCAGTTCCAACCCCTCTGCCATGGGCAGGGACACCTCCCATCAGACCAGGCTGCTCAAGGCCCCAGTTCAACCTGGTCTTGAATACCTCCAGGGATGAGGCAGCCACAGCTTCCCTGGGCAACCTGTTCCAGAGCCTCACCATCCTCATCATGAGGAATTTCTTTTGAAGATCTAATCTAAATCTTCTCCCCTCCAATTTATCCATTCCTCCTCACCCTATCACTACATACTCTTTTTCAAAGTCCCTCTCCAGTTTTTCTGTAAGCCCCCTTCAGGTACTGGAAGGTTGCTATAAGGTCTCCTTGAAGCCTTCTCTTCTCCAGGCTGAACAACCCCAACTCTCTCAGCCTATCCTCATACGAGAAGTGCTCCAGCCCTCTGATCACCTTTGTGGCCCTTCTCTGAACCTGTTCCAACAGTTCCATATCCTTCTTATGTTGGGGATAAACTACATTGTGCCAGTTAGTGGCACAAAGTCCAGCTAGAGACAAGTCACTAACGGTGTACCCCAGGGGAAGATACTGGGACTGAGACTAACTTCTTCCTCAATGATCAAAATGAAGGGATAGCGGGCACTTTCAGCAGATCTGCAAATCCTACAAAAAATCTGAGCAGTGTCTGATACACCAGAGGTTCTTGCTGCCATCCAGAGGGGCCTGGAAAGGCTGGAGAAATGGGCCAACAGAAACCTAATTTAGCTTAAAGGGAAATGCTAAGTCATGCATCTGGGCAAGAATAACCCTAGGCACCAATACAGGTTGTAAAGTGGCTCCCCAGAGAAGGACTTTGGAGTCTTGATGAACAAGTTGACTGTGAGCCAGCAATGCTTCCCTGAAGCAAAGCAAGCCAACAGCCTCCAGGGCTGCATTAGGCAGAGCATCGCCAGAAGTTGAGGGAGGTAATGGGATCATTCCCCTCTCCTCAGCGTGGTGAGACTCAGCTGGAGGGCTCAGTCCAGCACTAAGGTCCCCATAAAAACAAAGACATGCTGGACTGAGTCTACCAAAAGTCCAGGAAAGTTTGGAGTATCTGACAAATGAGGAGAGGCTGAGAGAGTTGGGAGCATTCAGTCTGGAGAAGTTCAGGGGGATCGTAGTCATGTGTGTCAATACCTGATGGTATATAGTAGAATAGATAGAGGCCAGGCTCTTCTTAATGGAGCCCAGTAACAGGATGACAAGCATTGAGCACAAATTCAAATGCAGGAAACTAGGTTTAAATACAAGAAATTTTTTTACTGAGAGAATGATCCAATACTGAACCAGGTTGCCCAGAGAGGTTGTGGAGTCTCCATTCTTGGAGATGCTAGAAATCTGATGGGTCAAAGTCCTGAGCAATGTGCCTTGGCTGACTGTGCTCTCATCAGAAGGGTTGAAGTAGATGATGTTCAAGGGTCCCTACCAGCCTCAACCATTCTGTAATGTTGTGACTGTGCATGCGGAAGTAGAAAATACTTTTCTTATTTTGCTACTCTAAGAAGCCATCTGCCCTACCCTCACTGCAAACTAATATGTTTTGAAACTTCCATGCTCTATAGAGTTTTGTTCTCCTGGCCTTTTTGGTAAACATTTCTTTATCCATGCCTCACCCACTTTTTTAAGAGGAATTAAGTCCGTCCAGCATGTTGCTTTTCTTGTAACTTGAGAGAAATACCTCAGAGTCATGTGTTTTTATGTCGCACAGAAAACACCACTTCCTACAGGACTGGTGAAAAAATATGCCCTAACCGCACTCAGTGGGTTCTGTTTGAGTATTATCTTGAACCACACTTGAAGAGTACTTTTTTATTATTACTTTGAATAAAAGAAATATGAAAGGAAACAGTTTTTCCTTTGTTTTCTCTCCTTCTTGTTAAAGAATGACATAGCCCCAAGATTAATTTTATCATTTAACACACAAATTCAAAAGCGTAGCTTTCCTATCTCTAAGGTTCCTTATCAAATGCCAGTATATTTTCTAAAGAAGCGACTGATCAGCTTTCCACTACTGCCACAGATATCAAAGCCTGCCATTTATTTCAAATCCTCAGGGGGCCTCCAGTTCCCCTTGTACTCTGGTAAAAGCAAACCCCAGTTCAGAGAGGAAAAGGAGAGTTTGGTCTTGATACACACATTCTATTAAAATAAGCAAAGAAACCTCATGGAGAAAAGAATAATAGGAATGGTAGGGATGTTCTGAACACTCATACTACATACTCTAGTCTCTCCAATACTGGCTTTAGAAAGTTCTGTTTTACCACAGATGAAAAAGTACTTCAAGTCATTTTAAAAATCTACCAGTAAAATAAAGATATAAAGCAAAGCAGCTACTGTAGTTGACAGTTCCCAGTTTCTGCGAGCCCTTCTGCTATTTGTATCACTCCACCAAGCAAAGTTCACACCAAATGGATGTTCTGGCAGAGGTCCCAGACGCACATGCCACCAAATCACAAGTGGCCCATCACCACACCACTCTTACTAATGAGAAAGAGCAAGCTACAGCAGCAGTTCTTCAACATCTTTTCCTCTCTGCTCTCCCGGGATACATTCCTTAGGCCTTCTCTTGCCTTCCTCAGCCAGCTGGAGAATTGCTGATCCCAGCAGGAATAAGAAAGGGAGAGATGGAGAACTGCATACAGTGTCTTATGAGGAAGAAGCTGCTCTTCCAAGGACAACACCGGGGAGGGCAGCTAGCAGTGACTGTGCAAGGGTGCCAGGAGGTAGGGTGACCAGAACTGACCACAGCTAGAGGAGTGTAGGCTGGCAACCTCCATGACAAAAGACGGATACTGCACTGGGCAGTAGTTACCACGCACTCCTGCTTGCCCTGCTGTCTGCCTTACTCCTTCACCTTCTCCAAGCAACTGAAGACTCTCACAGACCTGTACGAGCCACTTTTTTTCCAGGTACACCCTTTGTTCTGCTCCTTGAAGCACACTGTAGTGCAACCCACCCTGGTCTCCTCAGTGTATTCCACATTCTTTGTCAGATAGAGGTGTGTCCTGGCTTGGCAAACCACCATACTGCATTGCTGGGAAAGCAGAACAGCAAAACATTACATGATGTGAAAAGCTGTTTGGATGGGAGGGTAGGCAGCTGGTATGTGAAAGCAGGAAGATTCAGAGGGAAAAGTTGCAAAGTAAAACCAAACCCAGATGAGACATTGAGTGGTAGGCACACTAACAACATGAGAGTAAAGACAAAGATCTTCCTTCAAAAGAGCTGGAAAGGATTATCTAGGATTGTGACTACATCTTTCCTCAACAATTCAGGCCTGCACCCAGCTAAGCAGAAAAAACACAGAGCTTATTTTTTATTATGCACAAGGACGCCCTGGGAGGCTTCTTTTGAAGAGTGGCTATTCCTCATTCAGGGGACAAGAAACAGATTTTTCTTCTGCAGAGTGCTTCAAGCACTGAGATAATCCAGGTGCTGGCTTCTTCCTGGAGTCTGGAAAGAGCCCTAACCATGTACAAAATATTCATGAGGAGAATAGTTAGCTCGTTCCAGAAAGCAATGGGAAGGAATAGCAACAGATCCACCAGACTGCAACAGCGTCTCTGCCTGCTGGAAAGTGGACACTTTCAGGAAAAGACAGAAAGAGGGATGAGTGAAGACAGAGGCACTGGCCACACTCAAGGCTCAGAGAAAGTCTAATAGAAGGCACTGAAGGTTTAGAAACTAGGAAGTAGAAGCATGAGCAGCTTGAGGTTTCTAAGAGGGAAATTGCAGAATGTCGTGATTGGGGAAAAATGGAGAGTGCTCTCTCTCTCTCTGTATATATGTATTTATATACATTATATCATTCTCCTCTTCTCCAGGGAACTAGCATCTCTTCTCTATGCCCCAAGATGAGGTACCTGTGCGGGGTTGGGGGAACACTGTATGACCAAGACGGGGGAGACTCTGCTGCTGTGTGCAGGATCCAGCACAACTTTCACTGTCTAGTAGAAGCCACCACTGCCCCAAAGGCAAATTTATCACTCTGCTAAATCAATGCAATTTACACTATGTACAAGGCAAAGGAGGTGGTTTCTAAATGCCGTTTTGCGGTGTCACACTATACAGCCTTGAATCAGCCTTTCTCCTTCTGCAGGAAAGAGGTCCCTCTTCTCCACAGGCTCACTGGCCAAGGAGACTGGCATATGAACTTGCTGGCATGGTCTCAAGGGGGTGGCAACTGTTCAGAGGACAGGTAGCATGAAAAATCATAGGCATGTCTGGATTACAAGTCTCCGGATGGTTTCTCTTATCCACTTTAGTGGTCAAGGTCACTGAATGGGTGAAAATGTGGTGGTGGGTTCCAAGAAAAAGAAACCTCCAGCAGAAGGGCATAACAATCTCAACGCAGACCTAGTAGGTGCCAGCAGAAGCACTATCTGCACAGGGATATTGTAAGGATAGCTATTCACTGCCTTTTCCTGACACAGCAGGGCTATGGTGATTGCAGTCAGTGCCAAGTTTCGTATGAAGCACTCAGCAGTGCTGCAACTTCAAGGATTCAGCATGCCCCTCCCTTGAAAAGTGTTGTGCAGATACCATCACACTTGAAACACATTTCATCACCAGGGCATACACTCTCCTTTCTTATTTTCTGTTATCTACCAATAAGTCATTCAAATGAAAAATTACTTTCCAAGACAGTACAGGCATTTACCACACCCAATTTCAACACCTGCTCCCAGCAGCACAAGCACAGAGACGTTTTACAGAGGGATTTTCTTTTTTTCTTGCTATTTCTATGCATTTCAGCTACCAGAGGCTTCTGACCAACAGAATCATGATATGTGAGAAAACTCTTAAGGTTTAAATAATTAATCTTAGGTATTAAAAGTTTGCTGCTTAAAGAGAACTTAATGGGAAAAGCAAAAAACACAACTGATACCAGCATTGTAAGTAAATCTGCACTAAAAGGCCAACTCTGTTACTCCTTGGCAGGGAGAAAATTGCAGGTTAGGAAGAAAAAGTGCTTTGCAAATACAGAGCTTCACTCAAGTAACCTGTTATTATACGATGAAGTGAGAAAATGGATGTTATTCCTGTCACCAGGAACTGCTACAAAGTGGACTTAAGTCAGTCTCCACACACAAATACAAGTGCCAACATGTCAAGAAAAAGCATGCATGTCAACAGGAATGTACTTTTCTTAGCACTGAGGAAAGTATAATTTAATTTACTATAGTCAACATAAAGAAAACACCAGCTATCAGAAAGGAGATTGCCTTTATCATTAGAACCTACTTAAGAAACTCAGGCAGAGAAAAGAAAAAGGTTTTGTCCAAGAAAATGGAAGCGAAGAAAAAGAAGAGCAAAGCAATATTCAAGATGGCAGATAGGATCAATTATTTGGCTACCTGTTAAATTGTGAAATGGGTAATCATGTGTCCAGTTCTGAAGGTATGCTGCAGAACCTCAAAGAAATGCAGACATGATGTACTACTTATGATTTGCTTGGCTAACAGCACACAGCCAGTACATGCTATAGTGTTGGCCTTCAAATGGGGGAAGTGTTAAATATATCCCAGGATGCACACCAGGACAAGGAGTGGAAAGGTATTCCTTTGGAAGGCAGCAAGTCACAGGTTTTTTAGGGCCATTTCAGGGAAGACAGATATAGGCTCAAATGAGCAGCCCATGCCTGCTGGAGAAGCTGCCGAGACCCAGGTCTGATGGCAAGGACAACGATCAGCTCTCCACAAAGCTGTGGAAGAGCCATTTTCACTACCAGTTGTTGTCTGGTTTGGACCTGTTTTCCTCTAACAGGCTGTTGGAAAATATACTGTTTGCACACATCAGTAATTCTTACTCATAAAATAAACCTGGGCTGTGATAAATGAAGTATTTGTTGCTATGTACTGACTGAATACTGGGATAGTATTTGTACTCTTGACTGACAATTCAGTTAAGCTGAGCTCAGAGTCTTTCACCAAAGACATTATTCACTTCTCCCAGAGAGCAGAAACTGTTGTAATCCCAAGCAGGATTAATGGACATATATTGTTTTACATCATGTGGGAATCAGCCTATTTACCTTAAACTGCCTTTAACTTCATAGGCTACTTATTTCATCTTTTCCCAGGAGTGATTATCATGATCCTGAAAAGAGAAGGAGATCTATACCAGGTATTAAAACCCAACAAGACATCTCTGGCAGCTGAGAGACATTCTGAGATAACAGGACAAGTGAATTTCAGTTCCTAAAATCAAGCTTGAATCCTGCTGACGCAATACCTGCTTGTGTTTCAAACTTACTAACCTAATGCTTCCTTCCCTCTCCTGTCCATTTTTTAATTTATAAAACCAAAAAATTAATAGGTAGGCATTAGATTTCAGTTTGCAGACTCTGGTGCTGGTGACTGAGGGAGGGATGTCCTCGACTCTTCCTTGCTAAGAACAGGATGGGACCTGCTAGTCTAAGGAAAATACTACCATAGTTTCTTACAAAAACTGAGCATCACTGGACTTGGGCCCTGAGAAAAGAAGGATGTGGGTGGAGAAAATATGGGAAAAGACAGGAAAGACCTAAAGACAGAATAATTCTAAGGAAACACCTAGAAAAGGAGAAGAATAAAAAGAGAGAAAGGTCAAATTTTGGCATGCTTAACATGAGAAATTAATAGGAAAATGATAGGAAAGAAGTGAGAATAAAAAGCAGATATGAATGGCAACAAGCTATTACATAATTTCTGTATTTTTTAAAAATCAGGTTTTATTATTTAGCTACTTACCCCTTCTTTTTTTTGTTCTGTTATTAAAGTCACTGTTTTTCTGGAGGGAAATGTTTGTTTAATGTAGCAAGAATAAATCTGCAATTACTGTTTGTGGTTTTTTGCTCCACAAAGTGCAATTAAATGATATTAAAAAAGTTTACAAGATAGCAAACAGAGTAACAAATTAGAAACTTCTATTTCACTGCTATCCAAATTTAAACTCCCTGAATTGAAGGCTTTATGTTTTCAAATTCTAAGTAGAACATTTCTTAGTTCCCAAATTCCTGGAAAACATTAAGAGTGAGAAAAAAAACTAGGAACAGCAAGAGCTCAACGAATAGCAACTGTAACTTAATTAAAATTTACTTAATTTCATACTTGGCTACAGGAAACACCTGCAATTGTAACAGAAAATTTGGTCTCTTATTTCACTATCAGACTGAAATAATTTATCCGTATTCTATACTTCAGTATGTTTTCAACGTAGGTTTTGCCGGAGGGGGATGATCATCCAACAGTTTTCCAAAAGCTTTAAACTATGCTGTTCTATGCTAAAAAAAAAATTCCTCAGTCTTAAGAAAGAATAAGAATGTAAAGCTCTGACTGTGACTCCACAACAAACAAGCTTTAATAATTTTCCAAGTACTGTAAAAGATTTGCTGGTATGCTAAGAAATTATTCTGAACATTGCCTGCACCTTTTTCAGTTTCAAACACACAATGAAAATTTATCTTCTTAGAATCAGCCATATTAAAGAAATACGCTGCTTTCATCTATCAACTAGAGTTTTGTACAACTTCAACCAGAAAAAAAATGTCAACTTATAAAAGCAGCTTCATTTTTCAGGAAAAAGAAAACATTCTTTGAAACTGCATCTTTAAAGTATCTCTGTTAATACATACAGTTAAATATTAAAATGCTTTCCTGCAATGCTGCTAAGCTGGGGTGGCTTTTTTTGGTATGCATAGTAGTCAGATGTTCCTTTAATATGACAACAAACTATATTAAATTCATCAACTTTTACTACGCTGTGTGCAATTCTTCAATATAAGCCCTTTTTATTAAGCAGTTCACCAACTGATTATGGTATGTATTTTCTCGAGAAAGAAGCCAGTAACCATGGATCAGATCCAGCAGCCTTGGAGCCAGCAGTGGAGAGCAGGAGAGAGGGCAGGCTGCTCAGGAGCTCAGAAGGAGGGTTTTCTCATTGGTTTTGCTGTTACAAGTTCAAGGCAAGGATGAGAAAACAAAGACAGTGACTACAGCAGAAGTGGGGCAGACCCAAATAATTACAAATACAACAGAGATAACTGGATATAGAAAGTGAGGATATTTGACAGATGCTGTTTTTATGCAGGGAGACAACCAGTACCACGGCAGGGATTTAGCACAAATTTGCCAAAATAAAAAAAAAACACAAAACCAAAAAATCCTTAGATAAGGGTGATTGTGTAAGCAGAGAATAAGCCCTGTGAGCAGTGGAAGGAAAGGGAACACATGGGGAAAAATAGCATTACAAAAGATAAAAAAACAGAAACACTGAGGGACTGGATCCTCACAGCTATTGGAGTCTGCAGCTAACACAGCAAGCAGGATGCTGCATTGACAGGAGAAAGGGTGGAATTAAAAGGAGTCAGATGCATTCCAACGCTGGGCAGCAAAAGGAGATACACACAACAGGAGACTGACCACAACAGAGCTGAAAATCTGTCATCTGACTGGATCTATGAAGAATGGCATATCACATGGATATAGCATATGGGGTTAGGTTTAAAAGTGATACTGAAAAATCTTGCACTTAAAAGATATGGCACTGGACAAAGGAATGTCAGTGAGTAAAAAAATGAGAAAGAAAACAGATTCAGTACTGCAGAGTGCAGTAATTGAGAGGAAACACAGGATTATGCCTAATCCAGTAAGGGAAATGGATGTGGTTAGTGAGAAACAAGTGTAATGTTTGTGTACTAATACTTAGGTCATGGACCAGAGAAGGAAAAGTCGGACTTAAATTGCTGGTGCAAAAAGTGAAGCAATATATTGAAGGAATAACAGAACATGCAATCAGGACTAGAACGTGACTGTGTTCAGCAAAGGTAAAAACGGGAGTAAAAATGATGGACAAGAATTGAACATAAATAATATCAATGATAATGTGATAAGAAAGAATAGCATTGATAATACAAAATCCATTTAGGAAAAAGATGATCTGCAGTAGACTCAGATCCTTTGCTGATTTCTTCCATTTTTCTCCCAAGAAATTTTTACCCGGAACTCAAGAGACACAATGCCTAGCCAAAATCAAGATTTAAAATTATGAAATACAGAAAGCATATCAAATGGATCTAGTAACAGCAGGGGGCCCTTTATTTCTGTATGTGAGATCCTATCTATTTCTTCACCAAACACTGGTTAAACAAGAGGGTCCGTGGGTATTCCTAGAGTTGGGGAGTGGCTAAGATATCTGTAATATAACAGGATTAAGAAAATAATCATGAGTTGCAAGAGAGGGAAGCAATATTGCCTGTAATAAAAATTCAGGACTTCAAAGGGGCAAGTTTGATAAACTAAAAGAAACTTGTTTATTAAATAACCACCTGGCCTGAGGAGATACCAAATGGGAAGAAACATCTGAGCTCCTGAAGCACTGCTATAGAAGTGCAACTGGAAAAGCAAGGTCATGAACAAAAGGACTGAAAGTAGGATTTCTGCTATAAACTGGAAACTCATCAGCTGGAAATGTCAAAGATAATAAATCCATTAAATCACACAGAGACTCACCCTGACATAATCATAAAAGACAAAGATGCTGCAAAAGTTTATCAGGTGTGCTTCTGCTTGATGAAGATAACTGCTGTGTTCTTGCTCTACAAAGCAAGAGCTCACCTTGAGCACTGAGCAAAGGTTTTCATTACCCATATTGAAGGGACCTGCTCTCAAACTGGTGCAAAGAAGGTTTACTGGGGAGGTCAAGAGAACAGACAAGCTTCTTCTAGATGAGAAAAGGACCTGAAGAGCTTGGCTTGATTAGCTTTGCAAGATATAGGCAGAGAGGGCTACAAGATTTCTTGCTATAAATACATTTGAGAGGGAGCAAAAGAGCTATTTAAAAAAAAGTCAATGTTAAATCAAGAACAAGTGTATATAAGCAGGTCACAATGAAATTCAGGATGAAGTTAGAAGAAGGCTTCTAGCCTGACCACACTGAGGTTTCAGAACGTATTTTTAATGACAGTAGTGAAGACAAAGAACTTAGCAGGATTTTGATCACTTTGCAAATGGCATAGCAGGAGGAGGTTGCCTGGAACAGTAAGAGAATGAATGCTAGGTTCTGGAAAACTTTTTCATTCCTAATTTAAATAAAAATTTGTTCACTGAAACTTGGCAGAAGCAGTTCAATGCTGTCTTTTAATAGCTGCATTAGTTACATCATGACGTGTACTTAAAAGGATTCTTAAAAGGAAAACCTTTCTGTTGAAAGATAGCATAGTGTTTTTATGATGTACAAACAATAAGTATCCTGCAATCCTAGCCAGCACACTGAAACCCATGAAAATAAGTTGCAGCAATTTCATTAGGGATGGTAGTAACTATAAAAAATGAGAAATTATTGAAACAGCTTAAAGTTTGTGCATTCTGGAGTTAGGTATTTTGGTAAAATTCCCCCAATCCAATTCCAGATTCCAAGTGAAAATTCAATTGCAAATAATCTGATACCTCTTCTTCATGCCCACTGGAATCTAATATTCAGACATGTACAACTGTACTGCAAAAGAATTTATCTTTTTTAACATATTCTCCTCTGTGCCACCTAATCTCCAGAACAGAAATAAGCCCCTGGATTTACAAGGAAGGGAAAGAGAACATTAGGGAAAAAAGATATTTAGAGCTAATATAGGGTTGCAATCTTTCAGGAATTTTAATAATTATTTTACAAGGTTTTCTAGAAAACACACACTGATAGTTTTGAAATACTACCTCACATAATTCTCTACAGGGGAAAGAACAATTTCTCTCTTCTTTCGGGACTACAGAAGAATTCAAAAGTGAGCTAGTAGGAGACCTTAATCTCACAAGTTAAATTCCTGGAAATTTTTTAAGTAGAATAGATACCAGACTTTAAAACACTCACAGGTTAACATGGACTGGTGTCATCAGTGCTGAGGTTCCCTTGAAAAATAGCCTTGAAAGCTTTCAAATTATTTCATTTAATTGATGTTAGGAAAAACCATGCGTGGTTAGGACAGTGGATGTGGACTTAATAGTTCTGAATAGTTCCTGAATATGCCATAAACTTTAGGGAAAACATTCATTCTTCTGCTTAATTTGTTAGCTCTAAAAGCACAATAATAATCTTCCCCACCTCGCACCCCCGCCCCTTGTCCTACGTCTCAAGGCCTCCGCACTTGGGGATGGTGACTGCAGAGAACAATGGGGTGGATTCTCATTTTACATTTCTCCCATTACTGTGACCAGCAAGTCGATCACACAGGATGACTTTGGCTCCATCAACTTACTGTGCCAGCTCCTAGTGACTGACTGGGCTTGCACTTCTACAAGTAAAATGGTGCAACAGCCTGGAACACAAGTATGGTCAACATATCAGCCATATCAGGTCTGTTATCAACCTGACAGAGCAAATCTCTGGTTTGCAAATGAACTGAAAGGCAATGCAATCATAACCACTCTTCACAAAGTCAGTTAAAAACCTTCATATTAAAATCCCCTAATCTTCAAGTTCAAAAGTCAAACTGAGACCTATTGTTAATATTTAAGTAAAAATAAAATGCACATTTTAACTTCATCATTAATATCTCTTCTCTTCACAGAAAATACTCTATATTTAAGGCTTTTCTCTGAAAACACTTGTTTTATTCCACTTCAGTACCTCCCAACAACATAACAAAAAGAAACAGGATAAAAAATAAGGACCAATGTGTAAGCAGAAAACCCCGCTGCATATCTGAAGACATTAGTGTAAACAAGGATTACACATTCTCATAAAAGTTGATGTGGTTTAATCCATATTCTGCTGGGGACTAATTTATACAGAGGAGACAGTGGCCCTTCCATGCATGAGGCTGGTTTGTCATGCACCATGTACCAACAAAAGGAAATGGATCAAGTCTCTGTACAAGATTTTATGTAAATAACACAAATTGACAACTTCAGGTGGTTGGGTGCCATTATTCTTTATCAGAATAATTATTTGTCAGACTAAAACAGTCTCAATACAAGACTTCATAGAGCCAATCCTAAAAGCAAATCAAAGGTTCACTTTGGTCCCTGAGACTAGGAAGGTCCCCGGTGAATGAAGAGGGGAGAAAAGTCAAAGATAAAAGGTCTTCCTACATGAATCTTTCTACAGAACAGCAACTTGCCTTTCTGCATGAGGGTAGATGTTTTTATTATACAGTCATCACAGGCTGCATCCTTGGTGAGAGTATATTGCTCTCTCTCCTGCAAGCCAACCATGTTTAGGCAACAGAAGTGCATCAAGTACAACAAAATGGGTAAGTAGGTCAATAGTTAAATCTGTCACAATCTCCAGGTGCCAGATTCCAACAAGCACATTCTCAAATTAAGGGAGAGAAAAATCCATGAAGGCCTATACAACACTAAGATACAAATTGCAGCTTATGAGACCTCTTTAACCTGCAGAAGAGCACGGCAGGTACCTACTGCTATGGGCAGGTCCTGTTCTTGCAGTTTTCCTTCCACCAGTGGGTTACGGATCTTAATCAGAAATAGATGGACCTTGGTCGGGCTTTGTAGGGCCATTCCTAGATTATTTTTATATTCATGTTTTCTCAAAGTCTGTTCATGCAAAAAATATGCACACAATATGCTGTTTCAAAGAGTTAACACATGTATTAGAAGAAATTGGTGACACTTTATACAACACTGCCAGCCCTGAGCGGCTTACATACCAGCATGAGAAAACAAAAGAAAAATCTGGAAATGGCAGGGACAAGGAAGTTTATTTTGCAAATTTTTGGCAGGGTAGCTAATTTGTTTTTCAAAGTTTGTTTCTCTAGTTGGTAGGGGAAATGTTTTAACATTACCAAAAATTCTTTGCAGGACACAAGTACCTTTGCAAAAGGAAAATGAAAGGAGAAGCTCTAAAATTGCTACAAATCTGAACAGCACAGTGTTTGGCATGTTAATACTGTCTAAAATCAGAACTTCCTTGTTCTATTTTCTCTCCCAGCACTCCTCAAAATTAGATTATCTAATGCACATTGCAAGTGTAAACTCGCAGATTAAATGGATGCAGAGCTCTCCTTCCTATATAAAAAAACAGGAAAGAAGGTTTAGGAAGAAAGTTAGGACACTGTTTTATCTGCTGTGGCATGACATTTGTCTAGCTCTGCTTAAGTGCAACAGCTGTCCCTGAAGAAGATTCCCAAGATATTTCCTTGATCCTGGGTATTCTCCAGATGCCATGACATCCCACGCTGGCGTTGATCCCATGAACTTCCAATTTCACAGCCATAAGACTAAACCAGGGGAGCTGCACCTACCCTGGCTTGGCAGCAGGATTCTGGATGACACACCTACAAGTGTTTGCTAGATATTTTTCTCAGCTGCGTGGCACCCAGGGTGGGGTTGGGACCAAGAACATAGGATACAGGGCAACTCTCTTCTGCCAAATCTCTGCTCCCAGTGCATGAATCTAGGATCCTTTTTACCTGCCCAGGGACTGGGAGAAAATACAGCTCAGCCTTTTATGTTCTCCCTGCCTTTGCAGAGTAATGAAAAAATTAATGAACAGAGGATAAGTATCAGCCTGTCAGGATGTCCTTCACTACAACAAGAACAAAATTCCTGAAAATCTCCTCCCATGCCAGACAAACTACAGCCAAAGACAGAAGAGCCTGCTGGTTATAAAGCTGTTAAGTTTTGCTTTTCTCTTCCTCTTGCAGGCAAAACAGTCTCAACTCTGGGAATTTTACCTAACTCACTTTATCACAAATCAACACAAACTTTTATTTACTGATTCAGATGTTGGGGTAGGGGGTGAGGGATGAACTTCTTCCTCTTCCTAGCCTCAGTTTCCCTATTTTCCCCATGTGCCACACTTTGTCTGTGGGAGGACAGGCAGCACAGGTAGCTGGGCTCAGGCTGGTCAGGTCGGGTCAGTTCCATCCTGCTGTGCCTCCCTTATTCCTTGTCCTCCACACATCTTGTTCTCTCCTGCCCCTCCGAGGACCAGGAGCAGACCCCATCTGTGTCCCCAGTGACAGTACCCTTCCAGATGTCTCTTCTGGCTTGCTGCTCTTACCCCAGCACATGTGAGCCAGGTGGCAGGGGCTGCTTAGGGATCAGCAGCAGGCACCCCACGGGCGCCTCAGCCCAAACTCTGCAAATCACACACCCCAAACCCTCACTACCAGCTGAACACCAGAAGCCAGAGCTGTTGTAAATTCAGAAATCACACTGTGAAGCCTTTTTTTGAACCAGTAAAACGAGGGAAAGTAACGGCCAGAGGCCAAAACATGCATTGCCCAGGCATCTCCAACAGCGGCAGCAGCAGGGCTGCTACAAGAACACAGCTCACATCAGCCAGGCTGAGTTTTTGCACGAAACTCATTCTGTATTTTTCCCAGATAAAAATCAGTTTTAGCTGCAAAATCCAGTTGACCAGGTGGGTGCCTCTGGTTTGGGGGGAAGGAGAGGGTGTTTCGAGCATGGGGAAGACACACTGGCAGGGCTTGGGACAGGCATTGCATCTGCTGGGGTTGCAGCTGGCATGGCCACACAGGCAGAAGTGTGAATTTAGTGCAAGTAGGACTTTTGGGGTAAAGCTCTAGATGTAATAGCTGTAAATATTTATCTTTTATGCTTAAAACCCCTGGCTGCACAGAACTGCTGGATGCTGGTGCGTTCACTGGAGGGAGAGGAGAAGGGGAGGAGAATCAAGGCCCAGAAGGTTGCCTGCTGAGCTCCTTCTAAGGTAAATTTTCTGTAGCCTGTTAGCAAGAAATCATCTGCTTTAGAGAGAAGCATGCATTGGCGTGTTCTGTTTTCTCGGAGAAGTGTGGAATTTGAAGCCAGGTCCTTTGGCTTATCTGTTGTAAACCATGACTGCTTCTCAGCGTCACACTACTCAGTATTTCCTAGAGAAGGGATTCTGAGAAAAAAGAAAGAGCCCCAGTTCCCTAGAAGCATTAAATTAACACAAGGGATCTGTAAACGAAACAGCAGAGGTTTGAAAGCCTTACCCTTTACTGTTTCCTGCTTTCTTGGAAAAATCTCAGTATTAAAACAGATTGGATTACATTACAGGACTAGTTGCTGCTGAAGAATTTTATTTTGGGTTATAAAACACAATGTTTGCTGTTTTTCTAATTCAATTTGCTTTTACCTTCGTTATGTCACACTGTTACTAAGGTTCCTGTGAGAAAATGCAGGTTGTTACTGCCGGCAAACTACCCCAATTATTATCTGCTCTCGCTTTGCAAAGTAACTGGGGGTAGAAATGGTGTAGTAAGTACAATGCTGACCTAAAGAAGTATGTCATAATTTCAAATCCATTTACAGATTTTGCTTTGGGTATATGAAAAAATTGCATTAAGAACTTATTCTTCCTACCCCCCAAAAAATCCCAAACTTAAAAGGTTAACACGTCTCTACATTAAAACAGTGAAGACAACACTACCAACCACTTTACATCTCCAAATTGTGAAATGTAAACAAGTTATCTTGCAAACATTATTTTCAAGGGATTGGGCTTTTGTAGTGAAGTTTTCAGCTCAAATAACAACACCAGCAGCCTCGTGTGGGCTCAGAATAATTTCTCCATGAAGGGCTGACTGTAACTCCAGCCATACTCCTGCCGTCCTGACACAAGGAAGACTTGCATTTAATCCAGTGGGAATTTCTGCCAGGTGATAGCCACAGGATCAGGCTTCCTGAGTAGGATAAAAGTCTAAAGCAAATTTTTATATTCACATTTAAATGTTTTAAGTAGGTGAAGTGAAAATTCTTGGCACTCCTAAATGACATCAAAGATTAAGGGAGGAAAAAAACATAAGATTCTTGGTAGCAATATATTTAGCACCTTTCTTGGAATGTAATTGTTACTGGAAACTTTGGGGGTGTATCCATATGTGTTAACCACTCTTGTGTATTAAAGTCTGGTCTCTAATCTCATAAAAATATTACACAATATTCTAACTACCTTGAGAGGCCTGATAATAATCATAAAATCATGGCATTCCACAATAATCCTAAAGATAAAGGGAGTAATTAATTTGCAGATGGAAAAAAAAATGCTACTGCATATGTTACTGCAATTACAATTTCTCTGCATACTGCAGTGATGCTTCTCACATAGCAAGTACGAACAGAATTAAAATACAAAAGTGGCAGGCCCAAGCAAATAATTAACTCTGCCAAATTTACAGATGTGTGTAAAAATTTGATTTAACAATGTTTTTTCCCCCAAGTATATGGGCTGTGTGAAAAACTCGGCGTGGAGGGGTTTGCAGTGAAAACAAGCAGTGCAGGTCAGGATCAGATTTTTTTTCCTGTCATTTTTTGGTAATATTCATCTGCTTGGTTTAACCTTCCTACTGCCACCTGCATGCTAAAACAGTAAAGTTTTAATGAAGAACATTTAATGCCACTGTAATGCTTGTAATCAATATTCCTTCTTGAAATGACACAGCACTACCAGATCTGAAAAAGGAGTAACTGTGTGAGTGAAAGTCTGTGACCACCATCCAGTCTGTGTGGTTGTTATTGAGTGTTTGTAAGCAGTTTTGTTTAAAGGTAAGAGAACAGGGCAATCTATCAAAAGCCCCTATACATTCCCCTTGGCAAGTATTTTACCACCCCTACCAGCTTTGTATTTAGAGAAGACATAGATCGACCCAAAACCAGACCATAGAGACATTTTTAAGCTAGGCATGAAGAAAACAAGAAATTACATGAACAAACTAATGAAAATGACATGAGAGCTCTACAGATTTTTAGATTATTTATTCTTGTTCCCTTTTACATACTAATGCAGTTCCTAATGCCACGAGCAGAAAATGAAGACATCAAAACATATAGTTATTACAATATTAATCAACCACCTAGAGTGTAAAATATTATGGATTTCAAACTGAAATACTGGGATTTTTTTTCAAAAAGTTAAGTACAAAAAATATGGCTCATACCTGTCCACAATTTGCAGCTGACTTAAAATGACCTGAAAAATAAATTAAGATACTGTTCACCCAAATTAATTCTTTGTTGAGTATTCAGATCAAATAGCAATAAGGACAGTAGCTCATATCATCTTTAGGATGTAATTTTAAAAGTCAGCCACAGAATTATAGCAATTTTGACACCACAAGGAATATAATTGCATTTTATACAGAAGCTTCTCTGTCTACCAACTTCACATGTATCTATTAAGTTATAATAAGGTAAAAAGGTATTTGCTGAAGGAAAAAAATTGTTGTTCCATACACAATATTTTCTTTTCAGCTCTCAATACTTTCGGAATGCTTTTCTTTTACCTCATCCCCTTTGGAGTACATTTATTACTGACCATCAGATTTTTCTGAGTTGTGCCACTGTCTGCCTTGGGACATGAAGGGTGCTCCTTATTTTAATAATTAATCACTAACTACATTAAAAAATGCACATAAAACTTTAGTGGACTAAAAAATATTCTAGGCTGTCACAACCAATAAATATCCACGCCTGAATGTTTTTAAAGGAAGTTAATCTTAAATGTAGGTACTCTGAGCCACAAACATACCCAATATAGTGCAATTCAAGTAGAAAGGAAACAGTCTGAATTCTTCCCTCTCTTCACCCATGCAATCCCTACCAACTTCTGGGAAAATTCGGATTTCAGGAAAATCAGATTGATGTTACATAAGTACATTAAATTTTATGGAAATAAAATATTTCAGGGCTTTATAATCTTCCACACCCAGTTCTCCTTTACATATATATATACACACACATATATATATGTGTGTGGGTGTGTATAAATACCTATTTTAGACATCAGCATGCATCTGACTTCTTTAAAAATCTTACATATTGATCACATATAGTGTGATAACGATGAAGTGCTAAGCTACCCACAGCCAACAACAATAACAAAACTTTTCTCAGAAAAGATTTTTCTTAGGCTCTCGTAGTATTTGCAGAAACAATTCTGTATTATTAATATTTATAACTAAAAATTATGTCACTAGCAGATTTGTGAGAAAAATATAGACAGACTTAAGATTTGGTACAAGTCTTCAGAATAAATATAATTAATGAATATAGTATAGTATCAATTATTTTATATAATGTTCAATTTTTGAGACTATGATACACTTTTTTTTCAGAACTTTTTAAGAACTTGCCAAATATACAAAATATATTTATTATGAAAATTATACGCTTGGAGGAACATACTCCTGATTTAAATGTGGATGCTATGAAAAAATATTTGCTTCAAGGGGAGGGAGGGATAGAGTTAGAAATGCAAACTTATTCTGCCTGAAATATTTAAACAATTTAGTGAACTTCCTACTCTAAATCCTACGCACAATATTCAGTATGAAAACAAGTCACTATAGCCTGAGAATGAAACCAGAGGTGGTAGCCTTGGGTGAAAAGGAATAAGTTGCTTCTGTGGAGAATGAGGGACAGGTTCTTAGTTGATGGTCCACTGGTTTAGCTGCTTTCAGTAGGACTGTGACAATTTTAACCAGCTGAAGAACTACCCCACCATTTTGTTGTTCAAGCACTTCAAAACGATGCCTGCTTCAGGGAGAAAAGGAGGGCAGGTTTTCTAATAAAATGAATGCCACTACCTGATTTTGTGTTTTCTTTATTTTTAAAATAGGCAGAGCTCTAAAAGTCAATAATACTATCACATTGTAGATGTGGGACTGCAGTCAATAAGAAACAGTAAATTCAGTTATGGGAAACAGCTTTGAATGGTTTTAATTATATTTTCCTAGAAAGGCTTATAGAATGTTATTGATATTTGACCTGGATAGTTCTGTTTTCTATTACAAAGTACATAATATCAATACAGCACCATATATGTCTGCATTCAGCAGTCCTTAACCCTTTGAGGCCCCAAATGAAAGGAAAGGCAGGTGGATATATTGAATTCTTTTTAATCTGAGAAAAGCAGATGCCATCAAACCTGTCACCTGCCATAATGCATTAAACCATCAGTCAAAGTAAAGAAGTAATGAGGTCTGAAACACCATCACATTCTAGCAGGATGAAGAAAGAGAACAATTAATTTTGTGTATGGTATTTTGTATGTTAACTGCATTAGACATCTTTTCTTTTACAGTTGCTTCACTCTTTCTCTCTACTAAAGCTGGATCATGAGCCTGGCCTCCCCGGAAGCCTCTGCTGCCCATCACTTTCCAATATGCACATTCCAGCTGATTGAATCCTTTATGAAATTAGATACCCCCATACTAGGGGAAAAAAAAAAAAGAGAAAAGAAAAGAAAAAAGACGAGGGCCTAAAAAAGGAGGAGGGGTGGTGGTGCAGTTCTATACAGTATGAAGAAAGGAATCCAGTTTCTCAGAACTATAAATTTTGAATCCATCTGGCCCTGGGAGGGGGACAATGAAAATATACAGAAAGTGATTAAGAAGCACTCCACATTACCCACTGCAGCTAAGTTACCACAGGTCCTGTGGGTCCATCCGCCCCGTGTATTCATTCCACAGCTGAGCAGCTCCAGGGGATGCATAAATGAATATCATTGCCTCCAGCGAATGTAAGGGAAAGCAGACCAGTAGTCACTTGCCCAAGGCCACACTTTAAATCAGTGCTAGGACTGGGAATAAAATTCCCAAAGCATTCTGCCTTCCCAGTTCAGGCACCATTCAGTAGATTGCAGCACAAAACCCCAAACAAGCACACACACAAAATTAACAGTTTGGTGTAAAGGGAAAATTATTTCAAGATAGGAGCACTGTGGAAAGGCTAACAGCAGCCAGGATCAATCACAGCACCTCTCTGAAATGGGAATGCTGATAAACCTCAAAGAAAAGTGGGTAATTTTAGGAGGCCTGGGAATTATCACCACACTGGTTCAGGAAAAAAAGCAGGATTTTTACACACTGCCATCAGCAGTAACCACCCCACTATTTACAGCTTATATACTGTACGCCATGCATGTACATACTCACATCCACATAGACACAGAAGACAGCTCTCTGTGCTGATTCGGTAAGGTTAGAAGTGAAAATGAGCTGCATGGCACCTGGCGTGATGACAGAAACAACTAGAGACAGCAAGGTTCAGATGCACGCCCCAGTCAGACATCTTTACGATGCAGAAAATCAGAGCTACAAGTTTGACAGCAAATATGGGTTAGAAATACATGGGAGTGACTGGTGGAATAGGCATGGGGAGTTGTTTCAACACCCTGACATGCTGCTCAGAATGATCTTTAAAATACATTAAAAAGAGAAAAAACAGTGAGAGTAAAAAGGCATCAAATGTAGAAGATTAAAGAAAACAACCCTCTGCCCAGTTAACACTCTGCTGGGCTGTGTCCTGCACCGACACAGCATCAAAATGAAACCAAGGGGGCACCAACACACGTAGCAATTTTTCCTTCCGTTTTCTTTTTTGTTTTGTTTTAAATACCAAAACAAGCTTTCTTCTGCTCTGCAACTTAGATGCAACTGTTAACCCTAAGAAGGCAGGGAAGGATTTTTTCATATGGGAGAAGTTTCATTTACCACTCAATAATATGGGGGTTCTTTCATGTTTCTCAAGAAGCTCTAAAACCTGATATTATGTAGATGGATGGCACATCTGGGAGTGGTTTGAAGAAGTCATCTACTGAAAATGTAAGCAAAAGGCTCTTAGGATAGTTTTTGATGCTGGAGGAGGAAGCCTTTGGAGACATCACATACAAGATTATAAAGGCAGGGAGTCAGTCAGCAATCTTAAAGGGGAAGAGAGATTACTGCCTTCAAACTAAGACAGGATCAGTCTGTGGAAAAGTAAGATGTATGGCATTTGGGTAAGTGCATCAGATCAGGCCAAAACGTGAAAGGTAAAACATAGGTGAGACCACACAGGGGGTTCAGAGACAACTCAATGACAGCACATCAGGAAATGGTTTGTGACCTGTGAGATGGGCCATAAAAAGGCACAGTTAAGCCTGGGTGAGTGAGCCATGAGTTATGAATGCATGAGAGCTACCAAATTTAAAGAATAAAAATCCAGCTCACACATAAACAGAGATTGTCATGTCAAGGAAGGTGCAAACTGAACAGTCCATGTGAACAGCAAGACTGCAGTGCAAAGCAGTTGCTAATGGGCTGGTCTCCAGGCCGTGCTGTCCACATCTCACCCTCACATTTGCTACTGACCTAGTACCCACAGCTCTTTCTCCACGGGAACTCTGTTGTTTTGCCTAAATGCACAGCTCCTGGCATCATTTTGCCAAACCCGCTGCCCTTGGTTTTCATGAAGAAAAAATCCACGCATTCTTCATGACGATGGAAGGGGGGAAGCCTTGAAAATGTTAACCCTCAAGAGTCAGAAATGAAAGCCATGTGTTGCTCCCTTCAGCGTGGCTGGGGGTGGCATGCTCCAGCTACCCCTGAAACACCGTGGGTAGAAAGGCAAGTGGTCTTAAGCACAGCCCCAGGAGACACTGGATTTCTGGGATCTTGGTTTGGCATCCAAACAATGTTTAGACATGGTCCAGATCGAGACCAGAGTCCCCTGTTTAAATATCTCATCTGCTGGCACAACTTATCATGTAAACAATCATCTAAATCCCAGCTTCTTTGGTAACATTTTTTAGAAGGAGAACAATAAGATGGCATGTGTGACTGCAGCCCATCTCAGCCACCCATGGGAACACAGCAGACAGCTACATTAACTTTTTTACATAATTTCTTGCTATTGCATTAAGAAGGGAAAATCCTTTTCCAAACAATTTTTATGGGTAGTGTGCCCTGGACAAAGATTAAGATCCATGTAGAGTAAATTGTAGTTTTGGAAGTTCAAGTGCTGCACATCATTTGGATCAGAAATTCTGAAAAAGTAGCATAAAGCAGCAATGATACTTGCTTAGGAGAGCGAACTGAACCCTTCAAAAGAGCCACTATTCCTGAAAAGTCAATTATGCAGTGCCATTTTTAAAAATGGTCAAGTTGAGGCAGAACATGACAATTAACGCATGAGACATTACCAGCAGTAAACCTTATCTCAGATCTAGGGGAGCAAAGCAAGACAAAAACTTTGGGTTATGGATAACATCACACAGTCAGATCAAAACAGGTTGAGTAAAGGGAAAATGAGGTTTGTGTAGCTACTGATACCATGAGCTCAGCCAATTGACTACGCATAGTCTAGATCAGTTTCCGCTTCTCTTCCAAATATAGTATAATGTGCTGATCACAATCTGCTGTAACTCTAAAACAAACCCCACACTGTAGTGAACAAAGATGTCTCCCATGCTAAGTTATAAATACTTGGCACTTCCAGGCTTCACCCCTGGCATTAAACTGCTCTCCAGCAGCAAGAGGTGTCTTGCAAGAAAAACTGAAATTTTTGGAAAGTGTATGCTCTCAAACGTCATGCTATGGCCCCACTGCGCCCTGAAGGATCTTCAGTATTACACCAGTCAGTTGTATCTTCTTTTATGCATTTTAAACACGAGCTACTATAAAGGCATTAGGGCCTAAGCGTAAATCATCTACACAAGACCCAGGCTTTGACGTTTGGGTTATTTTATATATTTATGTGCTTCTTAATGAAAAAAATATACCATTGCTCATCTTTAAGAAGCCCAAGAGTTCTGCCCCTCTTAAAAGAGCTTTCTCGCTAGCTGCAGTGCCTGGTGGGATGATGACGTGTCTACTCTGACACGTTACCTAATACTAACTTGGTTTGAAGTTCAGATTTCACCAGCATACTCCTTAAGGCAGGTCCCAGGGTAGACTTGAAATTTAGGACCTTTCCTTTGAGAAGTATATGATGAAAGTTAGCAGGTGATGCAGTGACTTCTACTCCATAGGCGAGGTTCTTTACAGCAATTTAAATAAATTGTTAGCAAATTAAATGATTTTTCATGTCACTGTCTAGAAGTCCTACTAATTATTTTTCTTTACAAATTACAATCCAACTGTTCAACCACAATAAGAACAAACCCCAAAACATATATCATAGAAAGACTAACGAGTGACAAAAAGACAGTCTTGCCTCGTTCCCAGAGGTACATTGGGATACAAAAACTTTGGATATACAAATATATTCTACCTGTGGTTCATGTTTCTCATGGTGCACAAGAAAACAAGAACTACTAAGAAACATTATGAGAAACACAGAATGGACAGGACTTTATACATCAAGAGCATATTTTCCTTAATCTTTCTTGATATTAGTAGAGTTCATTTGTGTTCAGAACAAAACCAAAAAAACCCAAACCAAACTAAAAGCTAAACCTTCAACTTGTGGCAGAANACCCACTGGGCCCTGATGGATCTTCAGTATTACATCAGTCAGCTGTATCTTCTTTTATGAGTTTTAAACATGAGCTACTATAAAGGCATCAGGGCCTAAGCGTAAAGCATCTACACAAGACCCAGATTTTGAAGTTTGGGTTATTTTATATATGTATGTGCTTCTTAATGAAAAAAATACACCATTGCTCACCTTTAAGAAGCCTGAGAGTTCTGCCCCTCTTAAAAGAGCTTTCTTGCTAGCTGCAGTGCCTGGTGGGATGATGACGTGTCTACTCTGACACGTTACCTAATACTAACTTGGTTTGAAGTTCAGATTTCACCAGCATACTCCTTAAGGCAGGTCCCAGGGTAGACTTGAAATTTAGGACCTTTCCTTTGAGAAGTATATGATGAAAGTTAGCAGGTGATGCAGTGACTTCTACTCCATAGGCGAGGTTCTTTACAGCAATTTAAATAAATTGTTAGCAAATTAAATGATTTTTCATGTCACTGTCTAGAAGTCCTACTAATTATTTTTCTTTACAAATTACAATCCAACTGTTCAACCACAGTAAGAACAAACCCCAAAACATATATCATAGAAAGACTAACGAGTGACAAAAAGACAGTCTTGCCTCGTTCCCAGAGGTACATTGGGATACAAAAACTTTGGATATACAAATATATTCTACCTGTGGTTCATGTTTCTCATGGTGCACAAGAAAACAAGAACTACTAAGAAACATTATGAGAAACACAGAATGGACAGGACTTTATACATCAAGAGCATATTTTCCTTAATCTTTCTTGATATTAGTAGAGTTCATTTGTGTTCAGAACAAAACCAAAAAAACCCAAACCAAACTAAAAGCTAAACCTTCAACTTGTGGCAGAAAGACTTATGACTATCTTTATCTCCAAACAAATGGTTCTTTAAACTTCCATTTCAAGACTTAGTAATGAAACTAGAACAATTACTAGGCTTGGAAGATTAATCGAAACTCTACAAAACAGTCATAGACAAAAGGCAAATTTCAGCTTTTCCTCTGGCTTTAGTCATGAAGAAAACTAGCCTGAAATTAAGTTCTGGCATATTTTACAATACAAATGTAACACACACACTTTCTGTACTGGGGCAAAGCTCCAGCTGCTACGTGCTTCTTGTTCAAAGTGCAAGACATTTTTCTGAGAAGACTCAGCTCAGTTGGGTGCTGCCTAGAGCATAACATATCCAACTTGCACAGAGGGGAAAAAAGTAAGTGATATAAAACAGCACTAAAGACAAGCCATTTAGCTTTCGCCTGTACTAAATATAATTCAATCGTGCAGATTTCCCCATGAGAAAACACCAAGAACAGCAACAGATTCAACTGCTTTTCCTCCCAGGGCCAAAGGTTCACCAGCCACCGTGGATACACCACAAGGTAAGAGAATCATGGCCTCCCAGAAGCACTAATTCTTTTGAGCCTCTTCAGCTACTGAAACACATTCATTTCCTGAAGGAAACGAACTGTTTGGGTATGTATGTATCCTCTGAAATCAAGCTGCAAAAACAGTATGACACTCTCAAAGCTGAGAACAGCTCTCAACACTTTCTCATAACCTGTAAGCAAAAACAAGTGTAGAATTGGTTATAGTTCTGTCAAATGGCCACATCCTCTTTGACGTTCCTAAAGCACCAACCACATTTGTATGCAGATGTCAATACTTATTTTACAAACCTGGAATCATGGGAAAAGATTATCTAATAGCACATTTCCCGTATCTTGATCCTAAATCATACCTTGTTTTGAGTGATTGCTTTCTGCCTATGGGTCTGAGGTAATTCATTTTGGTGTTCCAGACGTGGTACATGCACTTTCTTCAGGCATGTGTTGTATTATCACTTTGCATGAAAATAGTGTTGAGTGTGGCATTAAATGACAGAACTTTGATTAGTTACCTCAAGTCAAAAAAAAAAAAATCAAAGCAAAGCAAGTACTAAAACCTGTGCCTAAATGGCGGTCACTGAAACCCCTTGGATTAAATGCTCACTCTCAGTTTATCCTTACCTAGACCACTGTCCTGAGTGGCTTTCCTACCTGGGACCAGCATCAGAGGGATAAATGTGGAAAAATCAAGAATATCACTGTATGTGGCAATCAAGTCAAAAAAGAGAGAGGCTTGAGGAACAAGAGGTTCGAAAAATGTAAGAACGGGGCCAAAGGGCATCTCAAACAAGGAATCCCTGACACCATTTCCCAAACACCTAAGAAAGCAGTAGGCGCCACCTGTCACTTCTCTTTCTGGAAACAGGACAGCAAAAGGGAGTGGAAAGAGGTCCTACTCCAATGTTGGGATTCCCCCTGTCAAGTTTCCTTCGCATGATGCTGTAAGTGTCCAGCTTGACAGAGCCTGGCAAAGGTTAGTGGTGAGCAACTTGATGTGGTGGGCATATTGAGCAAGACACAGCCAGTGTGGCTGTCCTTTCACCATCTCTCATCCCAGTGCCTATATTAGGGAAATGATCACAAAACCTCAAGCCTCCTTTTACAGCTAAGACTTCATGGGAAGGAAGCTTTCTGAGGAACTGCAAGACTACTACAGAAGAATAATAATTAATAACATAATGGATCCCACTGGTGGAAAAAACCCATCAAAGCCTATATATATATGTATATATGCCACTATGGTTCAAAGGCAAGGCAAAAAACACTGGTAAATTTGTAATGTAGGCTATGCAAGGACAGGATAATGATGAAGCCTTGAGAAATACTCTTTCAAAACCAAGGTGAGGAAATCTATAAAACATCATATGAGGAGTAAGCCATCAGCTCTGGTCAGGAATCAGTAGGTGTCTGCTACACAGCTGCAATGATTTAAGGACAAAGCAGTAATCACAACTGTATATTAGAATTCATATCAGATATATTACAACCTATAAAAGGTAAAAGATCAGGGTGGTAAGCATGACTGTTACTACTGCAAAAGAAAGACAAACAGCTAAACAGATTTTGTAGGAGGAGAATGCTTTAGGGTCATTTTGGTGTTGACAATTTTTAACAGAAGGAAGAAATCGTATATAAAAACCCAAACATAATATCTAATTTCAGTGCCATGTAGATAGTAAGCATGTAGATAACATAGCAGTTCCCTATGTTGAGGCAAAGCAGTCAGTTCTTCATACTTTATAAATTCTATGTGCCAACGACACTTCTTAAAATTTTGTGATACCATTGGACTTAGAAGCTGATAAAACCAGACATGAAATAACATACCCACTCCAAACATCTTGGCAAAGGCAGAATATGCAATCCTAGAGAAGGGTTCAAGTAATAACTTAGTTTTTAGAACTTTAAAAAAGACACAATACAGTGATTGGGGTTTTTTGCAGAAATACTATTAATCTCTATTCTGGTACGTATGACCAACATACTTTGCGTATCAGAATCAAATCAACTTTATGTTATAACGTTAACTGATCTGTGGAAAAGGTTCTACATATGAATGCGGTAAACTAAGAATGAAAAAGCTATCCAGAATGGCTAAAAGTCTCAGAAGTTGTGGCTCAGACTGACTGGAACCAGGTAAAGAGAAAGGGAACTATCTACAATTAGGTGTTCATGGAAGAGGTATCAGATCGCAAGTGGTTTTCCAGGATTTCCTTTTACACCGTCCTCCAGTATTAGCTCACTCCATAAACTTAATCTATTCAGAAAGTAACTGTTCATTAACAATATGACAATAAAAATGCTCTTATTGATGCACAAGATTAAATCAGCAGTCTCAGCATCTGAATGGTGGTAACTCTATGGGAGGAAAAGGGGCTATGGCAATGACTTGCACAGTTGATAGGAACTGAGCAATAAAAAAGCACAAAGCACATACACATATGGCAGAGAATAGGAGAAAAGTGCTTTGTTAAGCAGTGCAAACCTAAGAGATGTACAAGGTGCAAAATCAGAAGGCATTATTTTAAATTCTTGGAGTTATTTAGAATTCTTATTCTAACACCTGGCGTTATTTAGAATTCTTATCAGAATATCTTACCACCTTCGTCTCCCCACCAGGAATAGGCATGCTTTGGGACTGTGCACCCATTCTGATGCTTCAGTATTAACAGTTATTAGGTCCCCAGTTCCAGGACTAGTATTCTCCAGCCTTACTTGGAAAGAGTTCATAACTACCCTATAGGCATTAATGCAAAACAGTGATGAAGTCTTAAGAGCTCCAGTCTCGTCTGGATGTGTATACCCCAGACAGTGTTGCTGACGTGATGACAGTTTCCCAGAATGAACCTACAAGGTAAGGACAGCACTTACAAAAAATAGCGCCTGTCTGTATATAAACTAGAGGGTTTGCAATTTTAACTGAACAGCATATTATTTAGTACAAGAAGCACTAGTAATGCTGTATCTGCAAGCAACTTATAACCCTTCCTCGATTCACACCAGGAGGAATCAGTTGGCTTGAAAGCAGTGTAAAGACATGGACATCCTTTATGTTTCCTTAACTTAGACCTCTGAAGCTTTATGGACAAAAATTACCCAATATTTGATAGTACTCAATAAAAGAATGTTGAAGTTGAAAACTCAAGCAGAAGAAGTGTACAATTATGAACTTCATCTCGGGGGACACTGTAAGGAGTCTAGACACTAACAAGTACACACAATCTAAGACCAACGTGAAAGGTTTATGCATGAAACCAAAAAGCTAGCTCTGCCTTTCCTGACATTTACAGATGATTACAGAAGAACTGCAGAGCATCTCATGGGATTACTGCTGCTAACATTATCAAGATTTATTTTCCTTCAAAAAGTCCCAAAGACATTTCAGCACTTACCAAAGAGGTTTTGAATGGGAAGGAGTACATTCGTGCAGGCAGAAGAAGAGAAGGAAAACCCAGCATGCTGCTTTCTTAATCAGAATATAATCCCTGTCAACAAAAAAACTCAGTGATACAAAAAGAATTTTACCAAGTGCAGTGGCTACTGAGCAGTGGAAGTGAAAGCTGTTTGATTATAAATTCAAGGCTGCAAGCCACAGTTCCATTCTTAGCTGGCTTCATAAAACAGGGTAGAAATTTTATAAACCAGAGGGTAGTATGCCAAGAACTTTGTAAGAGGGTGCACATACCAAAGGCAAAATGAACATTGCAGTGGGCATATAATCACACTAGGAATGCCTCTGATCAGTATTAGCCAGGGGAATACTTTGTTATGCAGTAGACTAGAGTATGAAACTCAAGTGAACAACAGGGTTTACACTCCAGTTCTTCCTGATATTGGTCTGAACAGAAAGGCACCACATTAATGACATTCACTTTTTCTCTAAATGACTTGCTGTTTAGCCTTTGGACTACTGTAGGTGACAAACTGAAAAACAAAAGAAAAAAGCTAACTGAACCCAAACAAGACGCATACTACCCTGTAATATTCCCTGGAGTCCCCCTTCATCCTTCAGTGGAAACATTATTTTCACTCCTACAGACTCTGTTTATATACCTGTGGATAATTAAAGTAAATTTAGACACAAGTGATCTAACTGAGGCCAACAACCATGCTAAGGTGCATACAGTCACACAAACAAATATTTTTCAGGTTGAGTTTGACAACAAAAATACATTAGCTCAGGCCTCTGAACTAGCTATTCCAATTAAACAAATTTCAGCAATGCATGTTTTTCCAACATTTGGCATCTGGACACCATGTAAGATGACCATTGCCTTCCAAAGACTGAGGAGCATCTTTCAGGTCCATGTTTTGTGCAAGATATCAGATCAATGCACTGTTACGTCAGCAGCTGGCCAAATTAATTTTATGTGAACATAAGTATGGTTACAGTCTCTTCATAAAATGGTAGACATTTATGGTAAACAGGTATTACACATTTCTTTCTTACCTATATTTTACTCATTGGTCATACTGGAAGACAAAGAATCCCTAACAGACAACAACATTAAACAGACAGGTGAAATGTATCTATTTATACTTTGCATGGGAAAATGGAAGTCATGCATTTAGTTGAACAACTTAAAGGTACAATAACATTGCTCTATATGAAAACTAGGATAAATTAAATATATAAAGCAACAGTGATAAATGATAACAAGACTCTCAGTTACAGGGTCAGTTCTCCTGGATTCAGATGCAAGCCAAAGACACAGATTTGTTATCAGTCCCTCTCCTTCAGAATGGGTCAGAATTATTTTGGTAAAATCCATGCACAATTTCTGAGGAAAGTTAGGGGCATGAAGAAGGGGAAGTACGAATGTCAGTGCACCAACTGAGAAGCTGCCTCAATTAGCCCAGATGAAACAAGGAGAGTAACTTAAGCCCTATCTTATGTCGTTCTGGGACTTAGATATGTTTCATAGAGTCATAGAATCACTAGGTTGGAAAAGACTTCTTAAATCATCGAGTGCAACCACTCCTATCTGCCACTAAACCAAAATTCAAGACTTGAGTTTGGTCTTAGAGAGATGTCTCCACCAAAGACTTAGAAAACACAACCAAGGGGGCACCACTGATATAAACCATGGATGTGCTTACTTGAGAAGTGTCTAAGATGTCAAGTCATAAGGTGGCATCCTACCTGTTATACTGTGGGGTCATGTTAATATTAAACTATGTCATGCAGAGAGGCGCAACTCACTGCCAGTGGCTGGCAGAAATACCTAATCTAACAATTGTGTGCCACAAATGCCCAGAGGATTCAGCCCTGTGGATGAGATCACTGGAGAAAGGTGTGGCCGCATGTCCAACACCAACCTTGAGCAAGGAGCTGTGCTGTTTGGCATTGTTGGGAGGTGGGCAGCCTGGGAACCATGAACAGCAGGATTTGAAGTGCCCAAGGAGCTTTGATTGGAAAAATCGCAGTCCCCAGGGACCTGACTGCAGCCAGCAGCTCAGTGGAGAAAGATTTAAGGCTTTCCATTTTAGGTCCAGGTGCCTGAAAGAGGAATGCGCCAAGAATCCCAAGTAATTCCTCCTGCAAACAGTTGGCTAATGTTTCTATAATACCTATAACTATAGGGGTTGTGAGTTGTGGAGGGACTATGGATTCCTGTTCCCTGGAAGTGTTCAAGGCCAGGTTGGATGGGGCCTTGGGCAGCCTGGTCTGGTGGGACGTGTCCCTGCCCTTGGAAGGGGGTTAGAACTGGATGTTCTTTAAGGTCCCTTCCAACCTGAACCACTCTATGATTCTATGACTCTATAACCTGACATTGCTTTTTTAAAAAGTGTTTTGCAGGTAAACTCATCAGACTCACTATAAGCACGTGAACCAAGGGGATGATGACAGCATTTTGCAGCCCTAACTGCATCAACGGCTGTTCAAGGGTGTTAAGATGAAACTACCTCTTGTGGCATGAGGCAGAATGGATCTGGATCACAAAGAAATACGTGACTTTTTAATTGCACAGAAGAGCAGTAAGAATAAAGAACATGTCACTTTGAAAAGCTTAGTAAACACAGCTATCACCTAAAGTAAATAAAAACATATTTAAAGAAATATTTTCTTCACACAGAAATACTAGAAAGTACTGGTTTTCCTTTGTCATTCTGGCTTTCCTTTCTCGACAGTTATTTTGCTGAGGATTCATATGCCTCAGCTTAGAAACAGCACCAGCTGCCTGTGGAGGCAGCCGACCCCCTCCAGAGCCAGCCAGAGAGCCCCAGGGCTGGAAAGGAGGTTAGCCAACCCTTTACCCCTGTGAAGTCCTTTCACTCAACCATAGCATGTGTTTTATTAGAAATATCCAAAGACGGAAACAGGCCGTTTATTAAAGATCTCAACACATTATTAGCTAAATATGAAAGGCAAGACTTTCAAAAGCATCAGCACAAGACTAAAATTGCCTTCTTTAAAGCCAATGGGAGCTTACCCTTGACCTTGACTAGAGGAGGGTTGGGTGAGCTTGGATTAACTATGATTCCTTTTGAAAATCCTAGGCAAGGTGGTGAAACACTAAGATTAAGAAGGCTGCCAGAAGAAGTGGTACACTAATGGCAATTTATTCCCCTTGACCTGATGCATTAATGCTTATTTCCTGCACACACAAACTATGTAGTATAAATCAAATCAGCTCCTTCTCTAAACATAGATTGGAAGAAACACCAAAGCTTCACTGCAGTTCACAGCAGAGGTGTTTGTCAAAACACACGTACAGCTCCTTGCTAATATATCAGTATATGAGGAGACACAAATATATCCACAAAGCAAGAATAGGAAGAAAACTCAAAAAAGAAAATCTGACGGTATACTGGAACAGTGGTACAACAGCTAAAAGAAGCAACAAGATTGGGTTTCTGCTTACAGAGAAAATTGACAAATGGATAAAAATTGTCTTTATAAGTCTTGTATCCAAAACTGTAAATATTCCAACAAGATAAACTGCAGCTGCATCACTCTGACATAACAAGAAGTGACACTTGGGTGCTCTAGTCATCATTTGTTTAAACATATACATGACCATAACAAATCTGGAAGAAAAGCTCAGCAGACCATAGTAATGCAAGGCGGGTTTTAAGATACAAAACCCATGCAAAATTAACTGTATCCTAGACAAACTTCCCAACCTGTGCAATACAACTGACATTTCCCAGTGAGAAGTAAGTCACTTCAGTGCTGATACTCTTAGTTGACAGGCAAAAGGAGTGTAAGTCTGAACCAGTAAAAGCTTTTCAGGCTGCAGACATCATTCTTTGAAAGTCAAGACATGCTGCCGTGTCAGTATAGGAAAGACAGCATAGCATCCACCCCTTCCCAGAGAGAACATTTTAGCCATCAGTGGCAAGACCTTTGTCCCAGTCTGGTCAACAGGAGTCTGGCCTCTGACTTCACTGGAATCAGACTTTCACTGTGAGACACTAGTTAAATTTTACCTTACTTGGGCTGGCAATGCAGACTCCAGAACACATGCAAGCTAAGGTGAGTGTGTTTGCTGCTTGGTTGTTTTTAAAAACAGCATTAATTGTCTTAACTTATGAAAGACAATAGATTTTCCCCATGCAATGGAAGTACAAAAAATTAAACATTTTCAAATGGAGCTCCAAGGCAATTCTGGGGGTGCTAAATGAAGAGCTGGCCAGCTCTGAAGGAAAAAATTACTAAAGAAAAAATACTTTAGAAGATGTCTACTAAATCTTAAGTAGGAAGTTCTCTCCATTACTCTGGAGAATATATTGGTGTATATGTATGGGCCACAATGGTCATTAATTAGTATCAACACAATGCTTAAAAAGATGACATAATGCAAAAATAACAACTGCTCTTGTTTTTTTCATGTTTACAAGTGGCTTTATCAAGCTGCAGGATCAGGTCCTTACCAGAAACTTCCCAGTCTGTTCTACAAAGCAATTATTATTGTCCATATTAAGCTTTTTTTACATTGGTTCCCTTGCTACATCCTCGGACAATGTAAACAGTGGGAAGCCAGCAACAATTAACAAAAGACCTCAAAGATCATAGAGGACTGCAACTCTACATGGGTTTTGGAAATATAAGATTCCAGTGTGATTTATCAAACTGTGATGCAAGTTGAGAAGGAAAATGGACAGACAATTAAGATATATTTTCTAATGGAAAACCACAGGTAACAATAAGCCATATAGAATAGAAAGAGCATAATATAAAAACCCCAGTACTATAAACCGTGGGAAACAGAGATATTAACTAATCAAAGCAAAAAATGCATTTATGTGCAGGTAGCAGCATTTCTGATATGATGTGCATCTACATCTCTGTGTATGTATGAACATAGAATTTTGTGAATAAAGGATTCAAAGACTACAAGTGTCATCTACCTCGTCCACTTGCTGGAAAAGGCTATATTAACAAGCAGTACAGACCAATAAGAGAGGACCTATAGACTGATACAAATCACCCTGGAGTTCTGGTATTCAGACTACACACAGCTGGAAGCTTTGACTTCTAACTGGGTCTAGTCTGTTCCTATAGACTGTGAACACCTGGAGCACATGTTCCTGTCTAGATTCACCTGAAAGAAATGTAATTCCAACAGTCCAATTGACTTAAAAAGCACATTCCTCATCTGAAGTAGAAGTCATGCATATGTATCCAAAAAGTTCTGCATCAGCACCAGTTGTATTTGGATTAAAATTTCATATACTGTGTACACAAGAGTGTGATGCCAAGCTTACAGAATCACATTAAAAAAATAGGTTGGGAGAGACCTTTGGAGATCATCTAGTCAAACTTCCTGCTCAAAGCAAGGCCAACTTCAAAGTCTAATCAGATTGCTCAGGGTCTTCTACTGTTGAGTGTTGACTCTCTCCAGGGATGCAGATTCCACAGCATCTTTGGACAACCCTACTTAAACCACAATTGAAGTGGCCAGTGCTTAACCTGTCTTGTGAATTTTTTTTCTTTATATCCAATCAGAATTTTCTTTTCCTTTTGTTTTGCACCTGTATGAAGCGTCTGATTCTGCCTTTCTTGAGTCCTTTTGCTCTTCTCCAAGAACAAACTAAGTTGTCTCAGCCTTTTACGGTACTTTATGTCAAAATAACTACTTTAACGGTGTTCCAGGGGCCTCTCTAGTTTATTAATCTCTTTCCTGTACTGGTGGCATAAAGCTAGTCACAGTATTTTTAATACACCCTCCTAGTACCAAGTACAAGAGAATAATCACCTCCCTCAACCTGTTGGCTTTGCTTTTGCTGATGCAATCTGGTGTGGGGTTAGTATTCATCATCATACTTGCTGTCTATCAAGGCATCCAGCTTCTTTTCTGTGGAGTGGCAACTGGCCAGTCAGTACCCATCTTGTGTTACTTTGCAGGAATTTTGTACCACACGTGCAGGACTTTACACTTAGTTCCATGGAACGTTGTAGGGTTCTTGCTGGTCCATTCATCCAACTTGCTGGGATCCTTCTGTAAAGCAGTCCAACTCTCATGTTTCAAATGATCTCCACGGTCTAGAGTCATTCTGCCTTCCTGCTTTAGGCACGGTTCAGAAAATCCCAGAACACAAATCGACAACTGTGCAAAGTTAATTTGCTTACAAATTTCCAGAATATACAGTCCCTCCTATCACCAAGGTCAGTGACAAAGAAATTAAACAGAATTGGTCCCAGTGTCAGCCCTGAGGAACACTTAGATGGATATTGAATGACCTACTACCGCCTTTTGAGCCTGGTGCTCCAGCATTTTTTTTCACCCACTATGCAGGCCACCCATTTACTCCATACCTTCCCAGCTAGCTACAAGAATGCTGAGACTGTGTTGAAAGCCTTGATGAAGTCAGTTACATGAAACCTACTGCTGCCATCCATGGAGGAACTCATTTTATCACAGAAGGCAAGAATCAAGTTGGTCAAGCTTGATTTACCTGTGGTAAACCCAAGCTGGTTGTTCCAGTCATTTTATTGCATTTTGTGCATTTGGCTTACCAGAGACTATCAAAAATGACAGAATATAGCCTCTCAAATATATAGGAAGACTCCCTCAGCACTGTCAGATATAGAATTATAGAATCATAGAATCACCAGGTTGGAAGAGACCCACCGGATAATCGAGTCCAACCATTCCCACCAATCTCTAAACCACGCCCCATATTCCATCCAGATTCATGGATTTGTGTATGTCCACTCTGTTCAGATAGTTCCTAACTCAATTCCCTTCTACTATAAACAGAATCTCCCTCATCCAAATTCTACTACAAGGCACAGAGACCAGGGCCAACTGACAAAAGACATTGTATGTGAAGACCCAGACTTCTCCAGGTGCTTCATTAGTCATCACTTTGGTCTTCCTTCCACTGCCAATTGTTCCTGTAGAAGCCCATCTTGTTGTCCTCCACATCCTTGAATGGATTCAAACTCAGGTGAGTTTTGCCCTTGATAACTCTATCCATATAAGCCCACAGAGTGCTTTTATATTGCTCCTGGGTAGCCTGTCCTTTCTTCCACGACCTAGACAATTCCTTTTTAAATTTGAGCTCAGCTGGGAGATCTCTTTTCAGCCAAGCTAATCTTCTGCCATGCCTGCTCCTTTTCCTGTACACAGGAATGGACCATTTTTGTGTTTGGAAGAGCTTTTCCTTGATGATCAGTTAGGTGTCCTGGGTGCTTTTGTCCTTCAGAACTGCCTTCTGCAGTGTTCCATCAACTAGTTTCATGAACAAGCTAAAGTCCAGGACCTTTACTCTGCTACTTGCTTTCCTCTCTTCTCTCAGTATCTTAAAACTTGAGTACTACATGGTAACTGCATCCAAGACTGACATTAACAAACACATCCCTAAACAGTTGTTCCTTGTTTGTGAGTAGCAAGGTCAGTAAAGCACCACCCTTACTCTAGTTCTCTAGGACATTCATCAAAATGTTGTCCCTTCTGCATTCCAGAAGTCTGGATCACCATACTGTGTCACACTCCCAGTAAACACTAGAGCTGTTAAAGTTTCCCTGACAACCAGGGTCTAAACTAGAAGCACTCTCTTAAAAAGCTTTCATAGGATTATAGGCAAATTCAGATTGGAAGAGTCCTCAAGAGGTCTCCTGTCCAACCTCCTGTTCAAAGCAAGGTCATCTCTGTGATAGACCATGTTGTTCAGTATTCTATCCTATCAGGTCTTGAAAACCTCCAAGGACAAAGATTACTCAACCTCTCTGGGCCTACATTTCATTTCACTTCTTGGCTCCACTTAGGATGGAAAACTCCCCGTATAGCCAGTCAGAATCTCCCATATCAACTAACACCCTTCATCTCTCATCTTCTATGCATTACTATGTAGAGCCTAATTCCATCTTCTCTTGATATCTTCCTTGTAGAGATTGGAAAGCTGCAAGCTTTCCTTCCCAGGCTTTACCTCCTTTTGACCAGGCAGCCCTGTAAAAGATGCCACCACAAGATCTCTTACTGAGTTCCCTTCTAATCTTAACCTGTAAGCTCTTGACCAGCCTGTTGCACAGGCAATAGCAAAGCCCTGTGCATTCAAGGCACTCCTTTGAAGAGAATGTGGTGGCGTCCTTGTGTAAGAACCTGAGGTCATACACTATGGTACTGTAGTTATGTGAACTATCCCATTGTGTCTCTGCAAATCCCATTACACTACACTGTGGCAACTGTGCAGACTTCCTCCCAGCATATCTCCTACTAAAGACACTTCTGTTCTGCACCATTGAGTTGATCCAATTTGTCCCTAGAAGTCCCCATTTCTTGGAAAGGATCCTGTGGTCACGGAGTCCAAAGTGTTGCCATGACACCAGGTGCACAGACTGGTGTGAATATTCAGGATGCATTCACTCCTATATTAAGCCCTGTACTCATGCTTAAAACGCTTAAGTACTACTAGTGCACACATCAGGGAGTAGCAAAGTCTGATGACTGGCCAGGGCTTGGCAACCTCTGTGATGTCCTGGCTCCAGTCCCTGGGGAGGCAGCAAACTTTGGAAGTCATCAGGTCTGTTCAGCAGATGGATGTCTCCACACCCTATACCAGGGAGTCTTCAATCCCAGTTACCAATTACATCCTCTTAGTGGCACTAGTTATGAGTAACTGATCAGGTACAGCTGACCCAAACACCACTCTTGCCGAAACTCATTCCTTCTCTCCTGTCTCCAGGGTATGTACATTTTATTAAATCTATACTATTATTAGCCTCACATATTTGTGTTACTGAGGATGACACCAAGTATGGTTATTTCTTTCTGTTAACTTACCTGAAAGAAACTCTTCAAGACTGGAGAGTTCTTAACAGTGATACCTAAGATTTAGGCTTCTCAAAGTGAAAAGCATAGATGTAAGCAGCACAAACACAGCTGCTTATTAAGATGGCAAAAAAAGAAACAAAGCAAACATTCCTTATACTGTAAAAAAAAGAAGAAACTAAAAGCTTACATTTGTACATACATTAAAATCAAAATACACAAACAGAAGGTTCTATAGAACCAGGGAAGTTGATTACTTGTCCATGTCACGATGCATGCTGTTAATATTGAATGTGTGCACAAACCTTTAATGCCAGACTTCACAGATCTCACTGCGGTCAGGAAGAAAGCCAAAGCCATAAATGTAACACCTGATTTTCAGAGAAGATGGGGATTTGGAAAACAGTTTGGGAAAATCTCCTATGAGGATGCCTTTGAATCTCTCCAGAGAACATTGTCTGCAGCCTCCAGGCATTGGGATGTGGCACAAGGGCATTCATTCATCGCCAGGTCAATGCAGTGCAGCCAAGGCTGCTAAGCCCATCCCTTTCCTTCAGATATACATGGAAGGAAACTCCCCCTTCTGTCACTGGACTACACAAGACAGGGAAAGAGAAGAAAGGAAAAAAAACCCACTGTCTTCTCTCCACCATTTTAGAGAGAGAAAAGGAATTCATCAGTTGCTCTCCTATCTGACATCTAAATGGAAAAGGCAAGAGGCCTTTTCTTTCCTCCCTGCACTCAATGTGAAAGGATGCAGGACAGGAAGAGGGCAGGAAGCAGCCTACAAGAGGTAAGAAGAGATGCTAAACTTCCCCATGTCCTAATGCTGTTGCAGTTGAATCTGAATTCTTAAAAACCTACAACACAGCTGTGTAAAAGGACTTCAGGAAAGTTGGGGGACAGGGTGGGAAGGAGGGTGGGAGAAGGGAATTATTGCTTTCTCAGGAGAAGTATGCATTTTGCTTTGGTTTGTACTTGCATGTTGCACCCAAAGTGTTACACAACATAAAGCTTTATATAGCTATAGGAGAAAATATGCCCTTCACATGCCAGGGAAAAACCCCAACCACACCAAAATCTGTTTAAATCAAAAAACCTCACCCAAACCTGACAGGACTCTAATGCAGGCTGCTGACCAGGTACCACAGCAACAACAAAATTGGGCTTTAGAAAGTATTCCTTGCTTAGTTACGACAGAACAGCTTTCTCAGCATGATTCTGTGTAACTCCATGCCCCAAATTCACTAGCGTTTGCCAGACAGCAACGGCTACGGCAGGATTCCTTTGGCAAATGCTGTATCTCAGACTTTCCTCTTTCTCAATCTGCTGTGATTACTTGTCTAGTGGATAAATCATCTATACTAGAAAGAGGTGCAGTACTAAGACTTTAGAAGTAAACAATTTTATAGGAACATGTAGTATATAGAGAAATATAATTCTTACGTAGAAAAAATAGCGAGTGGAGAGAGATTAGAAAAAACATTCTGATAAACAAACATCATTTAAGTATTTTATTTCTTTTTCGCTCAGTGTGGAAATATTGGGTAACTGTTTGCTGTTCCTAGAAAGAATGGAATTCCATGCCAACAGCTGTAGTTATTTGTAGGAATTATAACACTATATTGAAGATTTGTGTTCCTGACAAAGGCAGAAGAATAGTCTTTTCCCAATTAAACAGACCCACACTATTTTTTTTAACTCTTACTGCAGCAGAAGTTATAACCTTCAAAACCAGAAACTCATGCTGCGGTTGATGTTTATAATGATTAAGTATTTTAATGCCACTCTGCACAGGGTGAACTGTTTTACCATGGGTTCTTAGACAAGCAAGAAACACACCCTATCATCTTGCAGTTGATTAAGGTGATTAATATTTACCTTCAAAACACATAACTAAATTTTCTCCTTGATATTTTAGGGTTTTACAATGATGTAAGTATCTGAAGGGGGCCTTCCAGTACCTGAAGGGGCTACAAGAAAGCTGGGGAGGGATTTTGTACAAAGGTTTGTAGTGATAGGATAAGGGGCAATGGGTATAAACTGGAGGGGTGCAAATTTAGACTAGACACAAGGCAGAATTTCTTCACTATGAGAGTGGTGAGGCACTGGCACAGGCTGCCCAGGGAAGCTGTGGCTGCCTCATCCCTGGAGGTGTTCAAGGTCAGGTTGGATGGGGCCTTGGGCAGCCTGGTCTGGTGGGAGGTGCCCCTGCCCATGGCAGTAGGGTTGAAACTGGATGATCTTTAAGGTCCCTTCCAACCCAAACCATTCTAGGATTCTATGCTTTTTGTACTTTTAAAAAGCTTTACCCAAAGCTGTGGTCATCTGGCAGACATAAATAGAGGAGAAAAGTGACCCAAAAGGCTGTTCTGTGCATAAAATAAACAAGCAAGGGGAAGGAATCCTCAGTCTCTTTGCTGCAATTGTACAGATGCAAGTGGCCCTACCTGCCTGCACGTCACACTCCTGATTCCCACAGAAAAACCTGTTCATTATGCTCTGCAGGATTAGGGTCTTCTGTGTTCCTTGGAACTACAGCAGGTAACAGTAAACAGAACTATTATTTTTAAGTCAAACTGACCTTCAGGAATAAAGCTCAGGATATCACAGGTTTTAAAGATCATTTATTTGCAAAGCAGCCAAACAGCACACTCTGGGTTGAATCCTGGGCCAATTTACAGTTACACTCCATGCTGCTCTGTGACCATTACACCAAGTTACACAACTTGGGAATCAATAAATCCATTGCCTTGGAAGAGTTTGCCCAAGGGCTCCCGATGAGTCAGTGGCAGTATCTTGTTTAGATCTCTAACCTGGGCTTCCATATCACAGCAGCTCGGTCCACCAGATCCCATTTACATCATATCACCAAAAACACTTTTTCTGCTATCCTTCTGAAATTCCTGTTTGTTTGGATTGGTTGGTTTGTTGTTTGTTTGGGACTTTTTACCAGAAGAAAATAAATTAAAAGCTTCTTAATAATTACAGTTGTGATTTATTTTTTGTTCAACTTGGAACTAACAAACTGTATTTCTCAGCTGAAGCAAAGATAAAAACTCTGATCTCTTTGAAGAAAATGCACAATAATCCAAAAGCCTACATGGAAAAATCACCATACACATGTGGTACACATGCCACATATCTGTACATTCAGACAGAGAAAACCTAATAGTCTGCTTTTATGGACTTTAAAATTCCTACAAGTAGTCAGTGGAAAATAAATGATAATAAAAGAAAACCTTTCTTCAAGGAAAAACTTGCCATCAGTCCTTAGTCCTGCAAAAGATCTGCAAAAACTGAGGCTATTTTGCTAGAATAAACAGAATTTTAACTGAGCATAAAAAAACGAACAGCAGGCATGAGATTTCCATAAGTATACATGATTCAAAGACTTTTTAAAAAAATAATCTGGGGCCATAAAACCAAATTAAATTTTAGGGTCTAAAGAAATTTTAGGGTCTAAAAATAGGTAGTGTGTATGTAGCAGGCTTTCTTCACTACAAATGGATTCTTTAAAAGAAATTGTCACTGACAAACCATTTATAAGAACTGTTTCCAATAAGGCAGAAGGTAAGTTATCTAGCATGGCAGTAAAGCACATTATTTAATTTGAAGTATGCTTATAGTTTTATTGGAGCCAATGTTTTTTTCCACTCAAGACCAAGCATATGCTCAGGTACTTCACCAAGACAAAATCTTACAAGTTGGTTGTTCAGAATGCAAAGTGAGGCTTTTTATCCCAAACTACATTTTCTTGCATATAATTAGCACTGACGATACCACCATAGTTTCTAATTCATACCAGGGTGCACTCAGCATTTATTAGGGCACAGATGGTGCTCTCTTTCTTTGGTTTCTAAAAAACATGCCTAGATATTAAAACAAACAGGGGTCTCTGCCTCTTATGCTTTTTCTAAACTGTATTAGAATCATAGAATCATAGAACAACCAGGTTGGATGAGACCCACCAGATCGAGTCCAACCGTTCCTATCAAACACTAAACCATGCCCCTCAGCACCTCATCCACCCATCCCTTAAACACCTCCAGGGAAGGTGAATCAACCCCCTCCCTGGGTAGCCTGTTCCAGTGCCCAATAACGCTTTCTGTTAATTTTTTTTTCTTAATTTCTAGCTTGATTCTCCCCTGGTGGAGCTTGAGTCTATTCCCTCTTGTCCTGTCCCCTGTCACTTGGGAGAAGAGGCCNCTTTACCCAAAGCTGTGGTCATCTGGCAGACATAAATAGAGGAGAAAAGTGACCCAAAAGGCTGTTCTGTGCATAAAATAAACAAGCAAGGGGAAGGAATCCTCAGTCTCTTTGCTGCAATTGTACAGATGCAAGTGGCCCTACCTGCCTGCACGTCACACTCCTGATTCCCACAGAAAAACCTGTTCATTATGCTCTGCAGGATTAGGGTCTTCTGTGTTCCTTGGAACTACAGCAGGTAACAGTAAACAGAACTATTATTTTTAAGTCAAACTGACCTTCAGGAATAAAGCTCAGGATATCACAGGTTTTAAAGATCATTTATTTGCAAAGCAGCCAAACAGCACACTCTGGGTTGAATCCTGGGCCAATTTACAGTTACACTCCATGCTGCTCTGTGACCATTACACCAAGTTACACAACTTGGGAATCAATAAATCCATTGCCTTGGAAGAGTTTGCCCAAGGGCTCCCGATGAGTCAGTGGCAGTATCTTGTTTAGATCTCTAACCTGGGCTTCCATATCACAGCAGCTCGGTCCACCAGATCCCATTTACATCATATCACCAAAAACACTTTTTCTGCTATCCTTCTGAAATTCCTGTTTGTTTGGATTGGTTGGTTTGTTGTTTGTTTGGGACTTTTTACCAGAAGAAAATAAATTAAAAGCTTCTTAATAATTACAGTTGTGATTTATTTTTTGTTCAACTTGGAACTAACAAACTGTATTTCTCAGCTGAAGCAAAGATAAAAACTCTGATCTCTTTGAAGAAAATGCACAATAATCCAAAAGCCTACATGGAAAAATCACCATACACATGTGGTACACATGCCACATATCTGTACATTCAGACAGAGAAAACCTAATAGTCTGCTTTTATGGACTTTAAAATTCCTACAAGTAGTCAGTGGAAAGTAAAAGATAATAAAAGAAAACCTTTCTTCAAGGAAAAACTTGCCATCAGTCCTTAGTCCTGCAAAAGATCTGCAAAAACTGAGGCTATTTTGCTAGAATAAACAGAATTTTAACTGAGCATAAAAAAACGAACAGCAGGCATGAGATTTCCATAAGTATACATGATTCAAAGACTTTTTAAAAAAATAATCTGGGGCCATAAAACCAAATTCAATTTTAGGGTCTAAAGAAATTTTAGGGTCTAAAAATAGGTATGTAGCAGGCTTTCTTCACTACAAATGGATTCTTTAAAAGAAATTGTCACTGACAAACCATTTATAAGAACTGTTTCCAATAAGGCAGAAGGTAAGTTATCTAGCATGGCAGTAAAGCACATTATTTAATTTGAAGTATGCTTATAGTTTTATTGGAGCCAATGTTTTTTTCCACTCAAGACCAAGCATATGCTCAGGTACTTCACCAAGACAAAATCTTACAAGTTGGTTGTTCAGAATGCAAAGTGAGGCTTTTTATCCCAAACTACATTTTCTTGCATATAATTAGTACTGATGATACCACCATAGTTTCTAATTCATACCAGGGTGCACTCAGCATTTATTAGGGCACAGATGGTGCTCTCTTTCTTTGGTTTCTAAAAAACATGCCTAGATATTAAAACAAACAGGGGTCTCTGCCTCTTATGCTTTTTCTAAACTGTATTAGAATCATAGAATCATAGAACAACCAGGTTGGATGAGACCCACCAGATCGAGTCCAACCGTTCCTATCGAACACTAAACCATGCCCCTCAGCACCTCATCCACCCATCCCTTAAACACCTCCAGGGAAGGTGAATCAACCCCCTCCCTGGGTAGCCTGTTCCAGTGCCCAATAACGCTTTCTGTTAAATTTTTTTTCTTAATGTCTAGCTTGATTCTCCCCTGGTGGAGCTTGAGTCTATTCCCTCTTGTCCTGTCCCCTGTCACTTGGGAGAAGAGGCCATTACTCTCCTCTCTATTTTGCCACAGTAAGAAATAACAGTAACCTTTGATCTAATCTGGAAACCTTTTCTCATTTACACACAAAATTTGTCAATAGGATTATCAAGTATAGTCAACCCACTTAAAATGAGAAAACCTGATATGCGTAAGGCCAGCAAGTTAGTCAGAAGTAATCAAGAACAGGAACAAGCCATCCACAAAACAATCAAGTGAACAAAAATCGGAAACAATTTTTCTAGTAACAAACTATGCAGTCCTGACTGCACGCAGTGCCTGCGTGTGTGTTTCTGGAACTGTAAAGAGTACGCAACAACTTAACCAGCAATTAGCAAATGAACAGCTGATTTTTAAGGCAAATAAAGAGCATTAACCTGACAGGATTTGTCATAACAGCAAGCAAGGTCTTTTCCAACACACTCAATGCCACAAGTCTGCATAGTGCTGAGAACCTGCAGTGTTTTCCCCTATGGGCAACACAGGACATTTATTTCCCTAGTTCTGAAAATTATTTTTCCATTTCCAAGCAAGCATAAAGCAACCTCCATGGAGATCCAACAGAAAGACAAGCTGTCATGATGTTCCATTAAGAATGTCATAAGGTAAGACAATGTCAGATTTGTCCAGCAGATCTTGACAAAAAGTCCTTGAACGTGCAGTTAATTGGGATGCAGATGCACATGATTGTCAGCAGGTCTTAGTCACCCATCTTCACAGGTTTTCAGTCTCATGTAAAGCACTTTGACACTGGAAAAATCACACATCATGTGCAACAAAATACATATGACCAAACTCAAATGGGGCAGGGGATGCAGGGGTGGAGGGCTTGGAGAAAGGTTAATCTAACCGCTCAGAAACAACGTTCCCTACTGAGACCTATTTAATTACCTCACTGGTAACGTGAGGTTAGCAGCCAGTGCATGCTGCTAGAACTTATGGCAAAAAACATGCAGTTTCTTAAAAAGCAGTTGTCTTGACTTCAAAACAGTTCAACAACTGCACGTATGTATTGGTAAAGAAATCAATTCTGAAACATCAAGTCCAGAAAACTAGGTTTAGAAGTACATTTAAATGCCAGAAAGCCAAAGATTTGACTAAACAGGATTATTTAAAAATCTGCTAAATTGGTTATCTCCTAAATTTGTTTTAAAATTAAGCAAAGGCTAGTAATTTTGGAAGTAACGATCCTAAATATCTGCACTCCTGTAAACAGAATAAACTAAATAAATTGGCATATGCTACTAAATCAGAACGACATTAAAATCATAGTAAAACTAAGTAAATAAAAATTCTGTTAATATGATAAAAATAAATAAAAATTCTGACAATATGAATAATCCCGAAACTGTAAAACATACATAAAACAAACCATAGTCAGGTAAGGATGATGAAAAGACTGTTCTGCAGCTAGTCAAAACTACTTTTTATAGCCTGTTCCCTTTGAGGTAATGGAGTCTGGGTCCTCCTACATCCCAGCCTCTCACGAGGTAGCCTCTCCTGCTGTATCCTGGTCTCCTGAAACTCATGCTGAATCAGTTCAGACTTTGCAGTACTTCCTGGTATCTGGGTGCCTTCCAGGAAACTCAGGCTGTGCCCTTTTTTTGGTATCATGCTCCACATCTACATGATGCATAACTGTAAATTAGTGATATATGCAATGCTTTCAAAATTGTGGCTTGAGAACAAGCTTTAAAATATCAACAACAATGATCCTGGCCTTACCTGCAGGATCTTGTACTCTTATTTCCTTACGCTTTGCCACCAGCTTCTCTTTAACCCACGGGAACTCCTGTAAGGAATCCAAGAACACATCAAAAGCCTTGGGTCCTCTGGTGGGGAGGATATCAAGAAGCATCATAGTTCTCCTCTGATTGGTGGTTTGGGATTTTATTTCTTGAACATGGCTGTCTGTGAGAATCCCTTCTTGGTAGAGATACTGAATAACAATTCCATCCACCAGCACCTCTGTGCAGAGCTCCAGGCGCAGGGAGCGTAAGAGCTGCTTGTCTCTAGCATCCATCTGGCAACCTACAGAGGAGTAGGGAAATGCATGAAGATTAAAATACTTCAACATTTAACATCCAGAAGTGATTCCTGAACATCTAGAAGTGATGTTTGATACCTGGCAACATTTAGGAAGAATGCCTAATTCATAATCACCACCTTGGGGAAACTATTAATGGTCCCCACCATCTTCTCTCCACTCAGACTTCACAGTCCATGAGCTAAAATGCAGACATTTCTGGGAACTATTAGACTCTAAGAAAACATTTGGCCTTGTGAAGACTGATCCTTTGGTGGAATAAACCCCACGCCAAATAATCCTGCTAGTTTACTGGTTGAGGTCCATACTAAAGACCGCAGGAACATGGTTTTAAATTGCAAGAGGGAAGATTTAGATTAGACATTAGGAAGAAATTCTTCAGACGAGTGTGCTGAGACACTGGAATAGGTTGCCCAAGGCTGTTGTGGCTTCCCCCTCCCTGGAAGTGTTCAAGACCATGTTGGATGTGACCTTGAGCAACCCTGCCTATTGCAGGGGGGTTGGAACTGGATGATCTTTAAGGTACCTTCCAACCCAAACCATTCTATGGTTTGCTAATCCTTGAGAAACTATATCCCCAAAAAGTTAAGAGAGATGTCACACCCGACCTTTGTTCCTGATGCCTCTGATGCAACTGCTGTTGCAATGAAAAAGCAGCAGCAGGAGTGGCAGATGCACCGCAGCCAGGCAGCAGCAGCAGCAGGGACAGTGTCAGCAGGTAACTTTGGCCTACATTATGCATTTTAATTTTAGGAGGGGTAGAAATGTACCTTACACACTAGGTTGTTCTCCCCCCGACTCATCCTGGTAGGCTGCTTTGGAACTCGACTGATCTGATTGTAAGAAACTTTATATTTCCATCTCAAATTTATCCACCTTCTATTTATAGGCATTTGTTCTGCCAAAACTGTACTTTAGCTTAAGTAGCTCTTCTCCCTCCTTCGTATTTACCCTTCTAATGTGACAAGAGGAAACAATCAGATGACCTCTGCCAGCTTCCATTTCACTTGACTAACACCAACTAGACAAAAGCTGGAAAAGATGCACTTTATAGCCTCTCTGCAGAAGAAGAATCAAGGTCCAGAGAGACCAAACAACTCATCCAAGACCATACCAGGAGTCCATGCCAGATCTATGAATCAAATCAAGATGTCTAGTCTAGTTCTTAGCAACAAACACATCCCTAGGACAATTAATAGCACTTGAAAACGAAAATGATAGAGTCATACAATTACTTTCTCATGATTAAATAATGAAGTAAAAGAAATGCAGCAGGTGTTGAGTGTGATCACCAAGAGAATTTCTGCTAATTAAACTAGAAGCTGCTGTTCGAACAGCTAGACCTTGCAGAAACTGTACTTCATTCAGCTTAAGGATACAAGGAGAAACACAGACTTTCAAAGCTTTTGTGAGAAACCTGCTAAAGTCTTTATATTGTCAGATGTGCCCACTGATTCCCAAGACCATAGCAAATATAAGTTGGTTGGCCTGGTTGTTAAAATCTAGGGCAGGCAAAGAACAGAACATACAGGCACATAAACCGCATCTTGGACAGAACGCAAGAACACAGGACCATGAGGGAGACTGGAAAACCCCATCTAACAACCCCTCGACAAAGCCACTTTCTGAAAACACTTCCTCTAAGTGCTGAAAGCATTGCAGGATGACATCTTCCCAGGAGGATGTTATCTTTCCTGAGTTAGTCAGTATATTTCTTGTATATTGAACTGAATTTTGAGGTGCCCATCTTCTGTCTAGGGGTCATTTGGGAATCAAATAACAGCTACCCTAGTGGATGTCCTTAAAAAAAGCTAGTTTGCTAGGCACAGCTCAAACATCAAACTCCATCACAGAGTGAGATGATAGTGTAAGCAAGGAGATAGAAAAAGAGCAGGCAAGAAAGAAAACCAGTTTTTCCCACTTCATGTTAGGATGCTTATTTTGTACAGGTGAAGCTGAAGATTCGGGCCTCTAACACCACTACCTTTACACTACTTGCAGCAATCATTAGACTAAAGGAAAACCAGGTAACTTTCAGATAGCAGTTACCCACCACTTCTCCCTTCCAGGATTCTCTGACCACCCCTGAGCTCATGAAGTCCTTGCAGACTTCAAAACAGGCACCCAGCAGCAGCTCTGAGGGCATTACCTCATTCCAAGTCGAAAACTGTTTCAGATGCTACAAAGCTCTTGCACATCACATTGTGCACTGGCCACTAAAAGTCCCTATCCAAAAGCTTTCTTGCCGACATGCCAGATGAGGAACATCAACTTCTCCAGTCACTAAAGAGCACTTGGTAAGTTCCCCTTCTTCATTACTAAGGCTTTTCAAAAATGAAGTCTTTTCAAACCACCTTACTTTGCATCTTCATGCACTGAAAAATGGCTATCAAGCCATAAACCTGAAGCACAAATTTCTGCTGAAAAGGGCTTTAGGCTTGCTGACTGTGGAGTGAGTACAACTGGGGTTTTAAAGCATTTAACACGAAGGTCACCAGCCCTGTAAACTTCCAATATGGGGCATATTGGTACTCAAGGTCTCCTTAAAGATTAAATATTTCTTTGTGTGTGTTTATGGTCAAAAGGAAATGTCTGGATCAGGAACTAAGCAACCAGATATGGAAATGTATCAGGATTTTGGCGTGTAACAGTGTAGGGACAGTGTTATATGTAGCATGGAATTAATTTATATTAATTTTAATCACAGTCTATATCTAGGGAACTACAGTAAGCTCTACAATAAATTTTCACTAGTAATGCTGCTGCTAGAGGGACAGCAAAAAGATAATAAGTCCATTTTATCCAGAAAACGACATGGCTTAAACCTTCCCCAGATACTCCTGAAAACACATCTTTTCCATTGTAGAGCCAAATTTTCAGAAACGTACTCCCATGTCCTGCTGAAGGAGCACAGTCCCATCCCTACATCATTACAGACAGGTTTGGATTTGTCTGGATGTGACATAGAACCTGTCCGTGGATGAGGGTAAAACTTGTTAAAACCTTGATCTTAGGAGAAAAATGAAAAAAGGAAAAAAAGAAACATTTTGGGCATAAAATGAACATTCACTTAGCTCTTGGCTAGAAACACTTGGGCATTTTCCCACACACCAACTGCACAGGCCTGTGTATGGCTTGAATCATAGAATCATAGAACAACCAGGTTGGAAGAGACCCACCGGATCATCGAGTCCAACCATTCCTATCGAACACTAAACCATGCCCCTCAGCACCTTGTCCACCCGCACCTTAAACACCTCCAGGGAAGGTGAATCAACCACATCCCTGGGTAGCCTGTTCCAATGCCCAATGACCCTTTCTGTTAAATTTTTTTTCTTACTGTCTAGCCTGAATCTCCCCTGGCGGAGCTTGAGGCCATTCCCTCTTGTCCTATCCCCTGTCACTTGGGAGAAGAGGCCATTACCCTCCNATTGAGCATGTTCCCATTGTGAGGAACACTTATTCACTGGTAAAATATTGAAAAGGACCAAGTCTTTGAATCAAAGGCAACAATATTTTTGTTTTACAATTCAATGCTGAATCGGATGCCCTTCTAAAAAAAAAGCGGCATCCCATCTTACAACAGCAGTGGGTATGTTGACTAGTTTTAGACAAAGAATCACATAAGTCCCCAAAGAATGTTCATTTTTTTATGTTATCCAGTCATGTCTAGAGACTCTCTTCTGTTTATCTCCTGATCTAGGACAACTATAACTTACAAGACAATTAAGCATATCAATAAATTCTTGCAATTCTAAAACAGTGTTTATTCTTTCGGGTTATTTATCTATGTCTGGAGATTGTCTACATATTAGCTCTTGATACAAGACAGAATTATATTACAAGATAATTAAACATACAAACCAGCTCCAGCAGAACTCACCAGTTAATTCTCACATCATGTTTCTGACTAGCTAAGTTCCACCCTGCCTAAGGTGGGATTCTGGTTATTCCTGGCATGCCCATAGGTTACAAACCTAACCTCTCCCTTCCCCCTCCTCATCCCCCTCAAAAAACTGAAATCTTCATTTTTAACTCCTTCCCTGTAGGGGAGAAATTTTAGGAATATTTGTTTACCTTTATGAATGAGGTTTTTACTTAGGAATAGATTTTTTACTGTGAGGGTGGTAAGGAAATCTTTCACTTTGAGGGCAGTGAGGCACTGGTACATGTTGCCACTGGTACATGGCCCCATCCCTGGAGGCCAGGTTGGATTGATACTGAAAATGTTGGCACATAAAAACTCTCTAAGGTTCATTTTGGAGTTTTATAAAGCAAACATCCTTAATCAAGCTTGAACAACATGTGAGAATGATGTCCATCATGTGCAATGAGACAAAGGCTAGTTAGAGAATACATTTCCCACTTACATTCATATGTATAAATTTTCACAGAAATCTTATGCATATTCCATTACTTTCCAAAGTCTAATGCTATGAAACTCTGCAATAATAAAAACTCTGGCTAATTTGGAGATGGCTCCAGCTCTCCCTACGTGACCTTGGATTTGAGATTAGGATGAATTCCAAATAGAGACAATTACAGAAAAGGAGACATCTGTTTAGCACAAATTGTTCCTCACACAATACGATATCATCTTCAAAGAAAGGACAGTGTCTGAAGAACACTGGTTTAAGGAAAATATGCTATTAGAAAAAGAAAACATCTATCATAGAATCACCAGGTTGGAAAAGACCTCTTGGATCATCAAGTCCAGCCATTCCTATCAGACAGACATTCTGCCTAACTTTCAAATCACAAATACTCACACAAAACTTTACTGCACTTTAGCTTAAACAGAAATATTCCACTTCGAAATATTCTGCATAGTGTATCAGGATGAGCAACCTGATGGGAGGTGTCCCCTCCCACGGCAGAGGGATTGGAACTGGATGGGCTTTAGGATCTCTTCCAGCCCAAGCCACTCTGTGATTCCATACGGGAGGTCGGGAAGCCGCTTCCCGCAAGCAGCCGGGGCACCCCTGCCCGACCAGCTGCCCTCCCGCCCCCGAGCACCCCTGAACCGGCTCAGCAGCCCTCGCTGCGGCGGGGCGGGGTCTGCCGCAGCCTCGTAGCCACGCCCTCTCCTGTTAGCCACGCCCATACCCTTTATACCTTGCCGCGGTCACGCCCCCTCCTCGTGCCCACGCCCCCTCCGCATAGCCCCTTCTCCGTACCTCAATTCATCATCTAGCCACGCCCCTCTTAGCCACGCCCGTCCCCGCACGCCATCCCTCGCGTAGCCCCGCCCCTCGGCCCCGCCGCGGGACGCCTTCCCTCCTCATTCCCCTACACCGGCACTCGAGGCAGCGGGAGCGGTGTTGAGCCGTTGCCGGCACCGCATAGTGAAGCGCTGCGAGAGCGGGGCAAGCCCCGCTCCGGCCGCTGCCGCGTACTTACAGCAGGGAAGCGGGAAGTAGCCGGGGTGCCCGCGGAGCCTGCGCGGGCAGCACCATCTTTGTTGAAGGCAAGAGGGCTTTGCCGGAAGCCGCCGCCGCCACCGCCCTGCCGCGGGCCGGCCGAGCAACGGTCGCCGCTGCCGGCCCCGCTGGGGGCGGAGGGGCCGCCGCCGTGGCGGCCATGTCAGATGTGGGCAGCGCGGCACGGCGCACGTCGGCCATGGCAGATGCGGGCAGCGGAGCCGGGGCAAGACGCGCGGCCGCCATGTTAGTTGTGGGCAGCGCGGGTAGTGGGGGCAGGACGCGCGGCCGCCATGTCAGCTGCGGGCAGCGGGGGACAAAACGCGTGGCCGCCGTGTCCCTGCCGCCTCCCGGCCGGGCAGGTGAACCCCGGGTCGGGGGACGCGTGCGGCGGGGGGTCTGGCTGCGGGGAACCGTGGGAACGTGCGGCTAGCGAGGAGAGAGGGCGAGGAACGGAGAGGGGCTGCAGGGGGAAGGTTGAGGGGATGTCGGGGTGGCTTGAGGGTCTCAGGGGCCCTGAGGGGAGCTGAGGGTGTTGGAGGGGTTTGGGGGAGTAGGTGGAAGGTTTTGGGGTGTGGAAGGGGGTTTGAGGGCTTGTTGGACAGGTTTGGAGTGGGATTGCTACTGGAGGGATTTGAGGGGGTGTTGGAAGGGGTTGGAGGTTGTTGGAGGGTATTGGGGAGGGTGGTTGTGGAAGCGTTTGGGCGGTGTTGAAGGGGTTTGGAGAGGAGGGGTGGCGTTGGAGGCGCTTGTCGGAGGGTTTTTGGGGAGGAGGAGGTCAGAGGAGTCTAGAGGGGGTGGTTTTGGAGGGATTTGGAAGGGGAGGTGTCCCCCCAAAAGAGGCTCCTTTCCAAGAGTTTGGAGGAACCACTGCACTTTCTGCATCTGGAGAGTGGGGTTGTTTCAGAAGTGGAGGACTTGTATCTAAAATTAAATTAGAAATTGCCGAGTTTCCTTGCTATTAGAAGCAGCTGATCTCGTTACTCCCTAGGGGTACTGGTTCCTATCTGCAAGTGTTTGCTGAGCCAAACTTCATCCAGGTGCTTGTATCATCATCTTGAACCTACAGCGATGTTGTATTGAATACGATATATATTTTCTTGTATTACTTTCATCTGAACAGCCTAAAAATGAAGAAACTTTCATAGATGAAAACCAGTTAGTGAGACCCAACCTTTATCTAACAGTTTCCAGGTGCTGAGCACATTCTCATAGTTCTATTAAGCTGTCATTGAATGCGAAAACTTGTCTTTCACATTATATATGAATCTTCCAAACCAAAGTATGGCAGAAAAGGGAAAACTCTGATTCACAGAGCTGTAAAATCAAGGCAGTGTAATTTCCTATCGCATATCATCAAAGAACTTTTTTCCATCTTTACATAGGTGTTGGGTGTCACACGGGCTTGAGCAGTGTCAGACCTTTTCTTTTGAGTCAGGACTGCAGTAGCGATGAAAGGAAAATGAAAAGATCCTGCAGAGCTGAAACACTACCTCAAAGCTGCAGGCACCCACAGCAAGCTGGCTGTGCTCTGCTCAGCTTGCTAATGCCTACCCTCTGGAAAAACAGGAAAGGTAGTTGCTGCAGCTGGAAAGGTTGCTGCTGTTTGAATCCCATTTGTATGTTCGGTTTAGATTAATCATACAGATTCAAGGGTATTTGGGGCTTAGTTATGAAAACCTTTACATGCTTTTCATAAGTATTGTACCCAGGAAGTATTTGCCATGGAAAAAATATATCTGAAAGTCTTGGCAGAGCTCGTGTACTGCATATGCTCAACATGATATTTATCTTCAAGATTTTGCATGAAGATGCACACTTGGTCGCAGTTAGAAAGCTTAGATCATTTTCCTGGGGTTGACAGCAAAGTTGAGAACTTATGTGGATAGAGAATGTAAATCACAATCTTAATGGCTAAATTTCCATACTGGATTTAAGAAATGTTTAAAAAACTATATACATTTATTATGTGGCCAGCAGGGGTGCTACTTATTTGGCAATTTTAAAGCAATATTTTGGTTCATTTGACATAGTGCTTTTATCTAGGATTTTTTTCTGCATAAAAAATGTGATAAAGGGGTTTGGATTGCTTTTAAATAATTGATAAATAATATTTTATTCCAATATCCGTTAAAATGGGGTAAGTGGTTTTCGTCTCACATACGCATGTTAGTCTTCTAGGAACACAGACATAAAAATACTCATATGGGTTCCTTCAGAGTAATGGATTAAGGTATTTACTGTGACCTTGACAACACTGGAAACCACAGAAGTCAGTCATCATCTGTAACTCTAAGACAAGAAATACACTGCTGTTGCAGCCAAAGTATGACTTAGTTTTATATTTTCATGTCATGGATAGTTTGTCATACCCATCGTGAGAAAATACATTTGTCAACAATGCAAACCAGCACCAGGGAGCAGAGAACAACATAAACCATCTATAGGATTGTTCCTCAAAACAGAGCTGTACAGCCACTAAAAACTTCCTTTCTTGACTTCTTGTATTTCTGATGCCAGCTTTTTTTTTTCCTTCCAGTTAGTCACTATATAAGGAATTGCATTATATCTGGAATGGGAGTGACCAGACTTGGAGACTTAAAATATCACATCATTGTAATCCTGACAGCTGCATCTAATTGCAGATAGTGTGCCTACATTTTAGAACAGAAAATGAACACGAGCAGTTACATCATTTGCATTTGCCATATCTTTTTGCCAGATGAGGCAATTAGAATTATTTGTTTTATACTGTCCAAGGATGTCTTAGAAAGTTAGCAGAACATGTGGATATGCACAGAGCAACGCCAGTTCCTGCTCAAGTAAATGGTAGCAGTCGTACAGCCAGCATTTAGTCACATCCTTTGCTTACAGTCTAAACAGAGATGTAAAGATGGAAAGCAGTGAGAGGAAACAGATATGCCTAGGAAGGAAGAGGTTGACAGCAGAGGTCCAAATCTGATTAAAGGGAAAATCTGGTGTTTGCTCTTCCTTCTACTGGTTTATAACTAGTCTTGCAGATTCACAAGCGGAAACTAAATGTGCTACTGGTGTTTTGGGTTTATCTGTAGCCTGGGTGTTGTTAATATTCTACAGTTACAGAGTAAGGATGCACATGGGTAATACTGTAAAGCCAAAGTGAGAAGGCTTTAAACTTTTCAGTTTGGTTCTCTTTGGGTTCAGCCCTGACTCAGGTTTGTCCAGTTCAATTTTGATCCAAGCTCAGAAGGGCAGTTTGATTCTGTTCCAGTTTTGGGGACAGAAAAATTTAAGTACAAGTATAATGAGATTTTTAAAAGAAAAAGCTTTTGAGAGGATCCTTTTTGCTAATTAGAGTCAAGCTGTATCCTAGCATGTACTTTTCTTATTTTCCTACAGACTAATTTGTTTCTGGTGATAACAAGAGCCAAGATGTGTTTTTTAAAACTAGTGCAAGCAGATTTAATCTATTAGGAGTATGCTGTTTTCAATTGCCTGTAGGTCAGCATTCCAACTTTAAGGACAAAGGAAAAGAAATACGAGCCTCTAAATTTGTTTGTTAAAAACACATCTAATTAATTGATTAAATCTCTCTCACAACATCTGAAAGGAAGACAGAAAAACAGAAACATAAATTACACAATTCCCTGTCATCTCAAGAAAAGTGAGCACAAAAAACCCCACCCATTTATTAATGTAGTGTATCTCAAAAACTTAAAATTTAAGTTGGAGAGACCCAGACTCGGTGGCCTGAAGACCAGATGAGGGTCTTGCAAGCTGTTGCTGTCCCGGGTAATAATCCCTTCCTCCCTTTCCTCTTCCCCCTCACTCTGGGCTGTGTTGCACTTCCCTTTGCAGCATGGCCCTTCCTAATGCCAACATTCAGGTTTCCCATGCCAGCCACTGAAAACCAGGCTGATGCCAAGGAAGGGAATGTTTTGGTATGGGAAGGCTGCCCAGTTTGTAGACTGAGTGCCAGCAGGATCCGAGGGTGCTGGACCATGGTTGGGAGTTGGTGTCACCCTTAAGGTGGCATTTGATACTCTGAAAGTGATTCCTGAGAAAGGATGACGGGACTGAAGTGTATCACTGAAGGGGATCAGCCCTTGGGCTGCTGCTTAGATTATTCTGGTACCTCATAACTTCTCATTCATTTAAATAATAAAGGCTTTAAATTAAATACAGTTCAAAGAGAGACTATAAAATGTAGGTGACACATTGTGAAATTCTTTAAAAGTATTATTTTATTAAAAGGCGTCTCCAGCATGTAGATAAAATACAGCACCAAAAGTTTGAAACGTCTTAAACCACAGGGTTTGAAGTGACTGTAGTATCTATACATTTACATTTGTTTCAATAATAAAAATAAGTGTTTATTAGCAGTACTGAAGGAACTAATTCTTATGCTGTTTAGTTTGATACAGCTAATCTCTAGCCAAAAGTTGAATGCAGAATACTTATAAAAAAAGAGAGCAGGCACCAAATGTGAAACTCTTGTATTCATTCCAGAAAAAAAAATCTCTGCAGTTAATTGTAATAAAACCCCTGCAATTAGTATTTGCAAAATGTGACTCAGTATTTCTCAGAATTTTTAGTCCATTTCTTTAAATACGTAAATAAACATAGTGCTCTGTTTTTGAAGTTTAATGTGAAAATGCTTTGAGGAGACCAGTGAAATACTGGAAGCCTCTAAATATTTATTCCAGACTTATGAAACTATTTTTAAATGTAAAGCAACCATTTAACCTGAAGATCAAACTTTGACAAATAACTAAAGGGAATTTAAAATTCAAGTCTGAAGCCTTTTCACAAAACCAACTTCTTTTGCTTGCAAATTACAATATATTAATTTAGATAAAAGACTGGAAGGCTGGTCTTATTTAGATTAGAATAACTACTGCTTTTTGTAATATTTTCCCAGGCTTTGAACTGGACAAACTCATGTACAGTACCTGTATTTTTAAAAGTTCTTACTTTCCGGTTAAGCTTTTCAGGAGCTAGTGATGGTGCATAGAAGGTTTTTACAAGTAGCCCAGGAAGGGATTTCCAGCTGCTTACACTTTTTCTGTAAGTCTTTTTAAAGAAAAAATACTCTTGGATTAAAAATTCCTTTACTCTATTTTGTTCCCTTTCAAAATGAAACCTGTCTGCATTCATGGTTACAGTGGGCTAGTTAAGCAGCCAGCAGTAAGCACTGCGTCCTCCATCAGGGGAGTTAAAAAAAATGAATTTCCAGAAAACAATATCTTCTGGATGGCAGTCTCTCTTAAAGACAACATGCATATGAAGCACATCATGTTATGAAGGAGTTGTGATGCCACTTCTACTGCAATCTAATTAGATCAGAATCTCATTCTTCCTAGCAATGCAGCAGTTAAAAGGTATTGCCATAATTGCAGTTTACGTCCCTATCAATGTTAATTGAAATATAAGCAACCTTTCACACCATGCTGATAAATTACAGAATGTTAAGTCCACTGCCCACTTTACAGACTGTTACATTGTAGCTAAAACAGGCTCAGCCCTGTTTAATACTGCTCTTCGTCTGAGAAAATGAACCGGCTAAAAATCCCGTGAACAGTTAGTTGATCCACAGCTTATTCTGCGCTCCAGACTGTCAAAAAGCATTTCAGGGAAGAAAAAAGCAAATGTATGATGTGTGTAATATAGGTGACTAGAGCAGCCCCTTAAATTTGGAGATTCCCCCCCAGACAAACTGAGTTTGGGTACAGAGATCCAGCTGAATGGATCCTCTCTCAGGACTGCAACCTAAAGAGATGGAATTAAATAGTAACAAAGCATTTTGAAAATTGATTTTACAGCTTTCAACTATCAGTCTTACAACTGCTTCTTATATAATTCTTGTTATCAAGTCTGATTCAAATAACCTCAATAAAGTCAAAAGAAAAATTTGCACTGGGCTTTGAGTCTTTTCCCATGTTTAACATACCTCTGCATTTACTATTTGGTAACCAACAGAGCATCGAATTGCAATCCTCAGCTATGAAACATCAGTTATGGAACAACTTGACTGAAACAAAAGGATTTACTTATGTAAACCCTGCCTGCCAGTGAAAGAAAAATTGAGGCAAGAACATCGAATCTGCTTGTGTTTCTTTAAATGTATTTTTTCTCTTTACAGCACTCGGCATTAAAACTTTTCCTGGGTATTATCTGTTTGAACTTTTTCCAACTAAATTCCAGCTCATTCCTTATGCTAAAGTAAATAGCTTTTGCTCCTGCATTTATTCCTCCTTAATACCATAGAAAGTAATGGTATTATTCTGGTATTTCATTTCCTAGAAAATTAATGGTTCCAACTGTGAAAGAAAACAAACCAAAACACAGGTGCACTTCTTTTTTTAAACAGGATTTAAGAAGAATAAAATCCACAATTTATCAGGCAGATTAAATACCATAATTATGGTGATATGTTATTACATTTCCTAGACTTTTTCACAGGCACTGGCTACTTCAAAGCTCTGGAGATAACCTGATTAATAAACACAGTTAATCCCTCTCCCCTTTGGCAGCCCTGGGACCAGGAAAAACTGATTTTGCTGTAACCTTTGTTTTTTTCTTTTTTTTTTCCCCTCTCCCTGAAACTCAGTTATTTAAGCAGGCCTTCTTTATATTTGGGTTCAAATTGCATGCTGATACTAATTGCTCCCATGGACCGTGAAGCTCTACTAAGACAACTTTCAGCATTGTAATAATTCTGATGTTTATCTGATAAACCTTGTGGTAAGAGCCACCTCTCATAGTAGCTGCTGGCTTTTCCATGTTCTGTGGCAGCAAAAGCCAGACAGATAATTCCTTCCTCAGCAGCAGAATATCTTCTCATCTGGTTTCTAAGACAGTGGGTAAGGGCCAGCCAGGACAAACACTGTTGCCCTTAATAGCCCCTGCCGGCAAAGACACTGTCTCCTGGTTTCTTTGACTGATCTCCAGCCTATGGTAGAAATTACCTGATTCCAGCAACACTGCAATTGACCCCTCATGCTGTAAAGGGGGCCCAGACGTTGGTAATCTGAAGTTATATGTTGGTGGGATGTTGTTTGCAGGCATTTTCAGTCATGCTTGGGGCTTAGCAGAACTGAGGCCTGCTGAAGTTAACACCAATAAAGCAGTGGTTTTCAGGAGCTAGGCTGAGATACCAAAGCAGCTTGTCATCTCTGCTTCCTTTGTGTAAATGCTAACCAGCTGAGACCGTTCAAGTAATTTCTAGTTATTCTGTTTGGAAATCTGTGGTTTATGTACTAAAAGTTCCATTTATTTCTGTAGTTTTTTTAAAAATAAAATATCTCCTTTTGACAGTAAAGTCAGCAGTCAGTATGATGCTTGGACTTATTTTAGTGACAGCAAAGTCAGCAGGAGTTTTATTTTACTTTATTTTAAATGATCGTTAGACACAACACCCACATATAAAGGTCTCTCTTCCTATTTCCATCATGTATGCTGGCTTGAGAAGAACAAATCAGTGACACCACTCGACTTACTTTATGCTAAATCCTAAGATTATAGCCAAAGGAAAAAATCCATGGGAATTTTATTCGGAATACAAGAAAAAGCTCTTGAATAAAACATCTAAGTAAATAATTCTTTTTTCTGCAATCCTGAATAAGGTAGTTTACCTAAGGTAAAACGTCAAGGTAATTTACACTTTGCTAAGACACGAGAAGTGGCTAAGATATAGGAATTAATGCAACTACAGAACTACATCCTTCCTATCATATAGATTCTGGTTTTTTTTTAGGTTATTAGACTCACGTCTCAAATTCTAAAGCTCCAAAGTTTGCAGTGGGGCATAAGTTCCAGATTGTTCTGAGATATAAAAATAAACCTCTCTGCCCCCATATTCTAGTGAACAATTTTTTTCTTCTTGCTAGTAATTATATATTGTTTATCTAGAATGTGTTTACATAAAATATAATTAGGACAATACTGATGAGATAAGATTAAAGTAAAATTACTTCTAATGCAATGGGTGCAGCTGCTTGGTTGTGTTCCCACTCTACACACCCATCTTGTACTTGAACCATTTTCTGTCTCAGGTGATAACACTAGCAGCAGGGAAATACCCATATGATTAAAGTCGAGCCTTAGTTCACACTTCTGCTGGGTTAGTGCTAAACTAAATACAGTCGCTGATTCCATTTTCATCATCTTGTAATTACTTTTTCCATTATTTTCTCAAGCATCACTTTTAAGGATTGTGGGATATTTAGCTCTCCTTTAATTAAAATTAAGAGGTTTTCAGCAACTCACATTGCAGGTATAAGTTGGAAAATCTGAAACCATAAGACTCAAAAATGAAAAACCAAACCAACACATGGGGTGGGGGAAAAAAGGATTAAAGTGTTTATCATGATTTTCAGTTGACTCACGGGCATTGAACCTGTGAAACTGGCTTCACTGATTGCTCTGTACTAGCAATTTAAGATGACCTGTATCAGTTAAAAGTAATTTTGGGAATCTGAAGGGCCAGCAATTTAAAAGCTGGCACTGTGAACAAGCAACCACCGCATCCATAAAATAAAAAAAGGTACAAAAAAAAAAAAAGAGCACTGGGACTTTTCAAAAAATGTTTGGACAACATCATCATGCCTGAAGATTCATAAGGTCTAAATGGAAGACTTTTGCACCACTGTAATCTAATCATGTGCTATCCTTGGATGTTTTGTACCAGAACAAGTCATTCCTCTGTGCTGCATTAGAATAAAACCAAGCTTTCAGCAAGCTATAGTGTGGTTTAGTTTTACTAGTGCAATGCATCAGCCCTAGGGCTGGCATTCTAATGAGAACAAGAACTATGCTTTCATACAAAGAGGACTAGTTCCCCCTCCAGTCTGTTCAAAATATTGTTCACTGCTTCAAGCACACCATAGCTACAGACCCCAGTTTTCCTCACAGTAACTAATACGACGCCAAGTGTTAAGTCACCATGCTCAGTGTTTGGTGACTTGATTCCACATCACAGTAACTACTCATTATTTACAAGTATAGCCACCTTTCACTCTAACTTTACTAGCACTCCTTGTCTTCAGCCTGCTGCTTGCAGAGAGAATTGGAGAACCGCTAATGAAAAGCCCAGGGAGCTGCTCTGCATCTGCCCTGTGTCATTCCTCAGAGCTTGGATCAGCTGTGGAACACACCTGGCCTGTGACTGCTTACAGCAAGCTGCCAGCAATGAACCATAGCAAATTTCTTTTATGTACACCACAATGGTCTCATTACACCCCAAAGCTCTTATCTTCTCAGTCTACTTGTTCCAGCATTGGTATTGGTGATTTTTAACTCCCTGGGCCAGGGTCTAGCCTGGAGGGGACTTATTTTAAAGGACCTTAGCATAAAGTATTCACCAGAGAAACCCCAAGCATACGACCACCAAGTATCACCTTGGCTAAAAATGCCCAGTAGTTTAAGGTAAACATTGCGGCAGGTTAGCGTGTTTCCTTACCGCAACAGAAGTTACTCCAAATAGCAGCTATCTCATTTCATGGCAGAGCTAGACAAGAACTGTAAGAAAATAGATTAATTAGAATTAAAAGTGTTGCAAGGAATATGGTTCTTTCATAAGCACTGCTCACAAGAAAAGCTCCTCAGGTTCAGGGTGGCAGATACTAGCAAGGCAGATGACAAGCACAGAAGAACCATGTCCTTACAAGACATATCTGGAATACAAGAGATTTTGTGGGATGGGCACCATGTTATGTGAGAAACTTCCAACAATCTGCTACATTCTGGCAGGACATAAGGAAAAACTTTACATATAAGCTCTTGTTTTGTTTTTCAGGAGAAAACTTGCCCCTAAATCTTGCATTAAAAGTAGGGAGAGGGAATTGAAGCCCTGGAGGACGAGGGAGAAAAGCCACCTTTACCACAGAGAACAACAACATGTCAAGTATTTGCCACACCAAAGGATTATCCCCTCTGCCTCGGGTTCTTAGTGTCTTCTTTGTCTCAAGGGCCGTGCTTCTCATTTATGCCAGCATGTTAATGACAAAGCTGCATACATAACACTAGGAGTTTAAATCATGCAACAAAGTAAGCTGGTCAGTGCCCCAGAGTTTATGAGAAGGGACACAGCATCTTGACTGTACTACAGAGCAGTTAAGCCACAAGGAAAACAAGATTATTTTATGTTGTTTCTACTTCAGCCTGGGCAGGGCTAGATTTCAGCAAGTCTTGACAACCCTCCTTGTTCAAACACAGCCTATTTGCTTTAATTAAAAAGTAAGTGAGGGAAAGAGTTAAAACTATGAAATGGTTGACTGAGGATGAATCTATGTCCCTGTTTCTCTCTTTACTGCTCTCCTATTATTCTCATCCTGGATATTCCCTCTGTTAAATACTTTACTTTTAGACTGAGGAATGGTTACTGATGATTTTAGTCCCTTCTTCCCCTTTAGAGGACTACTGTAAGACAAAAAATTATGCTCTATTCTAATACCTAACTACAGGAATTCAGCAGGCAGCGTCTAAGACACTAATCCAAACGTAATCCAGCTATACCTCTGAGCAGCACCACACAGGGAAAGCAGGGGTCTTCATTCTCACTGATACGTGTGCATTTGTTTAAGTATTAGCTTGTAAATCATAGATTCATAAGATCACTTTCTTGAACAGTAGAAAATCCATCCATACAAAGATTGGGAGATCATTGTGCAATTTAATGTACTTTATTGAGTAATAGTCTGACAGACACAATGGTGAACTAGAAGAAAATTAAAGTAAAAATAAACACATCCCACCCCCCTCACCAAAAAAACCCCCCAAATCTATATTTCCCCACATTTTGGGAAACAAGCTGAAGAAAATATTCTACACTGTAGAAGACAGCTGTAACTGCTGATATTCATGTTTTGAAATTGGAACTGAGCATCTGCAAGTCTGCAGTGTACAGTCCTAAAGCCTCAACCAAAAGAGGCTTAATAGTAATAACATGGATATATCACCACTGGGAAGATGTTAACATGTTAACAAAGATTCTGGGATACCAATCTGGTATAATCAGCAACATACTGGGTTCCTATGAAAGAAGTGGTATTTCTCTTTAAGGTCAGCTTTTAGAGAACTTTGAAAAACAATATCTGAAACTGGTTACTTAGAGTACTCCTTTGCTTGCAGAAAAGCACAAGAATTATAGTTCAATAAAAACTGAATAGATGATCACTTTTTTTGACTGCATTTGATTAGTTGCATAACTTTGGCAAGATTATCACAGTGTGATGCAGTTAAGCTTTCAGGATTATATGAACACCAGCACCAAATTAATCTTGGAATCAGGCAACTGAGACACTTATGCACTCTCAGACGTCTCTGACCACTTCTGCAGACTCTCCCGTTCCCACTACTTCAATTAGCATTTGACACTTAGTGCAATATTTTATGCCATAGACAAAGCAACACAATCTGGGCAGATTCCTGGCTTCTCTCCCCTCGCAAGAATAGCGAGTCACCTTGTCAAACCCCCAAGGATGCAAGCTAGGATTATTCTACATAAAGTCTCCCTTTGTGTGGCATCTGAAATAAAAACCTTTCCCCTAGAACTGCCACTGTTTTGATAGTGAATTCCATGCTGAGTTGTACAACTGGTTACTCAGTTCTTTGGCTGATTTTAAGAATTGCGTTTAAAAGTTACGCGACATTAGAGGCATTTAGAAAAGATATTTATACCTGGTATTGGTACTCTTTCAAGTACTCTTTCAGTCGCGTTGGTAACGGCAGCTCCCAGATCTGATTTGTACATTTATTTATAGTTATTCTGCAGCGGTGTTGCAGAGACGGAGCAGACGTATAGAGAGGTTTGTTCAAGTAGAGATGAACTGTCCCATTTGAAGGCGTTTCGGTTCTGTCCTTGCACATAAGAACATAGTATTCAATCAAATGCACGACACTGTTGAACTGTTTAAGTCTAGATCTGACACAAGTGATAGAGTCCAGTCTAAACTTGCCATCTTGATACTCTATACGCAGATTGGTCGGTCCCGCTGATGTTTTTACCGAAATAGTCAGTAGGTATTCTGAATGTGAACTGTCCCTAACCAAGAAGGTCCCTTCAGGGGCATCCTGTAATCTCTCTTTGGCTTCAGCAACAGTCATGTTGCCCCAGTACCACCCTGTAAAGAGAAATAAGGGGTTTGTTTATTCTTGTTTGTTTGTTTGTTTGTTTAAAAAAAATCTGCTCTTTGGCAAATATATTTGTTACAACCCATTCCCCCTTGTTGTTTGAAAGCCCAAGTCCTGCAGGCATCGTAAATTTTTTTTTATTTGCTATTTAAATTCCTTGGCTTTACAAAGCGTCTGGTTTTGACGGAGCCTTCCAGGTCCCCGTTTATCTTCATCACAAACTTCCCCGCGCCGTCCCGCGAGGCTAACGCCGGGGCCGCCCGCAAAAAGAAAAAAAAAATAATTAAAAAATCCCGTTCTAGGTGCCTGCAGGTCGCAGCCGCCGCGACGAGCTCCGCCTGGCGAACCCGCTCGAGGAACGGGATCCCGGGCGGCTGCGGCGGCTCCGCGGGGACAGCGGCGGCTCCGGGGCTCGCCGGCCGCTTTCCCCGTCCCGTTAAAGGAGGAGACGGCTGAGAGAGGGGCAAGAAAGCTCCCTCGGGGCGGCTGCGGTCCTAGCGGGGCAGGGACGGAGGCGAGAGCCCGTCCCTCCTCCCGCAGCCGCGTCCCGCCGGCGGAGCGCAGGTAGGCGGCGGCCGCCCCCGGCCTCGCCCGGCCCCGGCGCAGAGTCGCCCGCCGCCCTCCCCCGGGGCTTACCTGCCCGCCGCAGCTCGTCCATGGCCGCGTCCAGTCGCGCCGCCTCCCGGGGCTCCTCGGCGGCCGCCGCCGCCGCCCCGGGGC